>BMAC01000106.1:1796157-1857161 GCA_014905375.1 Phtheirospermum japonicum | reverse complement strand
TATGGAGAAGTTTTGTTATTTATGGGAACTGGCCATAAATGAGGAGTCCTAATTAAGAGACGATTGTGAGAATCCTGGCATACGTGAAATTCTTATCATAAAAGGTAACCCTGGATATTGGGATTCTTCTCCTGTCCCTATAAAAGGAGCCCTTGGCTTCTCTTTTGAGGTTAATGYTTGTTTACGCATTTTATYATTTTTGAGTGCACCAATATTATTGAGAGAGAAGAAGTGTGTTTTTCGCTTATTAACTTAAGCGTCGGAGGGCCTTAACGGGCTCGAAATCCGACCCGTTCTAGGCGCTGTTTTGCAGGAAGTCGAGGTCGCTGAGACGATTTCGGATTCTTTGGAGGTCGCTGTGTCGTGTTTGAAGGTTTTCTAGGTCACTGATCTCTATTTTTGAGGTTAGTACCCCCTTTATTTGGTAGTTCAACTTTTTGAACTTATCAAATTGGCGCCGTCTGTGGGAAAGAGGGACATCGAGTCCTTGAGCGTGTCGTGTTTGAAGGTTTTCTAGGTCACTGATCTCTATTTTTGAGGTTAGTACCCCCTTTATTTGGTAGTTCAACTTTTTGGACTTATCAAATATATTTTAATTAGTGTGTGTGTACGTGTATATATATATAGTACGATCAATCATAAAAATACAAACTTTCGTTGTATTGAATGTTTAATTTCATTGTATTAAATATTTATCATTTGGTGTTGATATAACGTACACCTTGTGTGTACGTAATAATGACTGTTAATATTACTTACCCACGTGCATGCGATATCATAAACCGCCTTCATCAGTTTTTTTTTTATCAAATATAATAAATTATCAAGTTTATAAATATACACCAAATTCATATCACGGATTCAAGTTAAATTCTCAAACATATCTATCCCCTTTTAGGGACTTCTCTATTTGTTCAGTGGAAGCTATACTTGTTGTAATTAGATTTTTCGTGGTAAATATCTTCCAAAATTAGTTGACTAAAATTGTGGTGCAAGTTGATGATAAGGTTATTGTGAAGAAGCTGCAGATGAAGAACGGGTTCGCTTAGAACTGTACTTCTATAACAAAAACATCTTACTCCAAGTTTTCTTTGTATTTTTAGATTTGGTATAACTAATTTTGAATTTAATGATTCTCAAGAGTCATAGTAGTGATTTTTTAATTTGTTTATTTTTCTTTATCCTATGGGTTTACACTTCTTTGCTTTTCTTGCAAAAAGGGTTGTAAATAAAAAAAAGTGAGCTCGAGTTTTGTTAGTCAAATTTTTATTTCTTAGCTAAAAAGTTTTAGTTCTTTTTTGATGATACATTAATTTTTATTTGATTGACATAGAGTAAGAAATCCAGATATATATGGTAAGAAATTTGTGAACATATATAGTAAGAAATGTTTCCGGTGACCGTAAATACATTAAGTAAGAAGTTCTTGGACATATAGTAATAAATTCTAACATATATTAAGAAAAAGTTTTGAGCAAAAAAAAATAAAAAACTCCAATGACTCCACGGACATATAGTAAGAAATTCAGACATATAGTAAGAAATTTTTTAGCGAAAAAAATAAACTCGTCGAAAAAGAAATCCGGCAGCCAAAATTTTTCTGGTGGTTGAAAAGTATTTTCCGATAAACGAAAAAAAATTTTGGTCGGGCAGCAGCCACCTGCTGCCCACATTAACTATATTATTGTTGTTGTTGTTGTTAGTAAGGGTACCATAATTTTGGACTATTTAACAAAACAATAAATTATTTGACTTAAAATTGAATGTAAAATTAATTAACAAATGGTCCTCCACTTGAATGACTGTTTGAGAATTTCCCCCAAACTAAATTCGCACTTAATCCAAATGTTTATAAAAAGCAATTAATTGTTAAATCGATCATTCAACTGAATTGTCTGAGCATCTCCAATACAATAATGTTGAAAGTGAAATTGACATATGAAATAAAAATAATTATGTGGCACATTAAATGCTTGAAATTTTCAAGAGCAATGTTAAATTCTAGACATTACTCTTGAAAATTTCTACAATTAATTTTAAATATATCATTCAATCATGTTATTTCTCCCTCTTTATTTTTTCTAAAAATAAATAAAATAAATTATCACATATATAACATTAAAGATATCGTCCAATCATGTTATTTCTCTCTCTTTATTTTTTCTAAAAATAAATAAAATAAATTATCACATATATAACATTAACATTGATGCATTGAAGAACTTTTTTTTATAAATTGTCAATGTCATTTTCCACATATGTTCAATTAACACTATTGCATTGAAAATGCACTCAGGGCTAAGAAACACAAAATCGAATAATTAATGTTAAATCGATTCCATGATTGTTGTTTGGGAAAATGTCCTTGTACACCTACTTTTCTTTTCTTTTTTAATTTTCCATTATTATGTTTGGAGTATAAGTTTTTCACACATGTCCTTTATTATTCCAATTGTAGGTTTGGTATGATCTTTAGTTCAAAAAAAACGTTTTCCCTGTTTTGATGTTCCCTTCTTAATTTTAGACTTTCCAATTGTTCTCTCTATTCTGCCTCTCGTTCTTCTCTAATTAATTTTACCACTTTCTTGGACAATTTATTACATACACCTAGCTAAGGTGCACCTTATTAGATCCACCTTATAAAAATCTATTATCATTTAATTATATATAAGGGGTAATTATTTTTTGTTCTCCAAACTATTTTGATTTTTACAACTTACCATACGAACTTTTTTTTCCGACAAACTGCCATCTAAACTATGCGCGAATTGAATTTTACCCCCTACACCACTTTTTTGGTGGTTTTGTAATCAAAACCGGATGATGTGGCACAACCCGATTGCACCACGTCATCCAGTTTTGATCACAAAACCACAAAAAAAGTGGTGTAGGTGGTAAAATGCAATTCGCGCATAGTTCAGATGGCGGTTTGTTGAAAAAAAAATTTGTATGGTAAACTGTAAAAATCGAAATAGTATGGGAGGCAAAAAGTTTTTTTCCCTATGTATAATGATATATGACATGGGCAATTTATTACATGCACCTAGGTGCACCCTATAAGAATCTATTATCATTCAGTTATACGTAATGATATATGACAGTAATATGTGATGATATATGACAATTATACATGATGATATGTGACAGAAATTTAGAGTTTATGGTTTAATTTTATATTTTAAGGTTTAGTATTACATTTTAGGATTTCGTTTTTTATTTTTAGGGTCTAATTTTCCATTTTAAGATTTAGTTTTTTATTTTTTTTGTTTAGTTTTTCATTTTAGGTCGCGGACAAAAATTTATCATTCTAGTAATTATATGTGATGATATGTGTCAATTATATGTGATGATATATGATAAAAGAATTAGGGTTTAAAGTTTAACATTCCATGTTAGGGTTTAATTTTCATTGTAGGGTTCAGTTTTCTATTTTTATGGTTTAGTTTTTCATTTTAAGATTTTAAATTTAGGATTTTAATTATTTGTGATGATATGTACTAATTATATAGGATGGCATATATACGTCGTTGTCCATCTATTTTTCTTCTTCCATTTCCAACCTTTTCATTTATCATTTGTTACACTGTTTTCTTTTGATTTTCAGTATAATATTTTTAGAAAACTTTTTAGTGTTGAAATAAAATTAATTGCACATCCCTCCTTTTTATGGAATATTATGTTGGTTGATTTGTAAGTATATTTTTGGTAAAAATATACCAATTGTGTTTTGTACTTATTGTGTTCATAATTCACCTCTTATTTTATGAGAGTTTCATCTATAGTTCAGGGGTGATTATTATCCCAATTTAAAATTATTTCATAACTATTTTCTTCTATTTCCATATGCATGTTTCCAAGTAAATGTACTGTTGTTATAAAAGAATTAAAGAATCTCGATCAATATTTTCAAATTAAGCACAATTTTTTTTAACTTTGTTCTTGTACACAATATTCTTCATAAAAAGTTATTTGGTCACAAAAGATGCAAAAAGACATAATGGTGAACTATAAATCAACTGCCTAATACTTTCAATTTATTCACATAAATACAAGTTTGTAATTTCAAATCCAATTGGTAATTATAAGCAAAATCAACTTAATTCCAATTCAGAGAAAAATAACCAAACTAATATCAGACTATTGTGTTTCTTTTTCCGCATATTCTAATTCTTAGGTAAAAAATTGACAACAATATTTAAACCGATACAATTTCAACCACATACCTTATTTGGTGTGGGAAAATAGTTTGCTTTAATGTTGGTTTTCACGAGGCTAAAATTTTGCTTTAAAATTCCCTATCTATTCTTAAACTTCTTGCTTCAGTCGCATCCATTACAAAATGCCCTTTACAGATATTAATGCTCTGTTATGGAAACAAAATGCAAGCTCATTTTAACAGTTAAGCCACACAAAATACAACTCGGACCATACATACAAAATTTTGAGAAAACAACTAATTAAACACCAAAGACATCATCAAATTCACTGGCCTTGATACGCATACACAACGATCGATGCTTGTAGTTCCCGATCCACTTTGAAGTGAGCATGAAAGAATCTTTTTATCTGCAGGTTATATAGATTCACTTCGTCATCCAAGTCTATCACCAAAGAATGATAAATAAAAATAAAATATTCAACCTCAAAGAAATTATGCGAGACTAGAAACTCTTTCAATAGCTTTTCTTGCGAGTCAAATATCACAATGTGGCTAGGCAAAGTCCAATTTCTCGCGAGCGTCGTCACAAAACCAAACGGGTCCTTCAAAAACCTGTCCGACTCGTCCAATATTCCTTTCTCATTGCTGTTTAAACAAATTTAACAAAAAAAAAACATCGGTCGCGTGATGTGCAAATTGTACAATGATATATTATGTTGTACCTTGGCGTGCAATCCAAGAAACGCATAGGAATGTTTTGATGCAACGTCGAGTAGTATGGAGTAGCATGGCAAGGCGTTAGGAAGAGGATATTTTGAACTTTATTCTCTTTAGCCTCCTCCGAGAGATAGTTCATCACATCCTCTGCCCCTCTCTGCGAAGTAGAATAAATAGCAGGTTAATAACAACACAATAAAAAATAAATAAACATATAAATGGGAAGATAAATTATATATGTGTATATATATATATGATGCTTAAATCTTGTGAAGCTTTTGATAATATTTTGAATTGAGTACATGCAGTACTTTGAACTAAGCTGGCGTTACGGTATTTAGGTGATATTACTTCAAATGTTTTTAAAAAACAAAAAGGAAACAAAACTTAAAAATTAGAAAAATTAAGATTAGAATCAGGATTAGACATGGACAGTTTTAAGAATGTTAAAATGCATTAAGCACCCATACTATACATATGCATACCTGTGATTGCATGTTTTTATGTTGCGCAAAAAATAAATGCACAGATAGACTGATTCAGACAAAATAAATACATTTTAACATATTTAGTTTTTTGCTTTCGTTGAAGTAATTAAAAAAAAAGTTTATAATTTTAATATTGGTCAAAGGATTAAATCAAAAGTAGCATCATACTGAAAATCCAATCAGAAATTAAACATTTTTATATTTACTCAATAACATACCTGATGAACCATACTCATATATAACGCCATAGGAATATTAGTCACAAGCAAGAAAAAGACTGCCATTCGCAGCATGGAAAAAGACTTTGTCCAGGAACTCGAAGTTTCTCTCACTTTCCTCTTCGACACTTCACATTTTTGTAAATTGGCTAACGAATATCCAGAGAACATCAATGCTATCGGAAGCATGGGAAGAACAAACCTGATATATTCGGAGTCTGAAGATAATGAGAAAGCATTAATTATTTATATTACTAATTGTGCTCTAAAAATGACCACAGCACGTAGTGCCAAAAAAGAAAAAAGAAAAGAAAAAGTACCTGAATTCTTTGTGGCCGAGAAGACTATAAACTCCCAAAACCCATATGATCAGTCCAGAAAGCTTTTTTTCTTTAGACATGAGAATGCCAGCTATTGAAAAGGGTATATACGTAAAGAGCATGACGGTAAACCCTTGCGTTATATACCAATGCCATGCATGAGTGCCGTAATAATCACCACCGGAAGATAAGAAATTGAACTTTAGAAAGTTAAGTGGCACGATAACCCACGACCCGTAAAATTGACGGTCCAATATAAAAGTGAGACCGAGCACGAGCCCCCTAATAAAACATGTAGAGTGCAAAATAAGTGTCTTTGAATTCATAATACAAGCTTTCCATCTTCCAAACGGTCCGTAGAAAATACAAATTAAGGGAAAAGAAAAAATCTAACACTAAAATCTTTTTCTTACTTGGTTCTAAATAAATATATATACATAGCATATTTTCATCTCCTATATAAATCAATAATATTTTTTAGTTAATTCTATGAAAACTATCCTTATTCATCAGTTTTGTAATCTCCATAGTACAAGAACATTATCGAAATTAAAGAGATAATGCTTCGTATCACTTTATGTTAATTCAAATTGATCATTGTAGGTCACAGATATCTTTAAAATTTTCAAGCTCTAAAATATTAGTTCTAGAATAAATCAGAAGACAAATCCCACAAAAATTGTAAGAAAAATAAATTAGTGAGCTATTGTAACAATATACAAGAAGCCATTTGTTTAAAACAAAATAAAGACTTTTTTTTATTACAAATAAACAATAAATTAACTTAAATGCACTCAAGATGAATAAAGGGTCGTCGACAAACTAACCCAATCGGAACCACCTCAAGAAGAACGAACATTAGCTTATCGTGTGCCGTAAAAAGCTCTAAAAGGCCAATATAAATCCAAGTGATAGCACTTGTGGGCCGAACGGCGCACGCTGATGCAGCTAAAGCCAAGGCCCATTTCCTCGAACCAGTTGTGGACGACGATCTCAAGCAAGGCCAGTAATATAAACTCACTATCGTGATTACAGCCTCTAAACTATTCGATAAAGTGCGAGTGATGCAGAAAAACATGAACCAGTTGGTTAGCTGTGCAAATAGCTATGGCAAAAAGTTAAGTACTACGAAATATATCAAAGCTAAATTAGAAGATTGCGAACTAAGATAAAGTACAAGGATACAGCCCAAATGGCAACGTTGTCACCAAACAACACTTTCGAGAATTTGTACAAGTAGAGATCGCCGATAGCAGAAAATACTGACTGCAGCAAACGCGGGGCCCGTATCTGTGCAAGATGGCAAATTCTTAAAACGTGTTTATATGAAAAGTTGATATATTAAACAAAAATAGAGTAAAACAGACTATAAATCTTCTAACAAAAGCTTTAACAAGAAAATGCATCAAGTTCAAGTTTGTTGGAATGCGTTCCCAAATTCAAGTTATGGGCATTGTTGAAATAAAGACCGAAAAATACAAATGTACCATGAACCAAGAGAGATCGAGATAAAAAAAGGCGAGAACTTTATAAAGAGCAGCGAACAGAACCGGATGCAAGTAACTCCTTATACCCTTTTTCCATTCCCACGTCAAATGCCCATACCTGAAATTTGTAATGCAACACTTTCATCTTCTTCTTTTGAACAAATAAAAATAAGGAAAAATAAAATAAACAGAAAATAGCTCGCTTACCCAAATGCAATGCGGTGGGCTACTTCAGGCGCTTGCCAGTGTTCATCCGGATTGAAATATGTTTGCACAAGCAATGAATTGATAATCCGAGTAATCAAACAGAATATAAAGATTTTGTACAGAGCTGGCGGCGAATTCTTGATCTGAGGGTTTTTGGAGGTGAATTTCTTGTTGCTATCATAAGCAGTGGGCGATACGATTTCAGAGTTTCTCCTTTGTCTCATTTTCTCCAACTTTTGTTGTTTTGTTTTGTTTTGGGAGTAATTGGATTGTGAGTGGTGCCGGAGATGGGCGGTTGACGACGACCACTGGCGGTGTTTACCGAGTGACGTGTTATATTTGGGTTCTCATACCGGTTAGAATCGGATTGGATCTGAATGACTCGGGTTACGGCTTTCTCGCGTTTTATTCTTTAGGATAAATTAATTAAAGAATAATTAAATAAAATTTTGACTTGATAATAAAATTGTAAATACTGTTCTGGTATAAAAATTCGCGCATTATACGGGCATATCGAGAAAAAGTATAAAATGTAAAATTTATCAAAAAGAGAATTTATTAACTTCATAAAATTAATTATTAATACATCAAAAAATATTATTCACTTTAAATTTTGAAAATTTTATTTGTAGATTACATTACTATCTTATTCACAATGATTGTAAAATTTATCAAAAAGAGAATTTATTAACTTCATAAAATTAATTATTAATACATCAAAAAATATTATTCACTTTAAAATTTGAAAATTTTATTTGTATATTACATTACTATCTTATTCACAATGATATGATCGTCGTCGCAATATAGAATTTCCAGTCATTGTACAGATGAATTCCTGTGATGGATCCAATAAGAAAAGACGTCCAAACATCCTAGCAAGCATGGAAGTATATATATATTCAGTTGTAGTTTTTAGTCTCATCAACCACTTATTCCATTACAACCTCACCATTATCCCTTCCGTGATAAACAAAGTCACATTATCGTAACCCTTATATTTATATATTTGAAAATGAAAATATAATTGATGGGTTTCAACTGATTGCACTATTCTACATTTATGTGAGATTGATGTCTTATCAATATTTTGGGACCGTAAGGAACAACGTATCGGTTGTCTAAAAAGACATTATTCTTAATTATTGAACTTCCGTTATTTCTTCTCTTGTAGCATCCTTCATCATCAACCGTAGTTCCATGGATGTATTTTTTAGGTAAAACTCACTTTTAAAGTTTCACTGTTTAGATAACTACAATAATATTTAAATTATTATTAATACATTAACTTAATGAAGTTAATAACATATACATGTAGTGATAAGAGAATTCTCTCTCTCTCTCTCTCTCTCTCTCTCTCTCTCTCTCTCTCTCTTAATTTGGTTTTTATTCTGTGTTTTTTTTTTTTGGTATATTGTTTTATATTTTTTCTTATATTTATTTATTATGAATCCAACAATATCACTTTTGTCACGTTTTCTCAAAATGACCTAACAAATTTTTATAATTAAATTATATAAAAATGCGCAAAATAATATAATTTAATATTTATTTCATTGGTTATCGACATGTTATTTATCAAATATTATTAAAATTCAATAACTTTTTTATTTAATTGATCTCATAATATTCAATATTAATGAGGATTTATTTTCTTTCTTTAATGAAAAATCCAAAAAGGATTAGTTTCTTTTTGTAATTATGTAGGATTATTCTTAATATAATTAAGATAGATACCTTAATTAATATTTAAAAAATAAGAATTAATATCAAAGATAATAAGATCATTTGAATCTCTCTCTCTCTATATATATATATATATATACGTGTGTGTGTGTGTGTGTGTGAGAGAAGAGAGGTTTGAAAAAAGAAAAAAAGATGAGTAATAAAGTTAAAAAATGTCACATAGGATTAGTTTCATTTTTTAATAATGTAAGAAATTTCTTAACATAATTAGGATAAATACCCTAATTAATATTAATAATGATTTAGGATTTTTTTTTTCTTTAATTAAAAAGCCAACTTGGACTAAGTCTCTTTTTAAAATAAAACAAAATTAGGAACTTATTTAACATAATTAGGATAGATACACTAATTAACATAAAAAATAATATGAATTAATATTAAAAATATAGTTTCTTTTTTAATTAAAAATCCACCTATGATTAGTTTCACATTTTAATTATGTAAGAACTTTCTTAACATAGTTTGGATAGATACGCCAATTAATATGAAAAATAATAAGATCGTTTAAATATATATATACACCCACACAAACACACACACACACACACACACACACACACACACACACACACACACACATATATATATATATATAATCACTTATATATTTTTTTGGTTTTTATTGTGAGTCGTTTGTTATTTTATTTTACATTTTTTGTTATTTTTTTATTATGAGTCCAGCAATATCAAATTGTCACTTTTCTAAAAAATAATTTGACAACTATTTAAAATTAAATTATGCAAAAATGCGCAAAATAATATAATTTAATATTTATTTTAATGGGTATCAACATGTTATTTATCAAATATTATTATAATTCAATATTTTTTTATTAGAATTGATCTCATAATGTTCAATATCAATGGTGATTTAGTTTCTTTCTTTAATTAAAAAGTCACATAGGATTAGTTTATTTTTTAATTATGTACGGATTTTCTAAACACAATTGGGTAGATACTCTAATTAATATTAAAGATAATAAGATTATTTGAATACACACACACACACACACATATATATATATATATATATCACTTATATGTTATTTTAGATTTTATTGTGAGTTTTTTATTTTGTTTTACGTTTCTTTGTTTGTTTGTTTGTTTGTTTTTAAATTGTGGCTCCAACAATATCAAATTCGTTACATTTTCTCAAAAGTACTTTGACCATTTTGTTATTTTTTTTTAAATATACAAAAATGAGCAACCCAATATAATTTAATATTTATTTCAATGGCTATCAACAAGTTATTTATCAAATATTATTTTTGTTCAATACTTTTGTATTTGAATTTATCTCATAAAATAATGTATTTTGTTTCTATCTTAGAAACCGCGCAAAAAAATAAAAGTGTGAACCCAGCATCAAATGGATTGAACATGATGGCATCAACTATAATAGATTTAGAAAAAAATCAACTAATCCCGATACCAAGAAGGAGAAGACTGCCTTGAAAGCAAATATTGCTAAAGATGGTAATCTTGAAAGCTTTCATGTCATACTTAATTTCTATCGAAGTTCATAATCAAATTAATTCTTTTAATTAGGTATGAATTTACATTTTACATATCAATCACTCCAGCTACATTAAAATATTTATATTTTATTGGTAGATGGAAATTGTACAAATATTTTGCAAATAGGTTTGTAGATACTACCAATGTCGATAATAATGGTTATCCAGTATATAGAGGTAGAGGTACTAAAAGAATTTTTATAAAGAATGGTGTTCAACTAGGTAACTGGTGGGTTGTTTATATAATCTTCCCTATATATTAATGCAAAATCCTCTTATCCTATGTGTCTGCTTCGTATGCTTCGTTTGACAAATAAAAAATTTTGGTGCTTCAGGTGCTTACGTGTCATCCGAGCCTAACTATATTCTTATATATTAATAAATAATAAAAAATAAAATTTATTTTCCTAATAGTATACTACTTACCTTTTCATAATTCAATAATATAAATAAATAACCTAAAATAGAATCCTAAACAACTTAAAATAAAATTCTAATAATATGGAAAAAAAATTGTTCAAAAAAAAGGAAACAAAACAACCACAAGAATTAAATATAAAATAAAATCCTAATAAATAACCTAATAATAGGAGTCCTAACTACTTACCTTTTCATAATTCAATAATATAAATAAACAACCTAAAATAAAATTCTAATAATATGAAGAAAGAAAAATAAAAATTATCATCTGGAAAAAAAAAAAGAAACAAAAAAAAAATATAAAATAAAATCCTAATAAATAACCTAATAATAGGAGTCATAATTACTTACCTTTTTATAATTCAATTATACAAATAAACTCATCTCGAGACTTTGATCCTTTTGAGAACCTAAAATAGAATCTTAAACAACCTATAATAAACTAAAAAAAAAAAAGAAAAGAAAGAAAGAACATAATCATCCGGAAAAAAGGAAACAAAACAATCACATAAAACAAATAAAACAAATATAAAATAAAATCCTAATATATAACCTAATAATATGAGTCCTAATAAATAGAAAATATGTAATTCCTTTCTTCTTTTTGTCACTTAACTTGGTTGAATTCGAATAAAGATTTGAATACCAACTCTGTTATGCATGCATCAAATCACAATAACGGATATTTAAATATTGCCTATATTCCCTATGAAAGTCTTAATAAATAACCTAATTATAAGAGTCATAATAATATCTAAAATAAAACATACTTAAAATAAAGTTTTATTTCCTTCGTACTTCCTTGAATTACCCAATATATTAATGCAAAATATTCCTAATTTATGTGTCTGTTTCGTGTGCTTCGTTTTACAAATAAAAATTCTGATGTTTCGTTTGCTTATATTTCATCCGTGCCTAATATTTACCTAATTTAATACTTTTATTTTTATTGTATCTTACCTAATTTAACATTTTTATTATATTCTTCCTTATTCAATATTTTCCTTTGATTCTCATACTGTAAAAATATAAATAAGTCATATATAATTAGTAGATAAGATCTAAATTATTTATTTTAATTAAAAGACAAACTACATATGAAATAATTCTAAGTACAAAAAAAAAAATTATTCAAATAATTAAATAAGTTTTATTGATAATAGAATTTAAATAATTTTATTTTTGGAGTTTCAAATATTCTATACAGGTAAAATATGAGTTATTTACAATAATCTAAGTACGTAACTACATATTAGTAATGTATTCAATCTAAACATAAAAATATTAAATTATATACTAATAATTAATAAACATTGATTAAACACCAATACAATGCGACACGGGTTGAGAGTATAAATTTTTTTGAATCTCTCAAAGTATGTAACTAATAATTATTAACGAATTTATTATAGCATTAATATATAAAATATTTTAATAATAATAATTAATAAAATAGATATTATACACTGTTTTAGAATGTGGCGCCTTTGAAATTTTTATAATTATGTAACTAAGATTATTAATGAATTTAATTTAAAAATCAAATACAAAATTAATTAATATTTATAATAATTAATAAATAAACTGACATGAACAAGGAAGGGGTTGAGAATACATTATTTTAATTTTTTGTTTTAGGTTTAAAATTTAGTAATTATTACAAATATTTATTATATATATGTTTTGATAAGTCCCGTGTAATACACGGGTGTTAAAATTATATATTAATGCAAAATCCTCCTAATCTTTGTGTCTGCTTCGTATGCTTCACTTGAATAATAAAAGATTTTAGTACTTCAGTTGCTTATGTGTCATTCGAGCTATATACCCAATTTAATATTTTCTATGACACATTTTGAATTTTTCAAAGTATGTATTAACAAAATTAATCTAAACATAAATATATAAAATGAGTTTATAATAATTAATAAATATAGATTAGAGACTGATTGAAAACGTGATATATTTTGAATTTCTATAAGTATGTAAATATAATTATTAACGAATTTAATCTAATATTAAAATATAATATTAATTAATAATTACAATAATTAATAATTTGAACAGGGCACGAATTGAGAACACATCCTTTTAATTATTTTATTTTAAATTTAAAACTTTTTAATTTTTATAAATATTTCTTATATTTAGTTTTTTATAAATCCCGTGTAATACACGGGTGTTAAACTAGTATTTATCTATTGATGAAGTATGGTGCTCCTTTGAATATGGAATGGTGTAACTAATTCAGATCTATAAAATATTGTTCAAATATGTCAACAAAGGTAACGATAGGACCACTGCAACGTATGAGAACAAAGATGGGGATACAAAGTAGAAAAAGATTGATAAGATCAACATCCATTATTATTGACGTAACATTTCTCCGTGCCAAGCGGCGTGGAGAATATTAGGTTATGAAATCCAGTATAAAACTCCATTTGTCATGCGTTTTAGTTTTCATCTTTATAATGTATTAATCTGGAAGCACGAAGTTTGACTTATGTTGAGTTTCCTCAAAATTTTATTTGGAACTCAACAATAAAATAATTGTAATGCCCCAATTTCGATAAAACAAAAATGTATTTTATATTTTAAAATAAAACAAAGTAGATTTGGCGTTACGTAAATATCAAATTGTAAAAAAATCAAAAGAAAATAGATAATTTTATAAAACCATGAGTTATGCAGCGGATATAATAATAAGAAAATTATACAATTTCTATCAGTTTTAAATTGATAGTTTAAGGTAAAATCGTCTCTGATTTAAATCGCTTTGCAACGACCCAACTTTAAAATGGTAAAATAAAATATAATATGATATGATATTTACTATACAAAAATAATTTTAAAGAAATACACTTCGCAATTCATAACTTCTAGGCCCCTTTTTAAAATGAAACTTTTAGGCCCCATTTCAAAAATAGATGTATAAGCCGAAATTAGGATTTAAATAGAGATATCCAAAGTACAAACACATATCTTTTAAGAATAAAAGTAAGGATATCAATATTTATATATTTTCGCCCACGCTTTCGCAGCGCTACTTTGATATATAACCTTTTAAAAAATAAAACGTAGACAACTGATAAATAGAACTAGAAGTCAAATCGACATAGATTTAAAGTTATTGAAATTTTACTTAATCATCCACCTCCAATGTCACTCGTTGCTCGGTCTCCTCAACCTGAAATTTGTTAATGATAGGGTGAGTTTTTCACTAGCTCAATAGTTACACCAACATACCCCATGCAAATTATACAACTCATAAATAGCACATTGAACCATATAATTCATAATTTTAACGTCGAAGATAGTTGACTACAGCTAAAACACGGCGGGTTTCCCCGATGACCCTTTTCCCCGGTCACGGACAACTTTTGCGGTCCACGGCTATATTAATTTATAAACATCGAATTTCATGATATACATTGCACATAGATTTGAGCACGTAGAATTTAACATAAGACAAGTCGGTGGTCCCTACCTCGTAAAAAGTCTTGGAAAAGTCAAGTGAAAATGCCACGTGGTTGAATCCTATGTCACGATTTGCTCGTCACCTAATCAATTTAAAAGTATACTTAATTAGTATATATATTTAAATAGATTTTGAAATTTTAATATATATATATATATAAATTTTAAAATATTCAAAATACATAATAATATAAATATATAATTAAAATAAACAAAACTGTACTGAACTGAAGTTTAATAAAGTTTCTTGGGGCTGGATTGGGAGTTTTCATAAATCAAAGGGCTGAATTGAGGTTGCTGGCAAGCTGAGGGTTAAACTGCAAGAGTGACAAAGGCTGGAATAAAAGGGGATTTCTCAGCCCTTAAGGCTACAGAAACGTCTCTTTCCCTTTTCCTTCTCCAAATCAGAAATCGGCCGGTGTACCCATCCTCCTTCGGTCGTTGGCGGCAGCAACCCGTAGCAGCTACAAGTGGCAATTTCTGGCAATCACCCGCAGTGGCAGACGACGACCTCCAGGTGTAGTTAATTTCCTTCCCCGAATTTCATAAATCGGTCGGGTCCATCTCCTTCGATTTCGGCGGACGGCGACAGCAATTCGTGGGACCGCTGGGTCTTGTTCGGGCGGTGTTGCCATCGATGCTGAGATGGCAGTGGTTCAACGTGGAGAGGGTTTGCTTTGTCGGTGGCTAAAAAGTGGGGGTGGCGATTCGCCTAGTTTCTCGTGGGGTCGGTGTCGGTTTCAGAAATTGGATTCGAGTGATATGGGGTTCTTATTGGGCTGTCGTACTAGGTTTGGTGGTGATGGGTTGAGGTGGCTGCAGGTGGTGGTTTGGCCGGAAAATTTGTGGCTTTTTGGGTTTAGACATAGTCCGATTTGGGGCTGTGATGTTGGTTTGGGATTTGTGTTGGGTTCGGGCCTGGGTTAGGGTTTGATGATGGATTCGTTCTATGGTGGGTGTGGTTCGGCCGAGAATTTATTTGGTAACTGGCAACTGTTGGTTGTGGGTTTGGAATGTTCTTTGGAAAGAAAGAATTTAGAAAGACTTGGTTTTACGCTGCTGAAAAACAGAAGTTGTTGGAAAATTAAAGATGAGGTTTCCTTTATATATACTTAAGGACAAATCCTATTCCTAGAAGGATTAGGATTCTTGTTTTTAGAAGGTTTAGGATTGGGATTTTGGCGGGCTTGGGTTATGTTGTTGGGCTTAGTTCTTGAGTTTGGAATATAATTGATTAAAAGGTATTTTTAAGTTTCAATTGGGCAAATTTTATTGATGACGCAATAAAATAATAAATAATTGAATAATAAAATACTAATAGGTTATAATAGTTTTAAAATTCGAGAAATATAGTGTATTTGATAAACGAACTATTAATCTGTTCAAATAGAGTTCTTAGATTATTTAAAACTAAAATAGAAAGTTATTTAAGGCGACGAGCTTGGTACTAATTTTTATATTTTTAATGCAAAATGATAAATATGAATCTAAAAATATGCAATTGATGCATGGTGTTACAATAATAGACACCTAGGCAGCCAGATTTGTTCACATTAGCACAAACTTACTATATTCTGCTAGGATCAGGTGATAAATATTATACTCGGTGTCTCCTAAATGTAATTCGAGGAGCCCAGTGTCATGATGATATAAAAAAAAGTTAATGACACGTAATACGATACATATCATGATGCATGCTAATCTTTGGGGTTGTTGTTAGATGATAGAGAATATAATGACGGTATATTAGCAGCAAGTAATTGGGGTTCAGCATATTCCATGAGATCTTTATTCGCAATCTTACTTTCATTAAAGTCTTTAACATGTCCCAAAAGAGTGTGGGAGAAATGCTGAGAAGATTTGTTAGATGACATTCTATACAATCAACAAAAGTTTAGAAAATCCAAAGGTAGCAATTATTAATATTTTTTTTATCCTCTATAAATTATTATTTATGTTCTATTATATTATATTTATTACCAAAGTTTTTAATTTTATTTTCAATGTACTTTTTCTTTTTTCAAATTTACAAATGAGTGATGCTGAGATTCAAAACCTTACTTTGCTTGAAATTGATAATTTATTGCAGAGTGTGGGAAAGAATTTAATGGATTTTCCTCTCATGCCAATTCCAAAGGTCCTCGATTCTAGTATGTATCGTAATAAATTTATTGTTTAAGAATTGGAATATGATTGTGAGGCACTCATTGAATAACATGGTAAATTAGTTGATAATATGAATGTTGATCAATGTCACGTTTATGATAAAGTCATAGATAAAGTACATTCGACCAAGGGTGGGGTATTTTTGCCTATGGATAAGGAGGGACCGATAAAATATTTGTTTGGAGGATGCTTTCTGCGGCCATTAGATCTAATAAAATTATTTTGAATGTAACATCTAGCGACATCTTCTTCCAAAAGTAAGAACTTGGCATTCTAGATTTAAGGTATTTTAATCTCCACCAAGATTTATCATGTTCGGTCTTTACTAGAAATCCACTTGCATAATTAATGGTGCGTGCGCAACTCATTATTTATGATGAGACTTTGATGATGCATAAACATTATTTTGAAGTTATGGACAAAATACTGAAAGACGTGATGGGATCATAAAATAATTCTAACATGCAGCTTCCAATTGGTAGCAAAATAATAGATCTTGGTTTAGGTTTTCTTCAAATTTTGCCGGTTATTCCAAAAGACACTAGACCAGACATAGTTCACGCAACGATCAATTCTTTATATTTATGAATTCATTGCATGATTTTGAGGTTGACCACAAATATGAGGCTACAAAATCTTAGTTCAGATTCTGATTGTATTGAATTAAAAGAAAACCATCGATTGTATAAATAATATAGGATATAGAATAGTTGGAAGACCAAACGATGGTGTCATTCAAATTGAAATCCCAGATGATATACTATTGAAGGATGATGGTGACTATGTTACATTAATTTTGGCGAGTACATATTCATAATTTGAAAAAACTACAGAATGTTCTGCTTATTTGAAGGGTGGTGCTGTTCTTGGCCCCAACACTTGATGTCATTGATTTGATTAATGAATGTATGATGTCATAAAATTATGTAGAATGTAAAGTATATCATAACTCTGATAGTGCATGAAAATCCAATTGAGACATTGACATATTGCAGGACGTCCACTCACCGGAGTTTCTAAACATCATCAAATATTTTAAATTGTCGAACAATGAACTAAAAATGATATTTGGAACTCCACTAATGTTGTTGGGATCGATCATTCCCTTGTATTGTTTAATGAAACCAGATTGGTCATTACAAACCTTGGCGATCATGTTGTACTAAGGAATCAATGCAGGTGAATTGATGTTGGTCCCTAGAATGAATGTCACACCATCTGATGCGAGGTTTCCTTTCAAGTTCAAACGATAAAAATTTCCTGTGATCATGTCATACACCATGACGATTAATAAATGTTAAGGAGAATCTCTCTCTCACGTTGAACTTTTTCTAAAGAAGCCAGTTTTCAGTCATGCCCAATTGTACGTTACTACATCAAGATTGAACAATCGTATGGGTATAAAAATATTAATCGTCGATGATAAGAATAAACGTAGTAACAAAACTACAAATATTGTGTACAAGATAATTTTTCATAATTTGTAAAGTACATTTTGTCTAATAACATTTCTTTTATAAACCACGTTATACTATTCTCAAGACTATTTGATCTTAGATAATAATAAGATGATATATATATATATATATATATATATATATATATATATATATATATATATATATATATATATATATATATATATATATATATATATAGGGTTGGGTTCAAATGAGAACCCGTCATTATATGTGAACCTAGGGACTCATCTTGACCATTAGATCAATTATATATCCAGGTTCATTGTGCTTTTTACACAGTACTGTAGTGCTAAAATCAGTCCAGTTTTTTTAATTTAATTATATATATATATATATATTTTTTACATTTTAAAATATGCAATATGTATCTTAAATTGTAGATCTTGAGAATGTGATTAATTTGATATATATTTCATTCAAAACGAATAAAATTTGAAAAAGTTATGGTTTGTTGAAGATTTGAGTTTCATTTCAAATTTTTGAATTTGCAGTTTATAGACAAAATTTGCAATGCTTTTTTGTATACAATCGTAGTGTTTTTTCTTCTTAATCTATTGTGCTTTCCAAAGAACAATGTAGTGCTCTTTGTAAACGTTGATATATGTCCAAAATACCATTTTTAATTAATTAATACATTTTTTTACATTATTACCATGCTGACATGTCATGATCTCAACCATCAAGATTATCTAATCTAATGGTCAAGATGAGTCCCTAGGTTCACATATAATGACGGGTTCTCATTTGAACCCAACCCTATATATATATATATTTGTGTGTGCGTGTACATATATACAATAATTTATATAAATAGTTCAATACATTAAAACTCCTTTGATTTTATTTGAGATAAAAATAAATAAAAGTTATCATGCAACGCACAGGTATAATACTAGTACATATATAAAGTGAGGTTTGGAAAGAGAAAAAAAAAGGCATGTAGGAGAGAAAAAAAAGTCACTTAGGATTAGTTTCCTTTTTCATTTTCTTGGAGAGAGAGAGAGAGTTAATGATGATTTAGTTTCTTTTTCTTTTTTAAATTAAAGGACACACAAGATTAGTTTTGTGTTTTTTTTTTTAATTTTGTAGAATTCTTCTTAACATAATTATGATAGATGCCCTAATTAGTTTTTTTTTTTATATTTCTCTTTGTTTATATATTTTTTAAAAAAATACATAGGTAAATCTATAATAATTATAAGGGAAAATCGCAATTTTTATCCTGTAAGCTTGACCCCTTCTAATTTTTGTCCAATAAATATAGGCGGTTCGAAAGTTGTCTTGTATCTTAAAAAATCTTCGTGTTTTATGTCCCCGACCTGTCGAAAAATTTTAAATCCGCCGAAAATGCGCACGTGGGGACATAAAACGTGAAGATTTAGAGGACACAAACGCGAAGATTTTTTAATATACAGGACAATTTTCGAATCGCCTATATTTAGAGGACAAAAACGCGAAACTTTTTTAAGATACAGGATAATTTTTGAATCGCCTATATTTAGAGGACAAAACTTAAAAGAGGTCAAACTTACATGACAAAAATTGAGATTTTCCCATATATAATATTAAAAGTATCTAATTAAGTCTTTTTAATTACTTTTTAGTTTGACATTTCTCTAATTAAGGCATTATATTTTTATTTGTTTCTAAAATTTTAACACTAATATCTTTATTTATCCAATTACTTTTCCTTTAAATTATTCTTTTACTTTATTTAATTAATAATATTTTTATTATTCAATTACTTTTAACTATATCTCCAGAACTTACATTTTGATAAGTTAGAACCAAAATATAATTTTCTTACATTAGTTTGTGTAATATTTTTGAAGATGTGTAATGAATTTTTTTAGGGTCACTTAATAGTTTTTTGATCTCGATCACGTTAGATAGAATTTACTGAAAACCATGATCATTTTAACAATATTGTATTTTTAACTCAGAGAAATATTGTAATATCTCAAAAAAAAAAATTTATATTTTTTATTTACTTGATTTGAGATTCTTCTTTTTCTTCTTAAGTTGATTAAATACACTACTTGATAATTTAGCGGGTAGTGTAATTACAATAATTAAATCGCTTAAATTGATCAATACATATACTAATCATATTTGTCTACACCCATACATTTAATTTATTATACATGAATATGCATGCATTTATTAAATCATGTATCTACGTTATAATGAAATAATAAAATATTAGTTCAATTACTTTCTTTTTTGTATATATTATAATGAGCTTGAGATTCACATTCATAAACAAGTTTGACCTAACAGTAAATAGTGAAGTGTTAGTGCTGAACAAAGTCCTATTAATTTTTCAAAAATTCCTTTCGGTGATATTCATATGTTATGAACAAAAGTAAAGGGCACTATATTTCTCACGTTGGAGTTTTCTTGAGGAAGCCATTTCTCAATCATGATCAACATTACTTTCTGGTGATATTTTCAATGGTATTTCATATACGATGATGTCAACAAATGTGAAGGACACTCCATTTCTCTCACATTGAGATTTTTTTTGAGGAAGACATTTTTCAATCATGACCAAGTGCATGTTGAGATATCAAGAGTTACTAATCGTAACGGGTCAAAAACCCTGATTGCGATGATAAAAAAAATTGTAAAAACAAACTTAGAATATCATGTGCAATTTTTTTTCATAGTTTGCAAAAAATACATTCATTTCAAGAACAATATTTTTGTGAACCATTTTTTATTTATTTATATTGAAGATGGTATTATGTTAATATAAATAGTAAGATCATCTGAATATATAAATATATATACATATATATATATATATATATATATATATATAACAATATTTTTTGAACCATTTTTTTTTATTTATTTTGAAGATAGTAATAGGTTAAAATAAATAGTAAGATCACAGTGTGTGTGTGTGTGTTTGTGTGCAAGTTTAACTATACATATATATAATCACTTATATAGTTAATGATTATAATTCATTAAAACCAGTTATATTCAAGTTACCATTGTGATTATAAAATAATAATTAAAAAACTATCCATGCAAAATATGAGTAATATGCTAGAAAAAAAAATATATCAGAGAGAATTTAATAAAATTCTATTTTTGGCAATCTATAATATATATTTATCATTAAATTATTTTAATTAACTACTTGATGGTCCTTGCTTGTATTTAAAAAGTTGTATGATAAAGTGTGATATAGTAGTAAATAGATAATATCAGTGTTGAACAATGTTAACAATCAATTTCAAGAATTTCTTTTAGGTGATATTTCGAGTTATATTTCATACGCGATGAGAATCAACAAAAATGAAGGAAAACCTATTTCTTATGTTGGATTTTTCTTGAAAAAGTTTGTTTACAATTATGACCAACTGGACATTGCTATATCATTATTGACCAATGGTAAGAGTTTAAAAGTCATGATTAGCGATAATGGAATAAAAAACAAAAAAACATAGTAGCAAACTAAAAATTTTGTGTACGAAAAAGATTTTCATAATTTGTAAAGTACATTCACTCCAAGAATAATGATTTTATGAGCCAAGTTATTTGATTTTCAAAATAGTATTATGTTAAGAGAGAACTATTAAGATCGTTTGAGTCTACACTACTTAACTCTCTCCTCCCCCACCCCCACTACCCACCCACCCTCTCTCTCTCTCTCTCTCTCTCTCTCTATATATATATATATATATATATATGGTTGGGTTCAAATGAAACCCTGTCAATATATGTGAACTTAGGGACCGATTTAAACCGTAGATAAATTTAATCTAAAGGCCAGATTTTATTGAAATTTGTATTTAAAAATGGGAAAATTATAATTTGCACGCTTGTATATTAATGTGGAGGGTCAAATTAGGACTATCAAAAAAATTTTACAAAATCCCTCCCGTGATAATTGGAACACCAAAAGGTAACTAAAATGTGAACAATCCCGTATCATATATTCTTCCAAGAAAAATTCCTGGTATTTTGTGTCCGTCTCATAGAAAGAACTCCTTCAAACATGCGATATACATAAACCGCGGTTTGTGAAAATTCCCACTGTGCTTCCTGAGAAACAATCGAGGTTTTTCGATGGTGAGCGACGGCCGGCGGTCCAGAGGTCAGCGGCGGGCGGCGTCTGCGGGTTTCACAGGTACGATTTCTATAAATTTTGTCTGTAAAACCCTACAAAGTAGATTGTAATTGAATTTAAACTCCACTTTATTAGAAAAATTGAATTTCTAGTTAACAAAAATAATTCCAATCGAATTCGTGGACTCAGTTTTGCTGGGCCTCCTCTTAATTTTTTGTCTTTTTTTTTCTGTGCCTTCTGAAAAAGGGGTTCCCGGAGTTTGCTTTGGGCATGAAAATATTAATTTTGTAAAAGTAATGTTTTTACATGGCTATAATTTCCACACAAATTTTCAAGGTTGCCTTAGTGCATTTTGTAGTGTGTTCGCACTGCTTGTATATCACATAATTTATTAATGATGTACATATGGTGCTTTTAATATCTATTTTTAGTGCTTTTATTGTTTATGGTGCTTTGAATCGTGCTTTGTTGTGCTTTAGATAGTATGTTTCTAGAATTGCTTTGTTTATGTCTGTAGGGGTGCTTTCGTTTCGAACGAGGGAGAAAAATATATGTGTGTTATGCTTTTTGATAATATGTTTGTGATTAGCACGAATTTGTCTTGGTTTTTATTAATATTTTAGTTTATTATTGCTATTTGTTTTTGGTATAAGTTGGATGATTTAAGTTTAATTCCGTATTTTTATAGTTCCAACTTATTTTACCGTATTTTAATCGTAATTGATGCAAATAAGTGATTATTTGTGATTTTTCACTTTACAGCTAAGTAACCGGAAGAGTTTAGCACGTAAAAGACAAAGTTCGATGTTCAAGAATAGAAGAACAAGCTTTTCGGCGAAACGAGTAGCAAAAGATAAAGAGAGACGGGGGCAGACGCGCAGTCGCGTCGACTGACGCTCCGTCGACGCGAGCCATGATCCACGTCAGTCGACGCAGCGTCGACGCACTGTCGACGCGAGCCATGATCCGCGTCAATCGACGCAGCGTCGATGCACTATCGACGCAACTTGCTGAAGCGTCGATGTCGACGCAACTTGCTGAAGCGTCGATGTCGACGCACCGATGTCGACGCACTGTCGATGCAACTTGCTGAAGCGTCGATGTCGACCCACCCAGTCGACGCACCCGCCCAGCCGACGCGCACGCACTGGCCGCACCGACGCCGAGCACCAGCACGCGTCAGTCGGCGCACTGTCGACGCGACGGCCCAGAATTCGGATTTTAGAGTTTCTTGTGCGCCAAGTCATGAAATAACTATATAAACCCTTAATATTTCGGATTAAACACACAACCACGACCCAAAACACTTACCTAGGGTTGAGAAACCTATTTTCAACACCCTACAACATAATTTAAAGATCTACGTCGAAGATTCAAGATCCGAAGCACCAAGACGAAGATGGTGGTTCAAGCTCCGATTTTCTCGACCAAGATCAACCATCCATAGTCCGAAATTACAGCAAGCGTTCAACACTTTTTAGACATTAATAAGTTCTCTAAACTTTAGTTATTTCTTTTAGATTAATTCTTGGTTAATTTATGTTTTTAAGTATTTATTGCTTTTCGTTTGATAATTAGAATCGTTTGAACCATTGAATCGCTGAAGCTTTGAACCTTAGATTTCGTTTTTAATAATTAATTAGTTGCTGCGTTTTACCTTCGTTCATGCTTGGTGATGAGATTGTTCATGCTTAGTTCATTTATTGCTTATGCTTGGTTAATTAGTTTATGATATGCAATTGCTTGGGAATTTTAGAATTAATTTTGTTCTTGAGAATTCATATGTTTGATAGTCGTAATCGTAGTTCAATCCATGCTAGTTAATTATAGTTTTTTAATTAGTTTAATTTAATTAGTTCAAGATAGTTAGTTATTACTTTTTAATCTCGTAGTTATAATTTTCAAAAACCACTTTATACGAGGTCTCGTGTTAAACATTGTGATTAAACAAACATTAAAAATCCCGAACGTCAGTCCTTGAGAGACGACTCGAGTTAAGCTTGCCAAACCTACACGCGATCCCGTTATTTTGCAGGCGAGCTATTAAATTTCTTACAATTATTTATAAATTAGGCACACGCAAAAGGTCGAATCAAGAATTGGCGCCGTTGCCGGGGACTGAAATAGGTCTTGATAATGTTTGTTCGTGTTATTTTATGCTTTTCCGTTTATTTGTATAAAGGTTCTTTGTTTGCCACTCGATGCTTTGATGTTGTTTGTTGTTGATGCTAGGACGTCGAAGTCTTAGAAATGAACTTGCTATATACATAGACAACATCGAACGAGTAGGGAGACCGAGAAGACTCTTTCATTCCCCCGACGCAATTACTCGCAAAACAAATTCGGCCAACATGTCAAATAATACCCCTATTGGAGGCCGAGGACTAGGAGGAAGAGGAGGAGGACGAACGAATGGTGGCCGAGGGCAAGGCAATGACAATAATACCCCTCTACGATACCAACCATATGGGATGCCGCCCACTGATGATCTAAACTTTGGAGACCCACAAGACGATAATCGTCAAGAAGATCCACCGCTGCTTGATCCTAATCACGCGCATAACGACGGAAACAACCAAAGGATCAACAACGAAGAGAGTCAAGAAGAAAACCAGTTCCTCAACGATCCAAACAACGGGGAGCCCCAAGGCCAAGATAATCGTCAAGCAGTGATTCAAGGAAATCAAGTCAACCGTCCACAACACTTTAGGAATCGAGCGGAAGCTCAAGCATACAACGCTCGTGCAAACGAGGAGTTATTACGCAACCAAGTTGGTAATGGCGGGCCCCGGCCCCAAAACAACCAACAACACAATGAGAATGTAAATCGGGAACGAGCACTGAATCATTTCCAAAATAGACGAGGAGGACGACAGTATGATGATGGTCAAGACGATGATGCCTTGGACGATGAATATGAGGATGAAGACGAGTTTAATGAGGATGATTATTATGAGGATAGGGACGATTTTGAAGGAAGACGTGTGAATTATGGAGGAAGACGTGCTCCTCGATATCAAAACGTACAAAAGCAAGGTGACCTCGCATGTCCAACCATTGGACCATATAGCTCAGCGATAGTTTTAGGCCAAGCGGCTAGGAACTACAACTTGAGGACCGAAGATTTGAATAGACTACCTTCTTTCTATGGTTTGCCGAATGAAGACCCACTCGAGTTCGTTCGAGAACTTTACATAGCACTATCTGGGATTCAAGATCGAGGACTTAGTGAAGGACGACTTAGAATGAGATACTTCCCTAGTACCCTGAAAGATAAAGCGAAACGATGGTTTAATCAATTGCAACCTAATTCCCTAACAAATTGGGGGGTGGTTTACAAGAAATTTGTGGGAAGATTTTATTCAGCCCAAACGACGACAAAGTTGAGGAGGGAAATTTCCAACTTCGAGCAATTGGATGGCGAATTGTTTCACGAGGCGTGGGATCATTTTAAGGAACTTCTCAATGCATGTCCACACCATGGTAACAATGACGAAATGGTCAACAATTACTTTTATGAAGGATTATTGCCAAATTTCCAGCAACAAGTGGAGACACGAGCAGTAGATTTCGGGGGTTTAACCGCGGAGGAAGCACGAGATATCTTCGAATCAATAAGTGATAAGTCGAGGCAAACAAGTTCAAGACCTCGAAAACTTAGAGTGAATGAGGTTTCAGTTGTGCAAGCGGAGGAGGACAAGATCGATAAACTTACAAAGCAAGTGGAGTTGTTGACGAGCATGATGATGAAGCAACAATCGCAACCTTCCCATAAAACATGTGGAATATGTGGAGCATTTGGACATGGGGCAAATGCATGTCAAGTAACTTTCGAGGATGAAGGGGAAGTCGAGGTAAACGCCATCGAAAACTTGCAATCCAATAATTTGAGACAAAAGTTTACCTATACTAATGGCATTCGCGATCATCCAAATTTGAAGTATGGTCCTGGGAGTCCAAACTATGTGCCAATGCCCAAACAAACTGACCTAAATATTTAGCACCACCACCAACAACCAAGGCGCAAACGACAAGTTCGGCCTAAGTGAACGATCAACTGTTGGTTTGGCAACAAAATCAAGTGGCCGAGATGCTAAAAAATTGAGATGGACTTGAGAAGGTGAACGTATGACTAGACGATCTTTCTAGCAAGATGAAAAATATGGAAAGTTTACCCAAGTAGGTGAATGACCTCACGAATGCGGCACGAGAAATTTCTATAAGCATGAAGTTAATGGAAAAGGCGATGGGACAATTTGCGGTTTCCATTGCAAAATTGGAAAAGGCAAAGAATAAATTTCCGAGTCAAACGGAGCAAGCCTCCGCCATCAAGGTCCTACGAAGTGGAAAAGTGGTTGATAATGGAGAAGAGATAGAAGACGAAGGTGAAAAGGAGATGATAAAAGAAGGTCAATCTAAGACGATGGACAAGCTACATAAGACTGCAAATCCTTACGTACCAGAAGCGTTGAAGGGAAAGCTTACGAGCAAAAACAATGATGAAGAGCTTAAGAAGAAGTATGAAAGAGTTCCGTTTCCAAGTCGCCTACAACCGGCAAAGGAGAATAAGAAGTTCATGGAGCTTTATAACTTGTTGAAGAACGTCAACATCAACCTTCCTCTTTTGGATGTGATCAAAACGATGCCGGCATATGTGAAGTTTTTCAAGGAGCTTGCTACAAGACATAGGCGTTCGGAGACAAATCAGTATGTTCCTCTAACGAAGGAGGTGAGTGCACTATGCAAGCAACCACTGCCTACGAAGGAGAAGGATCCTGGAAGCTTTTGTGTCAATATTACATTGGAGAATGGGCAACAAGCGCGCGGAATGCTTGATCTTGGCGCGGGAATTAACTTGATGCCGCATTCCCTTTATAAGCAATTTGATTTAGGACCATTGAAGCCGACAAGGATGCGTCTCCAATTACCGGATAGTTCAACTCGTCAACCATTGGGAATTGTTGAAGACGTTTTGGTTAAAGTAGGAGAGTTAATAATTCCGGTAGACTTCGTAGTGCTGAATGTTGGAGAGATGTCGAGTGAGGACAAGGGGCATACTATTCTTTTAGGCCGTCCGTTTTTGTCTACCTCCCATGCGGTGATTGATGTGAATAAGGGGAGGATGAGCCTGTCAGTTTTGGGAGAGACGGTTACTTTTTCTTTGAAAGATATAAATAGTTGCCCTGCACCATTGATGGAAGAAGAAGAATGTTCGTTCGTTGACCTAGTAGATGCATGCGTCCGAGAGCTTAAGAGCATAACGGTTTTGGACGATATGGCAGTCAAGGACGCTAATGATTTTCTAAGTGGGGAAGAGATAGCCGAGCTATTTGGTATTGATTTTCGTGACATTGGAGCGGACCTTGCGATTATGGACCCCAACGAAACATTTGAGAATGAGTTTCAAACGAATGACATGGTGGAGTTAGGTGATCCATCGCGAGTCGAGTATTGATCGTTGAAACGCGTCGAGCATGCGACGTAAAATGTTGCGCTTCTTGGGAGGCAACCCAAGCGTTAGTTTTTCTTTAATTTTTATTTCTATTTTCTTTAGTTTATTTTTGTTTTTATTGTGTCAATTGTCGCGGTGCGTTTATGTGTGTGTTAATGTGCAGGAAATCCGATTTTACGATTTCATCTTCGCCGATCGGGGTCGCAATCCGACCCAATTTAGCCACAGTCCAGCAACCTTTTGATGAGCCGCAATCCGGCCGATTCAATTCCACACGATGTGCCACCGGGCACTTGCGCGCAACACAATTGACTACAATCGTTTTAATTCAAGACAATTCCAATCACGCAATTTAAGACGAGAGATTATTGCACAAGCACCTTTTGGAGGAACTCAACTATCGATTTTTCAGGTATGTTTTCCTATCTCCTTTGCTTTTATTTTCTTTATATTTATGGCAATCAGGAGTTTGCCACATTTTTAAAGGGAGGGATGGTTGAGTGTGAATTATAGTTGAAGTTTGTGCAAATTTAAAATTTTACGTGATTGATCACTATTTCTGCGCTGTATTGTGTTTGTATGGCTTGCCTGTCAAAGTTAGCAAAGTATGAGTTGAGTTTTTGTCTTTTGAGCGTGCATAAGTGCATAAAAATTTTCAAATTTATTATTATTATATATTTGTAAAATGATACTTGGACGCAATTGATTTCGCGAAATCTTAAAAGCAGCGTCAATTCAAAAGTTTTTCATGCAAAAAAGCTCTGTGAGTAGCCTGAGTGTTTATCATCATTGCATGTACTTGATTGAGTTTTGATTTGAGATCTCTTTGAAACCGCTGTGTGTAGTTAACTTTGAAAATGACGTTAAGGCACATATAAAACCCTATTCCAGCCATATTCATATATTTTTAGCCACTATAAATTACGAATGAGCCAATCATAGCCAAATAATCCATGCCTATAGCCATGAGTGTTTTTGAAGACGACCCTTACAACCCATTAAAAGCGTGGGGTAGGAGTTCGTATTTTTATTGGTTATTTGAGTCTTGGAAATTTTTATTAGGAATTTATTATTTTGTAAGTAAAGACCACCATTCGAAAAAAAAAAACAAACAAAAAAAAGAAATAAAAAGACCCCATTAAAAATTATAATAAGGGNATTACACAAGACATTCAATCCATTATTGACATATTTACATAAAATAATCACAATGTGAAGAAGGGATTTAAAACTAACTCTAAATTACACAAGACGTGAAAAAATGTGACAATTCTTTTATAAATCTTTGTTGAGCACATAACCTCATAAGACCAGCATGAAGAAGTTTAACTCCCTTATATAATGACCTTCCGAAAAATATAGAGCACACAATTCACAAGTAAAGAAATGAGGGAAAAACTGATCACCTCGCGTTGGTGAAGAAAAAATTACTAATATATTTCTATTCAATCAATTTAAATTTTCAACAGAAGAGAAAAACAAAATTAGGAAAAGAACTCTTACCAATATCTTGACTAAGCTGCACTTTGGCGGCGGCGCCTGGCTCATGGCGGTGGTAGTGGGTTGGATGATTACAAAAAATTATTCCGAAACTTAGAATAATAAAGAATATAGAGCTAAAACTTTCCAACACAAAATATGGCATAACATTAACAATAAGTGAAAGAAGTATGGCCATTTAGATGAGAATTTAACTTCTACTCCATATATGAGATGCATGATGCAACGCAAAGGTCGATCGTCGTCTCACCGCCTTATTTTTTGAATATTAGGGTTTATTTGGGTGATTTTTTTTTAAGAGGAAGTCTTCCAGGTTGTTTCACTATCTAATCCATCGTCTTTATGTGTGTGTGTGTGAGTGTGTGTGTGTGTGTGTTGAAGGAAAAACACAATTAGCGTGCCTTCGTTAAAAAATAACCGATGAGCGACAATTTAGATATTTGTTATCTTTATCTATTATGAAAACATGTATTTGATACCCTATATATAGAGAGTCTTTAATTAATAAATAGAACCCTAATTCTAGCATCTTCTTTATGTCTTTTTCTTTTCCTAATTTTCCTTTTCCACGTCATTTGCATAAAAATCTAACCTATTGAGAGTGATCAACAAATAAGCCTCATAGATAAAAATAAAAACAAGAGAGAATTTTTGTATATAGAAAATTATATTACCCAGAAAATTCGCAAAATCGTTTCTTGCATTTCTAACTGTTGGATCACACTAAATATTTTACAGCAAACTCAGGATTTATCGTTGTAGTATCTAAATGGTGTAGACTTGATTCTAACTTTTGAGTCAATATATATTGAATTTTGAACAAATCAGGTTTTGTTTTCGAAACTTTCTGAGCAGCCTTTTTTCAAAATAAGATGCACACAATCAAACTGTTGGATCAAGCTAAGAATTAAAAACATTTTTCAATATATATAAGAGCTTAACTGGAATGGTGGAGATCTGAATTTGAGTTCTTTAAGATCCGATAATTAATTTTGAACAGAGTTGATCCTGTTTTCCAACTGCCTACCTAGTTTTCTACAAAATAGAATTACACACAATATAACTGTTTGATGAAGCTGAGTTTTGGATAAATGTTCAAAATATATAGAGTTCAGTACGTTGGAGATTGGTTTTGAAGCTATCTATCATCAGAAATATTTCGAGGACAGACCTATTGCAAAAACAAAAATCAAGGAATGTCCTAGTAAAGAATCATGTCTTTCCTGCAAGGTAATTTGAATTACCCTATTATTTATTAAATATAAATAATAAATATCTGCTTATATGGACATGCGGCATGATGTGTATTAGCCCGCAAATCAAGTTCTTATACAAAGTATGGACATATGTTACCTATGATCGAATAGTGAATGGAATTATATGTGCATGCTATGTGTACATATTTGACAAATATGGAATTTTTAATACTTTAATGATATTCATAGAGTACATGTTATATTATTATGCACTTAGATGATTCATTACTTAGAAATCGTAAATGAAGTTAATTACATGATTAGATGGGAGATTGATCATGGTTTGCCAATATGTTTAGTTAATCATGAATTTCGATGAATGGATAGTTTCATGTATGTTAGTAATTCTCTTAATACTGAAACTTTATTTGGTACTTTCAATATAAGTATCATTGATTGTACGTTTGCATATTCTCATGATAATAAGAGTTCATGAATGATACAAAATTGTATAAATAAGCCTTGTGATAAAGTATATTCATATAATATGAAAAGAAAGAGTATGACATATATTTTTCAAACCCATTATCTAAAGAAATTGATTGAACTAACTCAATTTAAATTCAAAATAATAGGCTCAAAAGAAATTGAGTACTATCATCAATCATTTGATGTGGAATCTAGAATAACTATTGATTTGTACTTTTTTGTACGCATTTTTGTTACCTTTTTGTGTCGCATTCGCGTGTGTTTTTCTTTCTTTTATAGGTATTAAGAGTTGTTTTGGCCTATTTTGTTAGTTTTAGGTTTTTATAGCTTTTGTGCGATTTTTTGTCATTTTTCGTACTTTTTTACCCTTTTTCGTATTTTTGGTCGTAGGATGACCAAGCGGTCCCCGCGCACGCTCGGAGCATCCCATTCGACTCGAATTGGAACGAGAAAAGCAAGAAAACACAGCGTGAACGAGGAGCGACGAACTAGCAGCCGAGCCAGTCGATCGACTGGCTTGCAGTCAATCGACTGACTCATCAGGATCGACTGGACCTTCGACTGGAGTCCAGTAAGGTTGGCCAATTTTTGAAGCAGTCGATCGACTGCCAGTCGATCGACTGAGACGCAGTCCAGCTCGGAATTTTATCACTTTTTTACGTTTTTACCCCTGCATTTTTGTATAAATAAGCCCAACCTTCTCCAACCTTATTCAAACCTTTCCTTGGTGGTTTTGGACTTGTTCCATCTCCTTCAAGCCTCTACCATTCCTTGCAATAAAAAACCCTAGCTTAATTCTTAGATTATGTAGTTTAGTTAGCTTAGTAGTTAGTTTAGTTAGGTTAGTTTTAGTTAGAAAGTGTTGGAGAGGGTGACAACTCCTTCATTTGTGAGCTTAGTTGTGTTGAAGATTTGGATTTGCTTTTGAAGGTTGTAATCTACATTTGAAGTTCTTGTTTGGTGCTTAATGCAATTGGTAGTTTCTTTTCCTTCATTGTTATGCTTTGTTCTTGAATGATTGTTCTTGTTGTTGTGTGGTTATTAAGCTTTGGTTTGTGTTGTTTTCTTTTCATTGTTCTTCAATTTCTCATTTTTAGATTCTAGTTGTTCTTGTTCTAGTAAAACTCCATGGATGTTGGTTTGAAGCTTTTTACCCCTTTTAGTTAGACATTCTCTTAGTCCTTGAAAGATTTATGAACTTTGTCTCTTTGGGAAATTTGACTTTCTTTTAATTTAATGCTTTTGACTTATTTTAACTTTCAAGCTTTGTTTTTCCCTCCAATTTTCCTTTCAATTTGCAAGCCTTCTTAGTTTGGTAATTTTAATTTATGCAATGTTGTTAATTAGGTTTAGTTAATGCCATCAATTAATTACTTTCAAGCAAGCTTTAAATTGTATTTGATGCAACTAGTTTAGAAATTAGGGGTTTAGGGTTTAGGTTCAATTAGAACCATTAATCGGTGCTTGTCGAGAATTGGGATTGACGACCTCAATACTTGATCGACATTTGGGATTGACAACCCCGAATTGTGGATCAAGTGCTCGGTGAAAACCGATTAATCGTGGAGACGAACCGAACACCATAAACCCCCATTTACATTATTTCAATTAAAGTCCCCCTTTTAAATTCAAGTTTTAGCACAAAACTCAAACCAAACCAATGACTTAATGCTTTCTTAGGAGTAGATTAGTGTAATTTAGCCTAACAAAAGAGTGACTAAAAACACTTAACGCCGATTATATCTATCCTCGAGAGACACGACTCGGGAAAGCTTACCGCTCTACAATCGACTCCGTACTATTGCGGAGAAGATTTCTTAGAGTGCTAAGAATTCTTCGATCAATTATAATTTTAAAATAGTATCATCCACCAACCCCCAACCAATAAAGAATCATCAAACTAAGTCAAAGTCAATTATCTAATGAATTTGAGACTTCATATGATCCCTAATCTTATGTTGGAAGTATATGTAGTTACAAACATCCAATGAATTTTGGGATGTGCTCTAAATGAATATTTTAGGAATTTTATGAAACATTACTTCCAAGCCTAAGAATTCAGTGAAAAGAAATTCATTTGCTTTCTAAAAAGGGTCAATGATTGTGACAAGTTGCAAATCAAAACATATCTTACCATAAAGTCACTTTAAATGACAATAAGTAGTTTAGAGATATGATCTCACTCTATTTTCTCCCTTAAGCATACATACTGGTGCACTTGTATAAACTAATAATCTCAAAGTAAAGAAGGCGAGACATGTTGATCCCTATCTGTGTGGGAAGAATACACCACGAGCTAAAATATGTAACGTTCATGGTATTTATTGGTCTTGGTAAAAATCGTGGAGGTTCTCCCAATAACCTTGCTTAGTCAATGGATATTCTATATTCTGATTGCTGATTTCTTTTTGTTTGTTTGTTTCTTACTTTACAAAGAACTTGTGAAAGTATAATGAATAATTCTTATTTGACTATTGTATTTGGTCTTAAAATTTATTTTGAGTTAGATTTATCTTATGTGTCTTGATTAATTTAATTATGTTTGACTCATTGGTAAATTTTGGATTTCATTATGAAGCAATTAATGTAATTGAGTTTATTTAACACACATTTACATACAAGGTTCATGAGTAATAATATTATGATAAAATGTGACATATCTAGCAAATAAAGCAAAATATTATAATAAAAAGTGTGGCATTCAAAAATCTCTAAAAGATGTGAGAATTTTTCGAAGAATAGACAATTATTCACTGAATTGATGATTCATATATGACTAAAGTGATTGTGTCATCCTAACCAATCAAAGGGTGAGGAACTATCAAATTCTTGATACTTAGCTGCACATTGATTAAAGTCATTAAAGCTCAGTATGCACCAAGAGCCAAATGAACCTTGTTAAGTTTAATGATAATCATGTTGATGATTATCATTGAGAAACACATTATGAGAATGTAACTATACCTTTAATTAATGTGGAAGGAAGCACGTTTTAAACTTAGTGAGTCAATCTAGTAATTTTACTTTACTACTATTCTGATAGATATTACCAATAATAAACTATTGGACACTGACTCATTCAAGTTTTGACACGATTAGTATGGATACTTTGGTCGTGATATTGTATATCAATATTATAAGAGATTATCTTGGACATCTTTTATTTTGAGTGAAACATAAAATGAGATAGAACTCCGATGCACAATATAGTGTTGACCTAGTGCTGTTCAATTACAGTCAGTAAATTCTAAAGTACCAAGAGCACTACGTACATTAATACGTCAAAGATATGTCAATCATTTTTCCAAAACATGTTCCTTAGAAAAATAATGATTGAGACCTTCATATACTAAATTTATAAAGTATAACATTCCATTCTTACAATTGTTAATAGGTGGTACACATGGACATAACCATTCAAATTGTGGACCATTCAAGTATTTTATGGTTTTGGTCGATGCTTCGGCACGTATTGTCTATAAAAATATTGTATTTTTAAAACTCCTATTAGTATGACTGAGGTCTCACCACCCTTATAAATCATCTAAGACTTATAACGCTAAAGAGTTTACTTCAAAAGTATTTAATGTCTGCATATCAATCAAGATCGATGTAAAGTATCTTGTACCCTAATGTGCATATACAATAAGGTCTCAAAGTAAACACTGTCAAAAAGGATATAGATGGTGACTAGGACAATATTTATGCGCACTCATATTTTGTCTTTGCACGGGGTTATGCAACATTGCATGCAACTCCAACTTCTTAATTTATGAACCTCTACTAACCAAATATTTTCACGTACCAGTTAGTAAAGCCCGATGATTCAATCTTACGCATATTTGGTTATGCATCATATGTGACTATTACACCCCTCACAACACATTTATATAGGTTTGTAAAGACGATTAAGTATTCATATTGGATATGAATCTCCAACAGACATCTGCTGCTTCAGACCTTGGATAGATGATCACTTTACTGTTAAATTCGCGGATTTGTCACTTTAATAGACAATTTTTCCATCGTTAGGGGGAGATAAGAAAAAAGTATTTTCTAAACGGAATGATAGGATTTGTTTCACACTCTGTCTCATTATGATCCCCGCATTTCACAATGTAAAGTAAAAGTAATATGAAATGAGTAATTGATCTTTAGCATATGAGATTTAGTTTCTATGGTGACGAGGTCATATGTACCAGCTGTAAATGTGTCTACAAGGTTAAAAATCCCCATAAGGGGCACAATGCCGCAGATTGAGGCATTGCAACCACACTTAGTGGAGGTGTGATTGAGTTTGTGACTCCCAAAAGGAATATGGAGAGGTCACTTGGTTCAATCAATACTCACCCAAGGAATAACAGGTCATGTACGACACAAATTCAATTGATTATCAATCAAAATAATTCTTCTCATGACATTATTTCGGTTTATACTTATGTCTATGAATCAGTACTAAAGAACGCCCCGATGCTTAATATGATTTTATAGAATAAAGAAGTTTCAATGAATTATGAGAGTATATATGAGTTGAAGGAAATATTTCTCACACACATTGATAATGCATACACTTATGCTCAAGTAATCGTAGAGCACGATGATATCGAACCATGCTATGTTGAAATATGTAAAAAAAAACACATTGAGTTAAATGAAAAGAATTAATCTATGTAGAACTTGATTCACTTACAATAAGTATATAGTCTGGTAGTGCTTGCCAAACCAAGTGTAAAGCCGGTAAGACATAAAAAAAGTTTTTGTCAGAAAGTGTAATGAGAAAAATAAAGCAATGAGATGTAAAAGCTAGACTTGAAGCACAAAGTTTCTCACAATGCCCAGGAATTAACTATGAGGATATGTCTCTCCCATAATAGATGCTATGACTACAAAGAATTAAGAATGCAGCTTATACCTATGGTTACATCATATCTCTATGAGAATCATGATTTAGAGATATATATGAAATTAATTGATGACCTTTCATTATTTCGTAAAAGATAAAAACTTGTATGTGACAGTCAAACAGATGTTAATCTGTATGACGAATTCACTTTTCCCTTTAAAATTGTCACTTTTCCAAAAAATTGTTACTTGTGTATATTATATTATATTATAAAATAATACATACACACATACATATACATATACATATAAATATACATATACATATACATATATGATGTAACTTAAGATGCACATTGCAAGGTCATACAGAAAAAAATTAATGGTTTTTATTAAAATACAAATTAATATTTTTAAAGATATTAGTGATACTTATAAAAAATAAATAACTTTTTATTCAAGATGTATATTGTTAGAGGCAAAAGCGACAATATCAAAATAATACGTGACCATATTATCTTTTACTTACCTTGATTAATGTAACATCCATACATCCAATGCATATATTTTTTTTTATTTAATTACAATCATGCATTTAAAAAATATATATATATAATCACTTAGTTAGTAATTCTAATTAATTATAAATGTTAATATTTTAGTTCGCCCAGTGATTACCAAAAAAAAGAAGGTATATTCTATATGGTGCGATTATTAAAAGTTTCACAAATTATTTTGATGTCTATTAAACTAATATTGTTGGTCATTTATTTCCATTTATATTGTAAAGTACTCTATTTGGATTTCATAATGCACACCAAACTTATATTCATTGGTTCATTACAAATATAAACTATTACAAAAACTGCCCGCGAAATTTAGGGTAGTTACACTTAAAAAAACCCATACATGGTAGTTTTTTAGGGGGAAGAATCTTATGGGGAAATGTAAGATAAAATCAACTATACATCAAGGGGCACTTTTTAAGAAAATTCTAAATTTTTTGTTGTTACCCCAAACCCCAATGGTAATTTTATAATTATATTAATCATTCTAAAAAAATCCTTGAGGTTTAGTCTAATTACAAAATCTAATGAAAATATTTTAATTTTACAATTACTTAATGATATTTGACTCTATTTTATAAACTGCATTTACCAATATATACTTATATTAAAAGAAAATTAATTTGATTAAATAAATATATAATACTTGACTCTATCTATATACTCACTTAATTAATTATTATATCATTTAAAATAAATTATATTTAGTTTCCCATGCGATTATAAAATTAAATAATTATCCTTGCAACACATGAGAAGAAATACTAGTAATATTAAAATTAAAAAGAATACACATTAATTTTTTTGAATAAGATGACTTTTGAATTTGATAAGAATAGCAGGGTTTTGTATCGACTAGGGTTTTAATTTTGGGATGCGATAACATTATTTTTAATATGAAAATCATGCATGTGTAAGTTTGATGTGATTTATATCTTTTATTTTGGTATAGTTTATTAATTAACTTAAATCTAAATAATGAAACATTTAAATTTAGTTAGAACTAAGAGGCTTTCGTAATCAAATTCAAATTTTATATACTTTTGTAATTTCAATTAGGAATCTTTTAATTTGATGTAGATTTTTATTATCAAATTAATTTTGATATGATTTGTTACTTTTTTTTAAAAAGTTTTTGTATGACTTGTTTCTAGAAGTCGTGTGATAACATGTTAAAAAAAATAATAATAATGCAAATTTATAATATTAAATTCCATTTATGACCGAAAAATACTTTCATCGAAGCCATTTGAAGGGCTGAGTACAAAAAATACAAAATATTATAATGAATGAAAATGCATAAAAAATATCACTATAAATAGCTATCACCTCATTTCGATTCCAAAACACAAAATGCATTTTAAATTCCAATCGGGTAAAGGCACTGGGTGAAGTGGGCAGACCGCCTCAAGGACTGAGGGTAGTGTTTGAATTGGTATAGTTTTATTTGTTGAAATTACAATTTATTTATTTATTTGAGAAATATTTTTAAGTGTAATTTAACTAAATATGAATTTGTGTGAGCGAAAGGAGAAACGGCAAAGTTTTTTTTAACACTTTTCTACCTTTCTTCGTTTATTTTTTTTATAACTAATTATCCTTGGTTATTATATAAAAAATAATTGACCTTAATATTCTATATATGCGTACCACAAACATTTAGGAAATAGAGGATTAAAATATTTAAGGTGTTTTTGTAGTATTAGTTCCATTTTCTTTAGTCTTTTAATAGATATTACTATTTTTTTATTCTCAATATTTTTTTATAAGCTTAGTCACGTTATGTTGTGATGATCATATCTTTTCATGTCATCTTCAAAAAGAGAGAAAAAACCTGTTGTAATACTGGTGTAAATTACTAAAATCAAGAAATGTATATGTATTTCATTAAAGTCCACTGATATCTCTGCACAATATTTGTTCGTTAAGTTCTTTACAATTGGAGTTTTCAATTTGTTCAAAGTGTTACTTTTACATGACTTTGGGTTTCAGTGTCATGACTTAAAATCATTGTCTTGCAACTTTTTATATTTGAGTTAATAGTACATAACTTTACAATCATACGGATATATGGTCTCACATCTCCTTATTTTATTTTATTGAGGGCCGGAGAGTAGCGTACGAATATTGTGCGCAATTTTTATAATTTGTAAACTACATTTCAACGAATAATAATCTATTTATGAAACATGTTAAACGGTTTTTAAGTAACATTCTATATTTGAAAAATAATTAGATGATTTCAATATATATTACTTAACTTTAAATATATAATCACTTATTTTCTTATCTAAATAATTAAAAAATAAAAATATTAAATCTTTCCGTAAGATTCTTCGTTAAAATAACTGCACGTGAATGCACATGTTAAATTTAATAGAAGATAGTTTTTACTAATTATTTATTTCGCGATGACTATAAACAAGAGTCACGTTCAAACTCTCTCAAACGTTGGCTTCCATTTGCCAAGGCCAGTGTTTAGCCACGATCAACTTTATTTACAATCTCTCGAGTTAAGAGTTTTGAAGGGTTGAGAATTATTTGTTGCGACGAAAATGATATCATTATGATAAGACATTTAATGTAGTCTACAAGAAAGTTTTCCAATTTTTTTCTTTTTGTTATTAGTAATTCACTTACTAAACTTTTTTTTTATAGAATTTACATTTTTATGCTCTTATATATGCCCCATGTAATACACGTAATAAATGTTCTATTCATTTCTTATATTTACCAGCGTAATACTATTATTATTATTATTATTATTATCACTATTATATTATTATTATTATTATTATTATCATCTATATTATTATTATTATTACTATTATTATTATGATATCTATTTTAAATAGGAAAAATACTAATTAAATATATTTTTCTAATTTATTAGGTGACGAGCATTAAGGGGACTTAGGATTCAATACGTGCATTCACTCGACTTTCCACGATATTTTACGAGGTAGGGACCACTGACTTGCCTATGTTAAATTTTATGTACTCAAATTTATGTGCTATGTGTATCATGCGATTCTATATTTCCAAAACTAATATAGCCGTAGACCAAATGTGTCTGTGACCGGGGAAAGGGTCATCGGGTTTATCCCGCGTGCTATAACCACGAATTAAAACCAGAGACCAAATGTGTCTGTGACCGGGGAAAAGGGTCATCGGGTATATCCCGGCGCGTTTTAGCTGCAGTCAACTTATTTTCTACGATAAAACTATGAATTATTATGATCGATTGTACTATTTGTGAGTTGTATGATTTTGCATTGGTTAAGTCAGTGTAACTATTGAGTACGTTGAGCTCATCCCAAATCAACGACGTGTTTTTCAGGTACAAATGGAGATATCGAATGAAAGGGAAACGAGGAGAGGAATGAAAACTCTTGTTATTGGATTTTCATGGTTTAATCTTGTTTTACGTTTTATCCACTGTTGAAAACTTGGTTATTTGCATTATGATTATTTCCGCTGCGAATTTCTTGAACGTTTGAAAATACGTAAATCTTTTATGTTAAAATCGTGAAAATTAGACATTTATTGTGACGCCAAGATTTTTCCATTTAATTATTTAAAAATATAAAACCGTTTTCGACTAAAGTGAAATCGGGGCGTTACAATTAATATATACAATTGACATTTTTCTGTACAAAAGTATCACATTTACAATTAAAGTGGCATTATTAGCGAAAAAAGTGAATTTATCACCCCAAACCACTACCGTGTATACATGATCAGTAGACTTAGAGCGTGTTTGACTGAGCTTATAAATTTTCCGAAACATCTTATAAGAAGTTTAAGAGCTCATAAACTCTTTTAATTTGTTTGATAAATTTTTCAAAAACGAGCTTTTAAGATGCAAAAATAAGCTCTTTAAAAGCTTATAAACTCCTAAAAATAAGTACTTCCACCCCACCTTATTTTTTTAGCATTTTATAAGATCTCAAGCATAAAACTTTTAAAAACATATTTTTAAAATAAGACTTAAAAGACCAAATTAATCAAATGTGAAAAATTATAAGGTGTTTTAAATAAATTTATTTACTTTTACTCCCTCCGAGACACTTATTCGTGTTTCACAACATAAATAAAAACACCAAATTGAATAACAATTGCCTCTTTTATCTATCGCCACATTTATTAGTGTTTCACAACATAAATAAAACACCAAAGTAACCAAAAAGCGCATAATTAACAGCAAAATACATATTTCAGGCTTGTTTAACCCGAATATTAAGCACAGCTCCTCATTTCAACTGTCAGATATTTTCTCTTAGAGAGAGAAGGGTGGAAAAGGCAGTGATTTTGGGGCATGATTGTCTGTCATTAATATTTCTTTGGTTTGTCGGTTAGGTAAAAATAACAACAAAAAAAGACCCATTTTTGTTGTGTCCGTGGGATGGTGGAATTGTTCTGATTTCCCGGAAAATCTTGGAAATTGGGTTAGTGCTATTTTTGATTTTCCGGCAAGAATCGGAGGTGGGGCATTTCTTTTTTTATTTTTCTTTTTGGTGAATAGTTTCTCGGGCAAATTGAGAAGTTTTAGTTTTTTTCCCTTTCTTTTTATCTGTTTTTTTTTTGCCTTCGATTATGTAGCCTTTTACTGATTTATTATGGCTTTATCAAGGTAGAGTTGTTCATTCCTCAAAATTTGTTGGAAATGCAAATATAGGTCAATGGCGGTGAAATCTGTTTCCCCTTATGGAAAGTTTTTACCATTGGTCAACCGATCAAAACTCATGAAATCCTGACATATCTACAAACCTCGTATTTTTCTAGATATTCAGGCAAAGCTTGGTTTTGGACTTGGTTATTATATTTAGGTAGGAAAAAAAACATTTTTAAAAAGCTGATCAATTCTTGATTGCTGATATTATTGTTCAGACGGAGGACTTGGGTATGTTTTGTTCTTTGATTTTGTTAACAGAATTAAATTAGGAGCCTTTAGTTTTGATCCTTTTCTTCGTTTTCGTGGGGATAGTATATTTTTATGACGACTATGAGATTTTTAAGTCTCGTGGGTAATTCTTTTGGATGCTCTGCGTCTGGGGAGCGTTTGGTCTCCGCAGCAAGAGATGGAGATTTTCAAGAAGCTAAGGCTTTGTTAGAATATAATCCTCGTCTCGCGAGATATTCTACTTTTGGCGTTCGTAATTCGCCTTTGCATTATTCTGCAGCTCAAGGTCATCATGAGGTATATGTTGTGATTCATAGAGTATACTGATCTTGAAAATGTGATTAGTATTATAGATTCATGTTTCTTTTTTTTTTTTTTTTTTTGCATGTATGTAGATTGTTGCACTCTTGCTCGAGTCTGGAGTTGATGTTAACCTCAGGAATTATCGTGGACAGGTATATTTTTCTCTTATTTTTCAATATATATATATTTTTGGATATATCGCTCATTGGGATTGTTTGCAATTAAATAAAAAAGAAGTGATTGTCCGCTTTTGGCAAAAAAAGAGTAATTTTTGTGTTTTCAATGTGTTTCTGGCTACTTTTTTCAAACAAATAAGCACTTTCACAACTTATTCACCAATCACTCTCGATTAACTAATTCAACTTTTAGCGTATGTTCTCAATAAATCACTTCTTCTAAAAGAAAAAGGTTTTGCGAATTCTCCTATTATAAATTTAGTTCTTTTAACGATTTTAGTATTTAAAAATGATGAGTTTTTTTAATTGCGAGCACAAAATAGCAATTTAAAATATTATTCTCTATCTGTTAACAGACTGCCTTAATGCAAGCTTGCCAATACGGTCACTGGGAGGTGGTTCAGATCCTGGTTCTTTTCAAAGCCGATGTACGGCAATTTCACGTTATCATGTGCTATTACAACGTTTCCTTTTTGTGTAGATAAGTTGGGAAAAAAGGGCATAATAAGTTCACTTTTTTTTTTGAATTTAGATTTACAGAGCCGATTATCTGAATGCTGGAACCGCACTCCATTTGGCTGCTCTAAACGGCCATTTCCGATGCATTCGTCTTATCCTCGCTGATCACATTCCTAGCACTCTTAAGTTTCGTGGTCGCTTGAGGAAAAAATCAAGAAACAACGAATCTGTTTCGGAGTTTGATGAAGGGTAATATGTCAAAAATACCCCTGAAGTTTGGGTTTTTACGTAAATACCGAGCTAACTTTGAAAATTACAAACACTACCTTTGAGGTGTGGTTACATTTACATTTTGCCATAACCATTGGTTGACTTGGTGGAATTTGCTGACGCATCAAATATTTTACAATTACAACCTCAACTTTCCTAAATATTACAAATAGCCCCAACTTTTTGTCTGGCTATTTGTATTATTTTGGGAATGTCAAATGTAAAATGTAAGACATTAATTTGGGGCTATTTTTAGTATTTAAAAAAGCTGAGGTATGTCATTGTATATATATCTAATGACATCGTCAGTTTCCGTTATGCCCACTTACGGAGGTGCGAAATGTAAGATGACTATAACCTCGAGGGTGGCTGTTTGTAATTTTCAAAATTCCTAGTTTTTGTAATGATCCCTTACAAAAATTACCCAAGAGGTGTAGCCTAATTAACAGAAGAAACCCAGTTATCTTTCAAATTTACAATAATTCCCTAGACATTTGTTTCAATTTTAAAAATGTCAAAGGGGGTGTTTGTAATTTTGAGAGTCAATTGCATCGTCTTTATTTTTTAAAATTAAATAAGGCTAAGCCGCAGGGGTAGTATTTGTAATAGTATATTAACTTATTTGAATTTGGTGTTTGATGAGTAATTTTTTTATTTATTGTTTTCAATTAGTGCACTCTATGCTATAGTCAATAGACCTGCGGATGGTGGAGTAACTGCCCTTCATATGGCTGCACTAAACGGGCACGTTGAAACTGTTCATCTTCTTCTGGATTTAGGGGCCTCTGTATCTAATGTAACAGTTCAAGATGGAGCTACTATCGATTTAATAGGTCAGATAAACTTTTTCATTCTGTATGCATTCAATAATTTTCCACGAACAGTACATAATCATACACAATCCAGTTTGCTAATTCAATCCCACCAAAAAATCCAAACGTGACCATGATATAATTTGATTCCATTCAATTGTTGTTGTTATCATTTTATTGCTTCTTGTAGCTCCATTCAATATTTTTGTAAACGCATCTAATATGTTGACTCCTTTTCTTTTTAAAAATCAATTGATGAAGGTATTTTTATGCTTGTATAACCTTATGGTGTTACATTTACTGATTAATCGTCTTTTTGCTGTGAATTAGGCGCTGGTAGCACCCCACTCCATTATGCTGCATGTGGTGGTAATGTGCAGTGCTGCCAGGTCGGTATATTTAGTGACTATTGTTATTGTTATTGTTATTGTTATTGTTATTGTTATTGTTATTGTTATTGTTATTGTTATTATTATTATTATAATTGTTATTGTTATTTTTATTGTTATTGTTATTATTATTGTTGTTATTATTATTATTATTATTGGTGATAAAATACTCGTCGTTCGATCTGTATTAATGTGCTAAAATATTTCCACTCTGGGTTATTTTCAGCTTTTGATAGCCAGTGGTGCCAGTTTGGCAACAGAAAATGCGAACGGGTAAATGCAAGTTTCTGTTCTGTATTTTTTTTTTCTTGAGTTGCTTTACATATAGCATAAACACTTATCATTTATTCACTATTTCGGCTTTTCTTTCCTCTCAGATCTTGAAATTAACATGCGACCAATACTTCAAATGATTTCATTTTCGTCCTTAGTATAAACTTCCGTATGCCTGCATGATTTTATTAATTTAATAAATGGGATAATATTCCCCATATATATTGAATATTTTCCTTTGAGACGCTTTATTTATTCATTTATTGGTTATGGAACTTTGAATTTTCATTCTTTTGTTGTTTTATACTAACCATATTTTCTTTTGAACTACGTGTAAAAAGATGGACCCCTTTGATGGTTGCTCGTTCATGGCATAGAGATTGGCTCGAGGACATTCTTACTCAAGAATCTGGTGGCGAACGAAGAGTTAGTCCTTCACCGTATTTATGTCTTCCTCTTATGAGCATTGTTGAGATTGCTAGGTGAGCAAAATCACTTTATTTGAGATTATCTGTCCAGCTTATTTTAATCTTCATTTTGTGATATATTCCCAGAAACTTAACCATAAAAACTGACCTTAAGTTTGTAAAATATAAAATATTATTATTTTTATCACATTATATGAAATGTAATTTATTTTCATTGTTTGCGGATAACTTGTTTCTCAACTTTTATGTTTAACCAATAATTTCTAGCTAATTGTGTTTATTAATTATACTTGTATTTGACATCTTCAGAGAATGTGGATGGAGAAGCAATGATTTGGCATCAGCGTGCTTAGATCCATGCGTTGTTTGCTTGGAAAGAAAGTGCACAGTCGCTGCAGAAGGTAAATTTACTTTCAACTATTTGACCATTTATCATAAATAGGTAAATTCATTTGTATTCCAGTGTTTTTTTTTTTTTTTTGTGCGTGTAAATTGGACTTACCTTAAATGTGCATGTTATGCAGGTTGTCTCCATGAGTTTTGTACTCACTGCGCCTTGTACCTGTGCTCCACAAATAGCACATCCACTGTGGCCCGTGGCCCGCCGGGCTCGATTGCCTGTCCCTTATGCCGTCACGGGATCGTTTCTTTCGTCAAGCTCGTGGAAACGAGACCTCTAGTCAAAGAAATGGCAAGAATGAGATCGGTGCCCTTCTGCACTTGTTCGGCCGATGGGTCCGAAACCCAACAATCTCTGGAAACGGCACTGTGCAAGCCCGATTTCCACTGCGCCCCGCTTGGCCCGTTCAGTTCTTTCCAGTCCGGAAGCTGCCAGAGCTTGAAATTCAGCCCGGGCCTTTGCTTGGGAGCCCGTGACACAAGCCCGACGTTGGTCCCCAGAAACGAGGACTCCAGCTCGGAGGAGGCGTTGGTTAAGTGTTCGAGATTGAGCTTTAGGCGGTCGAGTTCGCAGAACGAGGGCCGTAGATGGTTGTGTTCGTTTATTCAGTCGGTGCCAACTGGAAGCAGCTGATGAAGAATTGATTGGATTTTTTAGATATACCATTAGTTTTTGTTTGTTCACAGGTTCAAAGAATATATGGGAATCTGTTTAATGTAAATATATGGTATATGCAAATGATTCATTGGATATTTGAATTTTTAATTTTTTTTTTCAAAGTGAAACCTCTTCATTTGATTTCTTGTTCAGTTTCATCTTTCATGCCAACTAACAGAGGCATGTATATACATTTTTGTAACTATGATTTTAAGCTGCAATTTTTATGTAGTTATTTGGTGATATGGCTTGGTTATTTGTTGTTTATAGGAAATTTGTATAAACGTGTATCATACTTGTACATTTAGATTCATCTATTTAATAAACCCCAATATATTCAAGACCTTCCTACAAAATTATATAGCTTTACGTTTTTGGCGGGTATACTTCAGGTAGTTATACTTTAGGTAGTCATACTATCTAAAAATTTTTTTGCCTTCAATGTATGCATTTTTATTAGAAAAATTACGTCTTCCGGCCCATTTTAGGTTTCTAAATCTAGAAAATGGCGATTAACTATTAAAAGTGGAATTATGTGAAAATAACTTTCCAAATATGTGTGGATTTCATTAACCATCATAATTTTCTTTTTCATTCTTTAAAATTCAATAACTTTTTCGGTCTTAAGTCCGTTTTTTTTTTTTTTAAATAATATATCAAACTAATCATTTGTTTATGATCTTCACTTTGACACCCCAATTGCCTATATAATAATAAAAAAAACAGAATAAATATAATAAATATAAGATAATTCACCACAAATTAGATTATACATATTGAGTTTTAAGATTTAGTACAATGCAGGTGGTAGAATTAATAATTCATTAGAAAACTTACATGTTATACAATGAATTAATGGATTTAGATCCACCAATTTTATGATGCTGTGTTAAAATTATTACAATGTAGGTTGCAGAATTAATTAACTTATTAGAAAATACACATGTTATAAAATAAATATTTCATATATATACCATCCATGCATCATATGGATTCGGGTGTCTATAATGACTATTTTTAAGGCTATGTGGTTCATTTAATACAATTTTATTGAGTTACACTGTAAAAAAATTCGGATATGCTGACGGTCAAAGCCGTCAGAAATTCGTCAGTACATGAAATATATGCTGACGGCCAAATTCGTCAGAAATTTGTCAGTGCATGAAATACTGACGGATATTGGCCGTCAGCATTATTGTGGTCAGGATTGCAGCATTCTGACGGGAAAATGTTCCCGCCAGGAATGCTGGCGGGAAAAGCTGTCAAGGAATCCGTCAGCATTTCTGGCGGGTATACCCGCCAGGAATAGCTTATGCTATCCTAGCGGGATTGGCCGTCAGCATTTCTGGCGGTTCTGCCCGCCAGGAATAGCTTATGCTATCCTAGCGGGATTGGCCGTCAGCATTTCTGGCGGGTATTTGCGGGTAACTGCCGTCAGAAAGTCTATTATTAAATTTTTTGATATATTAAATAATAATTAAATTAAAAAACAATAAACAAATAAAATTTTAGATAATCCAAAATAAATTATCCACTAATCAAAAATCAAAACAAATTATCCAACAACTAAAAATCAATCAATCCATCGAATGTATAAAAAAATCCCGAATTATCCATCCATCTAACTATCACCATCATCGAATGCCGGATCAGGGGGAGGCTGAGTAGAAGGCTGACAAGACATGGCCAGGGCAACAACGGCTTCAATCTGCTGACGGAGCGCCAACTGGGAACGCTCCTGCTCCACGCGTATCAACCGCTGAATCTCCAGTGTCTGCTCCTGTCGGATCCACTGAATCTCCTGGTTGGCTAGATCAAGCTGCGTCTGAAGCTGACGAACATCGGCGGTGGAGGTAGAAGAAGTACTGCAGCCTTTTTGAGTCTTCCCGAAGCATCCAAGGCCTTCTTATTCCCGACAACATGTACATAGACCTCGTTCGGGTCTACCTGAGTGCTGCTATCATCAGACTACGCAACATGCCTCTCCTCCAAAGCTCTCGCATAGTCCTCCTGATATCAAAATTTTAAGTTATTATTACTAAACAATTTTTATCAGATTTTATACTAAATAATGCAGATATATATAATATGTAAACTTACAGCTACCATCTGGGTTTTGGGATCCGTAAATGTGCCGTCGGGATTTTGATAATACTCCAGAAGAAGGTCGTAATTACTGGTCTGCGTACCCGTCTGAGCAGCCTGTATATAAAGATACATTTACAATATTTAATATAATGAATTAATTAAAATATAAAGTTATACATGAACAATAATATTATTAATTACTTAAAATATAAAGTTATTATCGACTTACAATCTCGTCGGTCTGTCAATTTGCCGGCTTAGACCCGCCTCGGTGCTTTGCTATACCAGTCGAAGGGCCTCCGGGCTCGCTCAATCTGTTGCGCCTGGCCTTCTCAAACTTCTCTACCTCCTCAGGCCTCTCAAACTCCACCAGCCATCTATTCCAGGTCATCCCCCCTACACAGGAAGGTATCATCCCAGCCCGTTGATACGCCTTCCTCCACTCGTATATACGACTCTTATAAGAATCTCGCATCGCTATATAGAGTGCCATCTTGATGGCACTCTCGTCTTATATACCTCTGTCCCACCACACCAATCCCTACAAAAGAAATATAATTAGACAAAATAGTTAATCAACTTACTTAACACAAAACAAAATAAATAAACAAATTACCCTAAAACGAGGCCGCCACGTCTGACGATAGCTGTCTGGGATGTGCTCGAATTTCCACCCTGCTGGGTGGATACGAGCCTCATGTATAGTCCTCAAATAGGTCGGCAAGTCCTTCGACGGATTTCGTAACCTAAAAATTAATAAATTTATTTCAATATATGTCAAATAATTAAATTATATATTGAACACATAACAAAATTAATTAAAATATTACTTACCTATTTCCGAGAACGAATACCTCGATCCCGGTAGTCCTGACCTCTGTGCCGGGCATGCTCCCCGCCTCATCAGACGGGGTAGGTGGAACAGTATCATCGAAATCTAGGTCGGTGGCATCATCCTCACGGGGTCCCGAGGACGATGAGCCGAGAGAAATCCGACGATTATGAGGACCCCTGCCAGGCATCTAACATACAACACAGTTTTATTAATAAATAAAAGTAATTAGTTATATTATTATATATATATATATATATATATATATATATATATATATATATAGATATATATTAGGTTCAAATGAGAACCATGTCCCTATATGTGAACCTAAAGTCAATTATGGGTCTTAAATCTAATTAAATGGATGGATTAGATTTTTTGTGTATTTCCTTATTTTATTAGAAGCATTATGATGTATAATAAAAGCACTACTAGTATATATAACTGAAAATATTAATAAAGCACTGTGATTGTATAATAAAAGCACTGCTGGTATATAATAAAAGCACTAGTTCGCAGGTTCGCATATAATGACATTGTTCTATTTGAACCCACCCCTATATATATATATGATTGTTCAGATTATCATTAACACTCATAAAATCTTCGAACCTCATCCCTAGCTTTCAGACTCATCTTCGTAGCTTTTTTCGTCTTCTTCAGTTAATACTAGTTCATCGCTTTCTGACTCTTCTAAATTATCATTGAACGACTCGTCATATGCGTGATTGAGAGGGTCGTTTAATTGGAAGTCGACATCCTCCAATTGTATTTCAGGAAATATTTCTACAACATCTTTTTGGAATGACTGTTGTTTAGGCACGTGAGGCTCGATATAATCCACCGTTGATCGAGCTTTAATTTTACAAGTTACCCACCAATCTAGTTTGTCTCGTTTCAAATTCGGATACGAACTGTAGTGCACTTGAGTCTCTTGGGAGGCGAGTACAAATGGCTCGTATTGATTGAATCTACGTTTATGATTGATATCAACGAGCTTATATTGAGGGTGAATTTTCGTGCCGGATGGAGTTGGATCAAACCACTCACATTTGAACAAGAGCTTCCTTCCGGTCGTCTGAAGCCCGTGATACTCCAATTGAACCACTTCTAGAAGACGATCGTAATAATCCATGTAATCTGGCCCATAATTTGTTCCTCTTATACAAATTCTTGTGCTCGACGTTGATTGTTCAGAACCATACGCAAGCGTGTGAAATCTATATCCATTTATCTTACAACCGTTGAATGTGTTCACAACACGTGATGGACCATACGCAATGGACCTTATATAATCTTCATTTACATTGTTCAAAGGATTTCGTGCCTACAATAATTTTATGTCTTAAAATGTTATAATATTTATTAATTTCCACGTAATTTTAAAAATAATAAAGACTTACGTAGTTCTCAAACCAAACAGGAAATTCAACATCCAATTTTTGATTTAGTGCCTCATCTGTAATGTTCGGTTGGTGACGTTTAACACCATCTTCGAACAAAATGCACATTTATGTTTGAAATGAAGAATCGTTATAATATTTAATTAATAGATTTCGATAATTACAATTGCAACGAGTTTGAATCGTTAACCTGATAAATTGTTGGAGTTCAGGACAATTTAGTAACACATATCTTCGGGCCTCGACCAATTCTTCATCCGACAAGAATTATTTCCCTGCGTCTGAGAAAGCTTCACCATTGTTTCTGAAAATAGATAGAACGTTTGGATCGTCGTCTTCATCATTTTGAACTTCTTCATTACGATTTAAGTTTGTCCTTTTTGTGGAGACATTATCGTCGAAGTAGTACGAAACAAAATTCGACTCCTCTTCAACTAGATATGCGTTTGCTATCGAGTCTTCAACACACGCTTTATTCCTTACGTTGTTTTTCAACTTGCGAAGATACCTCTCAAAAGGATACATCCATCTATATTGCACTGGACCATCAATTCTCATATCGTATGGTAAGTGGATGGGCAAATGTTCCATTAAATTGAAGAAACTTGGTGGAAATATCATCTCAAGTTAACAGAGTATTAGGGGAATGTCACGCTCTAAACGACTCATATCAGCAATTCCAATGACTCTCGCACTCAGATCTTTGAAAAACAAACTTAGCTATGTAAGTGTCTTCCACACGGGACGAGGAAGCAGTTCTCGAAATGCAATTGGGATCAACCGCTGCATAAACACGTGACAGTCATGGGTTTTCATCCCGTACAATCTCAACCCTTTCATATCAACACAATGACCTAGATTTGATGCGAACCCATCTGGAAACTTGAGAGACTTTATACATTCACACAATGCAACTTTCAACGGCTTATCGAGCATGTACGATGCTTTGAGATACTTTCCTGATGCGTCTGCATGAAGTTCGGGACGGTGAAAGTATTCTGCTTAACTCATCTCTTTATTTCAAAGTCTCTTTTGTCTTCCCTTTGACATTCATCACCATGTTAAACACATTACGAAAAATATTTTTCTCAATGTGCATAACATCTAAATTATGATGAATCAAGTTAGTGCTCCAGTAAGGCAAATCCCAAAAAATACTTCTTTTTCTTCAACCACTATTCTTCGCTATTAGTCCGTTCATACGTTCTGCATTTTCATCGGTTACCCTTAGAAGTCATAGTCTTTCAATTTCGGCCAAAATCTCTGTTCCAAAACGGACGTGCGGCGGCAGAGATTCAACCTTTCTATTTTTCCTAATTTCTTTTATCTTTACGAAGTCGATGATCACATTCTAAAAATTTACGATGGTTATCAAACCATGATTGCTTCATGCTCTTTTGTAGGGTAAAAGCATCTGAACGCTCCATGCAATACGGACCGTACTCCAATTGGACAACATCGAGTATGCAGGAAAGTTGCTAATGATCCACATAAGGGCCGCTCGCAACTGAAAGTTCTGTTTTTTAGATACATTGTACGAGAGAGGACCGTCGGACCACAACTCTTCAGCTCCTCAATCAACGGCTGTAGAAAAACATCTAACTTATCTTTAGGGTTCTGTGGGCCCGAGAAGAGAACGTTGAGAAAAATGTACTGCTCTTTCATGCACATCCAGGGAGGCAAATTGTATGGTGTGACAATCACCGGCCATGGCGAGTATTGTTTTCTAAAACTTCCAAAAGGTTTAAATCCGTCTGTACATAAACCCAATCTTATGTTTCTAGTTTCAGCAGCGAACTCTGGATGAGTTTGATCGAAGTGCCTCCGAGCCTCAGAATCTGACGGGTAACGCATGACACCATCCTCTACCATATGTTCTGCATGCCACCGCATATCTTTTTCCGTTGTTTTAGATGCGTACAACCTCTGCAGGCGGCCATTAGAGGAAAGTAAAACATCCTCTTGTACGGAACTAAGTTGGACTTGCGCCGTTTAGCTTGTCCCTTCTTCGCGGGTTTGAACCGTGGATGATCACAAAACTTGCACTTATCTAGATTAAAATCATCCTTCCAATAAATCATGTAGTTCTTCACGCAGCAATCTATCTTCTCTACCGGTAACCCTATACCTCTCAGCAACTTCTTACTTTCATAGAAATTATCTGCAACATTGTTGTCTTCTGGCACGATCTCTTTGATTAAATCAATAAATTGATCATAAAATTTCTGAGAAATGCCATGTTCCGATTTCAGATTCATAAGACGGGCAACTAAAGACAACCGATTGTGTTTCTCGCAACCGGGATACAGAGGTTTTTTTTGCAGCTTTCAGAATATAGAAAAATTTCTTCGCCTCGGGATTAGGTGATTCATCAAACTCAATATCATTTATATCGAAATTTGGACCAGCAACATCTTTCACCATATCGACGTATGCATTTGATGATGATCCTCCGACTTCAATATCAGCAGGCGATGAGACGAGATCTGTTTTCCCGTGATGAGTCCAAATGTAGTAATCAGCAATGAACCCTTTGGTACCGAGGTGATATTTTATCTCATCGATAGACCTATAACTAGAGTTCCTACACTTAGTTCTTGGGCAAGGGCATTTTAGTTTATCACCGTTCCTCTCTGCAGAATCACGCATGAGTGCAAATTGTACAAAACTATCTACACCGGCCACGAATGCCGGATTTAGAAATCCGGCAATATTTTGTTTGTACATCCAACTACGATCAACAGCCATCCTAAGACTTTTGAGTGTTATTCGTAATTCTAGAATCAATGGCCGGAAAAGAACGTGGAAAAATTTTGGCAGCATTACGAGAAGAATGAGTAATTCAAGTTATAATTGGTAAGGCTTCTATCCCATTCAAGAACGTGATATTTAGTAGTATGTATTATCTTAAAATATATATATTTTTCTTAGATTCAAAGTTTCGGCAGCATCTCCCCTCAGTTCTCGTAGTACACGTATATTTCAGTGCACCTGAGAACAATTAGAGAGATGCAGAAACTGAAATTTTAAAACTAAAAAAAAACATACACATACGATAACCATACTACAAGTCACATTCTCAAACTGTCCAAAAAGAAATTTAGTATCAAACTCTATATTTGATACTAAATCTCAAACGGGTCTAAGGAATATTAGAATAATCCGAAACTTAGTTTCAAAGTTTTCTATTTGATATTAATTCTCAAACGAGTGATCTATATAAAATTGATTCTCTACAACAATATGAATCGCGTCACTTCGCCAAGGTTCCAATTAAGCAATTACCACCGTCACATTTTTAAAAAATATTTTGAAAATTTAAATAAAACCACGTGACACCCTATCACATTTTTTAAATTTTTTTTAAAAATCCGCTATTGGAGGGACAACACCTCCCGGCCGGCGCCGTAACCCACGTCAACATCCGACGTTATACAACCAATAACACCAATGACAATAATGTATATAAACAAAATTAAACCCCGGTCAATCACCACAGCCTCCCATGCATGTAAAATATTATAATTTTTTTTAAATCCCGGCCGATCACCACGGCCTCCCATGCATGTAAAATATACAATTTTTTTAAAATCCCGGTCGATTACCACGGCCTCCCATGCATGAACAATATATATACAATATAATGGGTGCATACATATATCACAATATAATTTGCCCTTAAAGATTATCTAAATTTAAAAGCAGACCCTAACAATCTAAGTTAATACAATGAAACCCTATTTTTTTTAATTATTTACTAATTTAACCCATAACTATCTAATTATATACTTTGTGTACGTATTTTCCTAAGAATTTACTAATTTAACCCTAATTTTAAAATTATTTATGATTAGACCCCTAAATTTGAAATTTGAGAGCATATTTCAAAATTATACTCTATTTGAAACCTAATTATTTTAACTAGAAAATAAAAAAAAAAAATTAATAAAATTTTATTTAATTTAAATTTATTTTAAAAATTATAAATTTATTTTCAAATTAAAATAAAAACAGAATGATAAATTAACTACAATTTAATTAAAATTATTTCAATCCCAAACTTAATTAAAAGAAAAAACATATTTTTATTTAAAAAATAAAAAAATAGTTTTTTTATTTAAAAAAGAAAAATAGATTTTTATTTAAAAAAGAAAAATAGATTTTTATTTAAAAAAACAAAATTAACCTAGTTAAGTAATTACCCTAATTAAATAGTAATTACATAGTTAATTGAATGATAATTATATAGTTAATCCCTACTTTTATACTTTTATCCTAGTTAGGTAATTACCCTAATTAAATAATAATTACATACTTGATCATAATTATGTAATTAACCCATACTTTAATCCTAATTTGGTAATTAATTCTTAATTGACTCATAATTACATAATTAACCCTTAACTGCGTGTAACTACATATTAACCCCTAATGTAATTATAATTATATAATTAACCACTAATTTATTTTAATTACACAACAAACCGGAATTTCAAACCCTAATTCCTAAATAAACACTAAACCCTAACCTTGAAAACTAGTTATATACAAATTACTTAATAAGTAAACAATACATAAAAATATACAAAATTATAAAAATAAAAGTGAAAAACTAACAAAAATATACCTCTTGAACCAGGTGGCGCTCGGTGGTGGAGGCGGCGGCACCTTCGGGAGGCGATGGGTTGGCGACGGGGACGGGAAGCCCGGCGATGGCAGCTGGGAGGCGGATGGGTCGGCGACGGTGAGCAGGGGGTTGGGCCAGGAGGATGGGTCGGCGACGTGCGGGCGATTCTTTTTTTCGCGTTTTGACAGAATGAGGCGGGGAAGGAGGGGGGTGGGTGGTGGGTGGTGCGATTTTTAGGTTTAGAATCCTGACGGGGCAGGGCTGTCAGGATTAGCGGTACTTATACGCTGACGGGCAAGGGCCGTCAGCGTATATATTTTTATTTTTTTTTTAAATTTAAGATTATAATCCTCACGGCCCTGCCTGTCAGGATAATTATGCGGGATAGATTCCCGCTCTTTCCCTGAGGGGCCTACTGGCGGGGAAACTTGCTGACGGCCAAGACCGCCAGTAAAACCGCCAGCAAGCTTTTTAGACTGTAAACCCGTCAGCATTGCTGGCGGCTTTTTGCCCACCAGCATACCCGCCAGTATAGCCAGTTTTTTTGTAGTGTTAGAAAGACATGAATGATCAAAGGAATATTCAGTTCTAGTCAATTCATCTGACATTTGTTCATTTTTTTTGAATATATTACACTAACTTTGGATATTTTTGTTTCGTCGACTTCTCTATAGAGTGTGCAGTTGTCAATTTAGAGTTGTACAAACGGTTTTGGTTAACTGGCGAACTGCCAATTTTGCTTTGTGGTCAATGATTCGGTTAACTGTTGACCACGGTTCACGATTAGAACCAAAACCGTGAACCATTTTCATTCATTTCGATTTTGGTTAGAAAAAAATCTTAATCGTGAACCGATGGTTACATCTAACAATTAAACTACCAGATTTAAGAAAAAAATCAACGGGAAAAAACCATGAACCGACGGTTAAACCGGTGACAAAAGAATCTTCAAAATCAACGATTGCAATCATAGAGCCGTTAATGATCAAGTACTACAAAATATGACCACTGGGACTAAACCGTCAGTTTTAACCGAAACAGCCAATTAAAATAAAAACCGGAGATTCCAACGGTCATATTTTTTTAATTTTTTTTTATACATATTCACACCTATAAAGACCGTCATCCACAACATCATTTCTCACACCAATTCATTTCCTATCATTTTCTTCTTCTCTTATATTTTCAATCAAGTTACAAATTACGATTTAAGTTGTAAAAGTACTATCAAGTATCAAGTTTTGACTCTCATTTCTAAAGTTCTATAATCTATTCATTCCCTATAGTTTCCATAATCTTTTTTCTTCATATTATTATAACAAACTCTTCTCATCCGACTAGGGGAGGAGTGATAATAGTGGTGGCTCACCTCTATGAGGTCGAGGTTGATCAATCGGACCTTCAGTTTTTGGCAATTATATTTTCGATGATCTGACGACGCATGAAGTCGGGGAATTATACAATTCCATTGACTTTGGTGTTGATGAAAATTCATCCTCCAACAATTTCAAACGGGCCGACCCGATCAATTTTACGACAATGTCGATGACGATGAATATGGAAGTGGTGCAATGCTGCCACCGCAACGACAAAACTCGAGTTCTACAAGTGCATTCAAATCCACCATCTTCACTTGCCATTTCATAAAAATAAAGATCAATGGTGAAACTCTATCAAATGTAATTATTGTGAAAAGCATTATGCCTTAGTGTTCCAAAACATGTTAGGCGGCTGCTAGGCGCCAGACCAGTGCCTAGTGCCTAGGGCGCCTAGATGGGGCCTAAAACTTGAGAATAAATACCCTGATTACAACATTACATCCAACCATTTAATAGTTCAACATACTACCTGCTACACAATAAAGTCTATGACAATCCAAAACTAAAAGTAATGATCATAAGTTACAACTCACAAGTTTAAAACTATTGTTCAATTCAAAGTTCAAAACAACATAGATCCATAAGTTCATTAGTCAAATAACAACACCATAGCATACATTACAAAATTAAAATAATAATAAATAGGCCCAAAAATGACGTCGTTTTGGGATAAGAAATTTAAATAAATAAATAAATAAAGTATTACATGGTGCGCGGCATCTAGGCGCCGACTAGGGCACCTAGGCGGCACCGGAGATGCCTAGGCGGCGGCGAGGATACCCAGTGATTTCTTTGGCTAATTTTTGAAAATCGTTGGCGGGCTGGTGGCGCCCGCATAGGGCGCGTTTTAGAACACTACTAATACCGACTACGGAATGATGACTACACATATGGTTAAGAAGCATCTCGATAAAATGGGCATTGAGAGCTCCCAAACACAACTAAACTCTACGTCTTCATCTACCTTCAGGGGTCAAGGTTCAAACTCCTTATTTTAATATACCGATGTAAAACATAGAACAAATATTTCAAAAGTTATGTCCATTATGTCTTCCTTTTAATTTTCCCAATAATTAATTTTATGTAGATTTTCCATTCTCTATTTCTATTTGAGAGGATCCCAAGGAAAAGTATTTTCCAGCAAACTAAAATAATATGTTGATGACTCTAGTAAACCAACATTACCCGTTTTACTTTTAATCTATTGAGCACCAAGATTTTATATAATAAGGTTACTCGTGATCTTATAAAGGTAGTGGTGATTATAAACATAATTTGTGTGAGAATTTTGCTAATTTTTCATATATAGTCTGGATATGCTCAGATATTTGGACATATCATTTACATTAAAATAATTATATGGGAATTAGATGTCATTTGTTTGATAATTTTTGGACTTTGTAAAATTATTTGATTGCTTTTAGAGAGTGAGAATACCGCGGTAAATATTTCACACAAAATTCACACTATTTTATCTGAGTATAGTTTAATTAACAAAATATTTTCAGTTTCATTTGATAGTGTTGCCGCTAATACTGCTAGTTTAGACTCTCTCAAAGCAGTTTGTTAACCTTCTATTGGTACTAAACTTTTTTCATATTTGTCTTATTTTAAATTTATGTGTTCAAGATAGTCTCGCTACTTTGAGAAGCGAAATTGCTCCGATTAAGAAGTCAATATATTATATTTCAAAATAACCCAATGTGGGTAAAAGTGGCATTTGTTGGAATATTCTATATTGATGTGTCAAATCATCGGAACTCTACTTATAAATTGATAAATGGTTCTTATGAATATAGAGATGCATTGTGTGCTTTCTTTAATACTCATACTATCAAGTTTGTTTTATATACCTATATGAGGGATGATTGCACGAAATTGATTGCACTCTTAAATTCTTTTAATGACGCAACCGTAACTTTATCCGGTGTTTATTATCCTACTTCAACACTTTTTCTTGATCAATATATTCAACTTGTACTTAGTACAACTCCTTTACTCAATTTGCCACAATTACATTTTGCTTTATTAAAATGTTGACAAAATAAGCAAAATACTTTCGCATCATTCCTGATTCTTTTTTTGGTTTCTAAACTTTTAGATCCGTTTTTTCAAGAAGAAGGTTCAGAAAATTTGTTTATCATATATTATAATGCATAGTGCCTTTTCTACACATTTGGACCTTGAAGTTCCTAACCCCTCAACTTGTGTTCAAAATGCTAAAGAGGCTTCATTTGATATTTTTGATGAATATGCCATAAATCCTAATGATTTTAATGCTTTCCCTTCCCCTTATATGAATCTGAATGTTGGCACTAGTAGTACTTCTAGTGTAAAATCATTGTTTTCTGACCCTCGAGAAGCTCTAACCCAATATTTGACATATGTGGAGGATACTATGCGAAAACGAGCAAGAGCTAGTGTTAGTTTATATTAAGAATTGGACACTTATTTAGGTAGTATGGATCTATCCCAAAAATCCCAATGATATTAACGATCTTGTGCAGTGGTGGTCGAAAATGTCTTCTATTTTTTCTATACTTTCTAAGATTGCAAAGGAGATTCTCACCATTGTTTCATCAATGGTTTCCGTTTAGCAAGCTTTTAGCATGGGAGGTTATCTGTTAGACAAGCGACGATCTAGATTAATGCCTTCAAATCTAGAAAATCAATTTGTTGAGGAATTTATTCTTGGCAATAATTCCTATTTTGTTATTTGCCATTCTTGGGCACAAAATAAGTTAGGAAACTAGATATAGTCAATATTATGTTTCTAAGTTTATGCACAAGACTTTAACTATGTCTAGATTGTGTTTAGGACTTGTTTTTAGGTATTTACCAAGTTTAGGATCTTAGAATCGTCTATTTAAGACATTAGAAATCCTAAAGCTTGGTTACACAGTTTTTTAGAGGATTGATGCACGAGACTTCTTGAAGGACGCAAGACGCAAGGACGACGCACAAGAGAAGAAGAACAGAAAGAAGAAAACTACTTGGAGCCAACGTTCGTGAGTTTCAAGATCTTTGAAGTTGCGTGACCAACGGAAGAGATCTTGCCATTCCGGCAACAAGTAATTAGTATCAAGTTTCTTGATATTTAGTTTTTATATATTACTTTATATTGTGTATTGAACGTGAAGTGAAAGTAATATAGTTTTCGGGTTTGTACACCCATGTTCACAAGTATTTACTTGTGAACTGAATTTGCTTAATCGTGTTCTCATATTTTGAATTCCGCTGCATAAATTTATATTACTCTGGTCGATGTTGTTAACTGGTGTTGTTAACATTGATTAACAACATCGTAAATTTGAGACTTATTTTTAAAACCATATACCTTCTAATTTTACAATTGGCATCTAGAGCAGGTTACTTAACCTTTTAAGTATTGATCCTTATTTTTTAGGTGCTATGGACACTCAAGGCAACCCGAGGCCTTTAATCCTTAATGGTGAGAATTACTCTCTCTGGAAACAGAGGATGAGGTGGCACTTGAAGAGCATGGATGAACGTGTTTGGAAGACCGTCCTTGTTGGATGGGAAAAGCCACGCGTCACGGATGGCGAGGGCGATGCCATTCCTAAGAAAGAGGAAGATTAGACTGCTGACGAAGCAGCAGCTGCAAATTGGAACTCTAAATTCATCAACGCCTTGTGTGGCTATGTAGATGCAAGCTAYTATCGTATCATCAAGAACTGCGAGTCGGAAAAGGATGCATGGGACGCACTCCAAAGGGTGTGTGAAGGAACAGCAAGCGTGAAGAAATCCAGACTAAGAATGCTCTTGTCCACATTCGAGGCTATGAGAATGAATGAGAAAGAATCTATCATGGACTACTCTGTGAGATTGACGAAAATAACAGAGGAGTGCAAAGAGCTGGGTGAACCCATAACAAATTCCCGTCTTGTAGGAAAATTGCTAAGATCCATTACAAAGAATTATAGCATGAAGGTGGTGGCAATAGAAGAATCCAAGGATGTTGATAACATCGACTTCAACACCTTAGTTGGAAATCTCAAGCAATACGAGATGGAACACGCCACCTCTAGCTCGAAAGAGAAGAATGTTGCTTATTCTTCTGATTTAAATAAAGTAGGGGATGAAGATGACGAGGAATTCGATTTTAATGGGATTATTAAAAGGATGGAGTCGACTACTCTCGAAGAAGATGAACTGGCCCTTGTGACTCAACGCTTCAACAAATTCTTGAAGATGAGGAACAACTCTGGAAGCTCAAGTACAAGGAACTGGACACAAACATCCACTCCAAAGTTTACTGGACGAACTCTTCCACAATCTCAGTCCTCAAATTCAATTTCCAATGTGTCAAGATCTTCAAAACAACTCAACGAGATACAATGCCACGAATACAAAGGTTGGGGACATTACAAGAATGAGTGTCCCAACTTTCTTAGAAAGAAAAGTATGATCGCTACTGACTTTACTGAAGACTTCAATGATTCCGAGTCACTTGATCCAGTCCCATCATTATTCTCCCATGTTGTTTGGGACGACGATATCCATGTTGGTTTGCTTGCAGATAACATCGTGTGCCTGAATGCTGAGACCACTGACTATTATGAGGAATACGAGCAGCTGAGTGAAGATCACAAAAAGTTGTATGTCAGTTGGAGTAAACAGGTACTCAAAGCAAAAGATCTCGCAAAATAAGTAGAGAAGCTAACCAAGGAAAAGGAGGATCAGCTCGAAATTATTGTCCGGTTGGAATCATCTCTCACCAAGAAGAATGCTGAGCTTGAAAAGATTAGGAACGAACTAACCACTGTTCGAGGAACAATTTCAAATCTAAACAAAGGTAAGGCAAAGCTTGATGAAATTTTGCAGGTTAGCTTCCTAGAGTCCTCTAAGCATGGATTAGGTTACAAGCCAAGTCAACCCACGCAAGTGTCGAGTCAAGAACGAAAATATTCCAAACGCCACAAGAAAAGGAGGAGACATTTTGTGTGTCATCATTGTGGAGAACCAGGCCACATTCGGCCCTTTTGTTGGAAGATCATTGGGGAAAGAAGATACTTTCAGAGAACAAATATGCCTGTCAAGTCCAATGTT
>BMAC01000106.1:1739395-1794807 GCA_014905375.1 Phtheirospermum japonicum | reverse complement strand
TCAGTAAATGTCAAGTTTGATGATCTAACAAGTGGAGTCAAGCCTGTCGAGGATGATGATCTGATTTATGATCAAAACCCTCAGGACAGTGTTACTCCTACTTCAGTTGATGGTGCAGGTATTGAAAACAAAGATGAAGCCGCTGATCTCAAAAACTTAAGTGATGTTGATAACCATGTTGATACTGAGATACCAACATCAGTACCATCATCGAGTCAAATTGCAGAATCTGATTCTGATTCAGAGGAAGAAGATCCAGCAGAACCCATTGATCTTCATCAGAGGGATATTCCATCCAGAATCCAGAAAAACCACCCCGTGGGCCAAATCATTGGTGATATGGATGAAAGAAGTACAAGACGTCGACAAATAGATTTCAAGGAAATGGTCAGGTATGTATGTTTGTCTACTAATTGTTCTAAAATTCGTGAGTCTTTGTACCTTTCTGAAATAGAGCCCAAGTGCGTGGAGGATGCACTCAAGGATGAGTTCTGGATTCGAGCTATGCAAGAGGAGCTGGACCAATTCTCCAAGAATGATGTGTGGGATCTTGTTCCACGGCCAGAAAATGCTCACGTGACGGGGACCAAGTGGATATTAAAGAACAAGACTGATGAAGCAGGCAACATTGTGAGGAATAAAGCTCGACTTGTTGCACAAGGGTATACGCAAATTGAAGGTATTGATTTTGATGAGACTTTTGCCCCTGTTGCTCGAATTGAGTCGGTAAGACTTTTGCTTTCTGTTGCTTGTCATATGAAAATTTCACTACATCAAATGGACATTAAGAGTGCATTTTTGAATGGGGTCTTAAGTGAAAAAGTGTATGTTGAGCAGCCTAAAGGATTTGTGGATCCTCAAAAACCTGATTTTGTTTAAAATTGAAAAAGGCTCTTTATGGTTTAAAACAAGCTCCTAGAGCTTGGTATGAAAGGCTAACTCAACATTTGCTTTATTTGAACTTTAGACGAGGGGAAGTTGATAAAACTTTGTTTCTTCTTAAATCCAACAAGCACATCTTAATTGTCCAAATYTATGTAGACGATATTATTTTTGGATCCACTAACGAGCAGATGGTCAAGGAGTTTGTCACTCGAATGTCTGATACGTTCGAAATGAGCATGGAAGGTAACCTCTCGTACTTCCTTGGTTTACAAATTAAACAGCTTGATGACGGTATTTTCCTCTCCCAGACTAAATATGCAAAGAACTTAGTCAACAAGTTTGGGTTAGAGGGTGAAACTGTTAAGAAAACGCCACTGGGAAAAACTGTAAAGCTGACCAGAGAYGATGTTGGTAAGGGTGTTGATAACACCATGTACAGGAGTATGATAGGAAGTCTGTTGTATTTAACAGCAAGTAGACCAGATATTATGTATAGTGTGTGCTTATGTGCTAGATATCAGTCTAATCCAAAAGAGTCACACTTGAAAGCGGTTAAAAGAATAATTAGGTACATTGCTGGTACAACTGAACTGGGTGTGTGGTACACCAAAGATACAGGTACTGAACTTTTGGGATTCACTGATTCGGATTGGGCTGGGGATGTAGTAGATAGGAAGAGTACTACTGGAAGATATTTTTTTCTGGGTAATAATCTAATTTCTTGGTACAGCAAAAAGCAAAATTGTATTTCTCTTTCTACAGCTGAAGCCGAGTACATTGCAGCTGGAAGTGCGTGCACATAATTACTGTGGATGAACCAAATGATTGAAGACTACGGTCTGCACAGTAGTATCTTAACGGTGTTGTGTGACAATTCCAATGCCATTGACATCTCCAAAAATCCAGTCCATCATTCTCGAATCAAACACATTGACATAAGGTACCACTTTATTCGAGACCTAGTTGAGAGGAAGATTGTTAGCCTTGAATATATTGGAACTGATAATCAGCTGGCTGACATCTTCACTAAGGCATTAGATTACGAGACCTTCTCTCGTTTGAGAAGAGATCTCGGTATGTGCATTGTCTAACCAATGTTGGTTGTGATGTTGTGACACTACTTATCAACATCAGTCACAACATCTGTATTATTTTGCATGCATTTTTATCTTTCTTTTCATACATTTACTAATGCATTGAGTTTGTTTGAAAGTGCAATAAGGTCCTCTGTTGCAATGAAAGTAATGACAAAAAGAACCAACCTCTTCAAAATTAGGTGATTGTGGGACTTGCCTGCAGAAACTGGTTTTCTCCCAGGTCCAAAAACAAGAGGCGTTTAATAGCAATTGCTGAAGATTAAAAGATTTAAATCCCTTCAAGGATGAAGAAAATCTGGACTCAAAATGCTCCAATCTTTAAAATTCGCCTTCTTGAGAGATTTTGACGTAGTCATTAACTTGGGTTAAGGGGTAAGTTTCCATTGACTTCACCTGGGGCAATGTTGGTTTATAATGTTGTTAGTAATAAAAAGCAACATTGGATCAAAAACACTGAAATCATAATGTGTTCTGTTTTAACCTTTTAGGTCATGTTTTTTAGGCATCCCGTAGGACATTCATACTTTGTGAAGATGCCATCTTACCGTGCGTTATGTTTCTTATGTTTTTGTCTTGCTTGAAATCTCTTAATTTTATTTTGAATTGAGCTAACCGAGTGTTTCAGTGGAGTTATAAATGGACGGCTGGACAGGTAATAACGAGGTGAATTTGGTGAGTGAAATATAACATTGCACAAGATAGGTAAAACTGTGCTGATGGTTCATAAAAATCAGCTTTGTATTTTTCGGCCTATTTTGTAGATTAAGTCTTGCGATTTTAAAAAAAAAAAGGATTATGGAAAGAGTTAGTGGGATAACTTGTGTGATCACGTAGCCTAATTCTAGGAGGAGTGGCTTTATTTTCTTTGGAAACAAAAATCGTGTTTTTGAAGGACAAAAATCGGCCGGTGATTTTTTTTGGGGTTTTTCCATATTTTTACCTTCTCTCTCCTTGTGGGCAACGGTCATCTTTTGGAAGGATAAAAAGCTGATTTGCTTTTTACCGTTGGCTCACAAATACAAACCCTTTCAGATTACAAATCCTAGAATCCTTATCCCTCTCCAATTCTCTCGAATATCTGTTCTTGGTTGTGTGTTTCTGTGAGAATTTTGCAGGATGTCTAGCTCTCCACCGCCGACAGTCCCTGAACTACCAGAGGAGGTTCGCCGCTCCGGCGACCAGATTCCATTGCCGTATCCAAAGATGGGCGGCCTAGATATTCGTGAAGAGATTGGTGGTGGTAGCTCGTCAAACCCACCACTGTCAACATCGACGCCTAAATTGCATGCGCCTGATTCTCTTGCTGCCGTGCCTGTTCCATCGCCGGTCGATGCTACGCCGGTTACTCAGGTGTTCCCTGGACAACCCGGGAACGAGATTGATGTCGATAACCCCCCTGATTTAGTTTTTGTGGTTGAGACCTTTGGCCGCGTGGGAAATCCAACCTTGAAGCGGTCCAGGCATTTGCGCAACATACCGCCCGGCGTTGTGCCGCCCGCGGTCCCAAAGAGCAAGGCAGGTCCGCATCGCCACGTGCCGATTGAACACATGAACCTCCAGGAGGATATTGTTGTGGAGTCTGATCCCGATGATCATGATTTTGAGCCTACTGCTCCGATAGCCGGAGTTGAGCCGCCATCTGCTTCTGCTCCCAGTTTGCTGGAGAAGAAGAGGTTTACTCGCCGTAAACAGCTTGTACGTAAAGCCGATAGGAGACCCGGCCTGACGAAAGATAGTGTCTCTCCCAGCCAAACAAAGGTCAAAGTCTCCCCCAAGTCATCTGCTACTGAGTACTCTTCGCCTCCATATAATGTGCTGGATTTTTTCACCGACGAAGTCACTAGTTCCGCCAAGTCGCCTGCTGATGTTCCCCCGCCGTCTCCAATTCTTGCTGCATCGCCTGAGTTTGATACATGTCTTTTTGAACATTCCCCTGACTCTTCAATGGATTTGACCTTGAAAGATGTTCTTGCTGCTTTAAAGAAGGACAAGAGGAAAAAGAAGGCAGCTGCACAGGACGATGTTGTTAGTCATGTTGGTAGTCCCTCACCAACATTGAGTCGCTCACAGTCTGTCTCGTCCTCCCGCACTGCATCTGTTCCTGTTCCATCGCATTCTCCCACGCAGTCCTCCTCGGCTGCCTGTGATCACTCCAGTCTTCATCTGGCACTGCTACTCCTACACCAGTGATTGAGGACATGGAGCCCTTTTCCGGGAAATTTTTAACCGCTGAGGCTGCTGAGCTGTTTGATGTTTATCAAACTCGCCATATGATCGCTGAGAGAAAAGTGCCGTTTGATTTGTTTGAGCGCCACAACCTGATAGCCTACCTCCGATTTCATGGTATGTATTCCACAGTCTCTACCGCTGTTCCATTTGTTAGAGACATAGTTCTTGAGTTCTATGCAAATATGCTGCCCTCGATTGTTGATTTAAGCTCTGTGAAGTATGGAAAAGTTTTTCTGCATGGTAAAGTGTTTGCCTTTACCCCTGACTTAATTGATGATTTATTTGGCACCACTTCACATCGGGGTAATTTTGCTGTGAATGATATGGATGAGGTTGTGTCTTTTTTATCTGGTGGTATGGTACATTCGTGGTTTGAGCAACTGCCGAGCACTAGGCTCTCGTCTTTGTATTCTATTATGCATAAAGTGGCTCTTTGCAACTGGGTCCCTTCCAAGAACACTACGGTTGTTACTCGGCCTCAGGCCCAGTTTTTATTTAAGCTTGGGAAGGGTGTAAAGTTCAGTTTCGGGCATCATATTTTTGATATTGTGACTAAATTTGCCACATTAAGGTCTGCTGCCTCGTTGTGTTTTCCTTCTCTTATTTTCAACTTGTTGAAGAACCAAGGTCTGGCACTTCTCCCAGATGATGTGCTCACTGGTGATGCGGATTGGTTTGCTTTTCGAGGCCAACACACTACTGGTGCTAGGGTGATCGATTTGCCTTGGAAGGCTCCAGTTCCTGCTGATGTTGATAGTGGTGTTGAGAAGGACGATCCCAACATGGTCCGTATTTCTGCGCAGCTCCTGCGTGCGCATGTTGCTTCCATTGACTTGCATATTTCTAAGCTGCAGGCACTTCGTTGCTCGCTGTTGGAGGCCCTTTCCCTTTCTGGTCTAAAAGGGGGAGAGGATGGTGACGCGAACGCAGGGGGCGAAAGTGTTGATGGAGAAGATGTTTCTGATGTTGCCGAGAATGAGACTGCTGCTGTTGATGCTGAAGATGCTATTGCCGCCGAAGCCTTGGCGAGCCTTGCTCAAGAGAAGAGGCGTAAGCGAATTCGAGCGCGCAACAAAGCTTTGAAGAAGATGATGAAACTGAGGGAGAAGAAGAAGAGGAAGAAGAGTGGTGAAGGAACTTCGACATCTCCTCGACGGTCAAAGAGGATTCGAAGTCATTAAGTTCCTTTACTCAGTTTGTTTTGATAAGTATTTTGAACAATGTTGGTTTGGATGTTAACAACATTGGGTGTTTTGTTTAGGGGGAGTTTTCTATCTTAGGGGGAGTTAGTGTTTTTATTTGTGGTTCCGTCTTAGTGTTTTGTCCATAAAGGCAAAAGGGGGAGATTGTTGAGGAATTTATTCTTGGCAATAATTCCTATTTTGTTATTTGCCTTTCTTGGGCACAAAATAAGTTAAGAAACTAGATATAGTCAATATTATGTTTCTAAGTTTATGCACAAGACTTTAATTATGTCTAGATTGTGTTTAGGATTTGTTTTTAGGTATTTACCAAGTTTAGGATTTTAGAATTGTCTATTTAAAACATTAGAAATCCTAAACCTTGGTTACACGGTTTTTTAGAGGATTGATGCACGAGACTTCTTGAAGGACGCAAGACGCAAGGACGACGCACAAGAGAAGAAGAACACGAAGAAGAAAACTACTTGGAGCCAACGTTCGTGAGTTTCAAGATCTTTGAAGTTGCGTGACCAACGGAAGAGACCTTGCCATTCCGGCAACAAGTATTTAGTATCAAGTTTCTTGATATTTAGTTTTCATATATTACTTTATATTGTGTATTGAACGTGAAGTGAAAGTAATATAGTTTTCGGGTTTGTACACCCATGTTCACAAGTATTTACTTGTGAACTGAATTTGCTTAATCGTGTTCTTATATTTTGAATTCCGCTGCATAAATTTACATTACTCTGGTCGATGTTGTTAACTGGTGTTGTTAACATTGATTAACAACATCGTAAATTTGAGACTTATTTTTAAAACCATAGACCTTCTAATTTTACACAATTATTGCTCATGGATTGGGTTAAAGCTGAAAAATATAAACAACAACCTGAGCTCGATGAATGTGAAGAGAGAGACCAATACAATACCACCACAACGGGAAGCAATGATGAATGATTGAACAAGGATGCTCCTCCTATTCGGCCCCGAGGTATGTTTTAAGGTAAGTATAAGAACCATGTGAGTTTTGGTTTCTCAACAAGGATACGTAGGCAACTTAGTTCCAATATTTATAGTTAGAATTTTAATTTTAACTTCTAATATTAGAATTAAACTCAAGTCCTTCTTCAAAATTATTTTGCCCGAGTCTCATTTTTTTTAAATACATATAAGAAGCACGTGGGCTTTGATTCCTCAACGATGATACATAAGCAAGTTAATTCTAATATTTAGAGTTAATTTACTAATTTTAAATTCTAATATTAGAATTAAACTCAAGTCCTTTTTCTTTGAGAATTATTCTTTATAATCTCATTTTTTCCCCAAAATACATAAGAACTACGTGGGCTTTGATTTCTCAACGAGGATATGTAGGTAAGTTAATTCCAATATTCAGAGTTAAAATTTTTAATAGTAGGTTATCTTTAAAAATTATTTTTTTAAGTATAATTTTTTATTCAAAATTCATATAAGAACTACATGGGATTTGATTCTTCAATGAGTATGCGTATGGAAGTTAATGAAGATATTTAGAGTTAAAATTTTCCAGCCACTGACCTTTGTTGTTGACTTCTGATCTTGCCTTCTGTGTTGTTTGCTGTCGACTTTCCGTTTACTTAACTATTGACTCTTTCTTGCAGTTCTATTCCAACAACTAAAACATCATATTTAATAAAGGATTACAAGTGAATGGATAATTCTAGTTATATTACACCCTATTATTGTCATCATCAAAACTTACAATATTTGGACCTAACAACAATGTAGAAGCAAGAATTACAATTAAGACAAAACAAAAGTAATTGCCTAGAGTCAACCATTTGCTTAGTCCCTTGGCCGATCTTCTCAAGAGTCACTACGCCAAAAAGTATTTTAGATAATATATCCCAAGCGCTATTTATAAACCAACAAAAATATAAGATAGTACCTTCTCTATTAATTGTTATGTGAAGACTGAGAATAATAGTGCTCCATATAAAAATGCTACCTAAATAAAGTAAATAGATATCACTCATTACATCACTATATCAGAGCAGACATGATCAATACATATAACATTTTATCAGTAATCATTATACTAAAATTGTTAAAATATAAATTAGATAAAGAGAACTCTCTCTGTTATATTACTCATTTGAATTTTATTCGACCAAAATCGACAAAAAACAGCATACATTAAAACTCTTCTTACCATCACCAGAGTGTCATATCTCCTGCAACCACCACCACCATCGCCTGTGAATGGTGTGTTAAACTTTATATCTTCTCCTTCTCCCTCTTAACATTCTCTTATCTTTTCCTCGTAGCATGCCATTGATGTTGTGAAGAAAGATTCACTTTGTGGCATAAATTGGACATGTTCTAGGGTTCGGTTGTTAGCGTATACATAATTCATAACTCAAAACCATAATTGTAGTCCTGGATCTTGAGTTTTGTGATTTTCACAGTTAAGTAAACAAAACAATCAATCAATTAGGACTAATCGTGAGTAGCCATTTCCTTCTCTATTTTTGGTCAGTCTGATTATTGAAAAATGGAATTTATCTGATTTTTCTCTTCTAGTCGTTCTTAATACCACATTACATATTTGTATTGATGTGATAGGTAATAAATTTGATGGGTTTTTATCAGCGGAGGAATAACTAATTATATCTTAAGCAGTTACAACTGCTTGAGTAGTTCAAGTAGAAGAATAAATAGTACACATGGTCTATCAATGTGTGTGTAATTGGTTTTTTTAAAACCAACTCTTAACTGATCAATAAACTTATCTTTTAGATTCATTAATTATACATTAAAACTAATTTACTGATATCCAATTTATATATACGACATGTTAGCCACATATATCTAACTTTCTCCTACTTGGCCGAGTGACAAAATATGAATTCACGGTTTGAATAATAATCATAATGTGCACATCAAATGATAGTTTTTAGCTTCGTTGGTCATATCATAATTCATTATTAAGTATATAATAATATGAGTCATGGCGGTTCTATATCACTTACCCGATATTGTTCCTTCTATTTACCACAATATTAGTTTTCTACTTAAAATAACTTATAAATGTAAATTTCAATAATGGTCCACATTAATGTCTAATAATATACTATATCCCATTAATGTTATGTAAACATTCAAGTATACATTAATGAAAAATATAATATCAATTAGTTTAAAAAATAATATATAAAAGAGCTCAATGTGTCAAATACATAAAGCATAGGACCATTAGGTTAAATTAACATTGCCTATTCTTTCGACATGTCTAATAAATGTCTTTGGGGCAATCCTTTAGTCAACTGATCCGTAATCATGAGATTGGTGCTAATATGCTCAATCAATATATTTTGTTTCTGAACTTCTTCTTTAATGACAAGGTATCTCAATTCCATATATTTAAACACCTTTACAATATTTGTCATTTTTTAGAGAAGAAAATTATTGCGACATTATCAAAATAAACTCTCTGTGGCTTGGCAATACTGCCGACTATCCCAAGTTCTGAGACAAAGTCCTGCAACCAATTTGCTTGAATTGAGGCTTCAAAGTATGCTAAAAATCCAACTTACATAGTGGATGCAACAGTGACAGAATGCTTCACACTTTTCCATGATATTAGTATCCTAACAAATAGGAACACATAACCACATGTGGATTTTCTAGTATCAACACATCCGACATAATCAGAATCTGAATAATCAGTCACCTCTAAATGACCAAACATATAATAAGTAAACATGTTTTTTTTTTTGTCCCTTGCAAGTACCTCAATACTTTCTTTGTTTCTATCCAGTGATCTTTTCATGGATTACTTTGATATCGACCAAGCATTAAAATAGAAAACTGATATCTGGACTTGTACAAGTTTGTGCATACATTAAGCTCCCAACAATTAATGCATAAGGAATATTAGCTTAAGTTCTAATTTATTTCTTGGACATTGCATAAGACTAAACTTATCTCCCTTCTAAACTGGGATGATATCTGATGAGAACTTTTCCATTCTAAATCTCTCTAAAACTTTATTAATATATACGTTCTAAGACGACCATAACAATCCTTGTGATCTATCCCCGAATATTTCTATTCTGATCACATAAGTTGCCTCACTCATACATTTAATTTCAAAGTTCTTCGAGATAAACTTCTTGATTTCATACATCAAACCAAGATCATTCGTTCTAAAAGATGTCATCAACATACCGAATCAGAATAATAAACTTGCTTCCACTAACTTTCAGATATATACACCGATCAACAATATCTTCTTCAAATCTAAAAGTAGTGATGGTATCATTAAACTTAAGATATCATTGATGGGAAGCTTGTTTAAGTTTGTACACCAACTTCTTAAGTTTACACACCATACATTCTGAGGGTTCTATGGAGAAACCTCCAAGTTGATCCATATAAACTTTTCCATCCAAATTACCATTCAGAAAGGCTATTTTCACAATTTTGTTTGATGTATATCTAAATCATAATGATCCACCAAAGCCATAATAATTCTAAAAGAATTTCTTAGAAACCAGTGAAAAGCTCTCCTTGTAATCAATACCATTTTCTTGAGTAAAACCTTCGGCAACAAGTCGGCCTTGTGTCAATCCATATTGCCATCTGAGTTGCGTTTGGTCTTAAAGACCCATTTACACTTGACTCTTTTACAACCTTCTGTCAATTCAACAAGGTCCCATACTTCATTCTGTTAGGTCTCAACTCATCTTTCATGGCATCCAACCATTTTATAGAATTATCACTTTCCATGGCATGTGAAAATGAAACTGGATCATTATCAAATCCTAAGTCACATTATGAGTCTTGAAGATAAACTGCATATTCATCCAAAATAGCAGACCTCGTTTGTCTTTGTGATCTACATAATTGTGTTTCATGCGGTTCATTTATTGTAGGTGCATTAACATTATTGTGAGGTACTTGGTCATTAATTTTTTATTCTTGCCCAATATTAGGTAGTTAACCAATGGGAGGAACAATAACTTTACAAGGAGTTATGGGCAAAGGGATTTTCACCCCAACTTCAGGAATATCCACCTTTTGTGGTTCTTGGCTCCCACTAACTTCACAATTCTCATTGAACCTAGCATTTCCACTTTCAATAATTCTTGTACTATGATTATGACGGTAAAACTTATACCCTTTAGACTTTTTAGGATAACCAATGAAGTAACCACCGATTGTGTTTGGATCTAATTTCTTATCTTGTAGATTGTAAGCTCTTACTTCGGCCGGGGAATCCCAAACATACATGTGCCTTAAACTAGGTTTCCAACCAGTTCAGAGTTTAAAAGGAACTACCTTACTAGGTGTGCATACACAATGATGTGGGTAGTGAAGAATTATTTAGCATACTGCTAACCATATCCAAGAGAGTACAATCATGTCTTTTTTCTCACCATTCTGTTGTGGTTTACTTGGTATATAGTATTGAGCACATATTCTACGTTTTTTCAGAAAATTTAGCAAACGGTCCTGGGCGTTACCTGAATTCATTATGCTTTTCATAATATTCACCACCTCTACTAACTAGATCAGATAATTTTAACTTCTCTATCTAATTGTCTTTAAACCTCAATAATAAACACCTCAAGGGTATCTGCCGATATAGATTTTCTATTTAATAGATAGACATAACCATAACGTGAAAAATCATCGATAAAAGTGATAAAATATCTTTCTTTTCCAAAAGAGGAAACATCAAAAGGCCCACAAATACCGATGTGTATTATTCCAAGAAGATATATGCTTCTAGTGGCTCCCTTCTTTGCAGGGTTAAATGAATCTCAACAAAATTATTATCGAGATTTAATTTATAAAGACCATCATTAAAAACACCAGAACCAATAAAAATATTTTGTATAAACAAACTAAAACACCCATTCCCAAATTTAAAGGAATGTCCAACAAAATAAAGTCTTAGAAGAGAAACAAAATTACGAGAAACAGAAGGTATATAAAGAGTTTGAAACAAATCTAAATGGTGCCCAGAATCTAAAATAAGACGATGAGTTCCAATAGCTTCAATGGGAGCTTTGACTTGATTTTCCATGTACACATAATTTTCATTTGGATCTGTGATTTGGGTTGTACGAAATCCCTCCATTGTATTTGAAACATGAGTGGTGTCATCTAAATTTGATTCGAATCATATGAAAGCTTTAACATACCTTTCTTTTTGAACCACGCCTTGTTTCATGCAATCTCTTTGGAAGTATCTGGCTTTCCCACATAAATGACACTTGAGATCATTGTGTTCCCTTTTCTGGATTTGTATAGATGACTCATTCAGTTTCAATTGTCCATACTTGCCCTTTCCTTTCTTTATTCTGACTTTTTTACAATCTTCATGACTAATATCGAGATGAATGGAATGGGTTCTCTGATTCTTAATCCGTGTTTCCTTCTGAACTAACATACTTTGAAGTTCATTTACGTTCCATTTATCTGTCATGGTGTTATAGGTCATTTGGAACGAACCATACTCAGAGGGCAGTGGACTCAAAAGAAACTGCATGAGGAAGTTATCATCCACAGTCATCCCTAAGGACTTAAGTGATGTTTCAATGTTTGACATTTTAATGATGTGCTCATTCGTGCTATGGCAACCATCAAACTTCATGGTAGTTAGAGTAGCCGTTAATATCTCAGCAAGAGACTTATTAGCAGTTTGGGAGCAATCTCCCACTGAGTTCATGAATTCCTTAGCATTTTTAATTTTGGGAGAGTAGACGTGATGTTGTTGCTATATTCATTCTCATAAGCATTATACATAGTCTGTTCGATCTTTTCCAAGCATTATGGACAGATATTCTTGTGTCGCTTCTAGTATCAGTAATATCAACAGGATTTTCCACTTGAAGTGCTAATCAAGCTCCAAAACCCCAAGGTGAAATTGAATTTTCTCACACCATTTAAAATAGTTAAGCTCGTTAAATATATGAACAAACGAAACATAAGAAAGAAGAGAAGCACGAAGAGGTACTACAATTAGAAGAGTTGATTAGTGCATTAACACTTTGAGATTATATAATTCATATTCAAGAATAGAGATAATAAATGTACATTAAAGTTATCATTTGGGCGATCCAACAATATACAACATTAAACGTAATTGATGCTAAAGGCTAATTTCTTATAATTAGTAATTAAATATATTCAGTGATGATACTGAAACCTGAATCAAGCCTCTCACAGTATCACCCCTCGTCGGAACAATGTACAGTTCATTAGCATTTACAATGTTGTAAGCTTCTGCACGAGAAACTTCATCTTGATGAAAATGCACGTTAATCTCATCAGCATCGAAATCAGCATTATAAGAGCTGGAACTAGTGTTTTACACGCACACAAAAAGAAAGTGTCAAATTCCTAGCATCATATATTATCAATGCAAATGAAACAGTAAAAGAAGATGTATAGCAAATAACATGCTTCAACTAACAAATTTTCTGTTTTGGAAATCCATAGTTAGTCATATGCCAAGCCAATTTTTTACGAAGTAGTTTATTTTTTTCCTCATTTTGCACAAAGAGTTTTACAAATCCAGTTTCTCAGGAAAATGGAGGTTTGAAATCGTTGAAACATCAACCTTAGTATTAGAGATCTGAAAAAATGGGATATTTATAATTTCTTCCCATTGTGATGTTACATAGATCATTAAAGTTTTCTACATATGCTGAACATTATTATCTCAATCTTTGTATCATGGCTTCAAATTTTGCAGAATAGTGGAGCAGATTTCTCACAAAAGCACAATGACCTTTATAATGAATTTATACATAAAAGACTACAGGAAAAGATCTATAGCAAAACAAAGAAGCAAACAACCCTGTATTAATTTTATAACTAAACTTACAATAGTGTTCAGTACGCCGTGCTATCAATTTGACTGAAGGGAAAAAGATACTAACAATTGTGAGCACAAACTGGCGGCAATTAAACATTACACAGGCAATGAAAAATATTGTGCCTGTATAATCACCTAATTGACTAATTCCCCCCACCTTCACCACTGACTGGAAAAGCAATAAATATTAACACGAATTTTGAAACAGAGGAAAAAAATGCTTTCTGTGTCTCTATTAAGTGCAATTATACAATGAAACTAAAAGAAGAGTAAGAGTTCAAATGTCCGTAAATCAACAAGCCACAATGTTAATGGTACAGATGCAGATTAAAGACAAAATTTGGTCCAAGTCATAGTTATAAGATTTTTTATAACACTTACTGAATGATCCCCCAACCCTTGATTCGAATTTTTTGATCGTTTCGCATCCTTTTTACTCGGCTTTTTAGTGCTTTCAGAGGCGGTCGCAAGTGAATTGGCTTCAGCAATCCCAGAATCATCCTTCCTTGAATAATCACTAGCATTTAGGGCCTCAGATGAAGTCTTATTCTCACCTCCTCCACTGTGTGCTGCTTCGAATGGAATTTGATCGAATGTCAGTACTGGGGAGTCCTTTATATAAGAAAAAAAAAGGTTGAGAAAGGAAGTGATTAGAAATTGAATTGCAAGATTAAAAGTTTCATAATTTGATGCTTCACAAATACTTCAATCTCTGATAATTTTAACTATACCGTCACAAGCAAACTTGAGGGCTTCTTCTCGTAAGTTCAGTAGTCTTTTCAGATAATGAAATATATCTAAGGTACTAGACAGCTCCCTGTTATAGATAGAATGTGAATATTTAGTTTCCTTTCTAGATAGCTTAATTGTATCGTGTATATAAAGATGTATATCTTTCTCTCAATCTGTTATACAGAAACTCAATTCCTTTCAAACTACATTCCCAATCGTTTTGTAATTCTTTTCCTGCTGTTGCTAATTTCTCAGGAAATGTCCCTTGTTTTCTTTGACATTTCCATCAAGTTCCTGAAATGAAGTCAACTTTTGCAGAGACACATTTTATAAAGGTTTAACACGTGAGAGAGAAAGAGAGAGAGACCATTGTGCTGCGGCATGCTAAAATATTTGGTGTCAAACCCAAGCTTCTCAGTCTCCTAACACTGTGTTGAGTTGCCTTTGTTTTCTGTCCATAAAAAAAACTAACGCCATTCTCAAGTTATATAAAGAATTTTACCAATGCAAAAGACACCACGAAAATATCACCAAAAAAACTCACCTGCTCACCAACAACAGATTGAATCATTGAACAGGCACCAAGCTGACATGTATCAAGCAAAATTTCCAGCACCTGAGAAGGTCAAGTAGTCAACTAGTGGCACAAGAACGCTATCCAAGATTGTTGTTAAATTAGATTTAATCAATTAAATGGTGCAGCGATAATTCAAATTAAATTTTAAAGGCTCGATCTACGTTTCGTTTAGATAATTGTAACTTTTTGAATTTCTCAAATCCATTTATTGGTGAGTGAGAAATATTAATTTGAAGTTGAACGGTTGTTTAAGTGTAATTTGGTTATCCCACATTGAATGATAATCAATGTGGAATGGAGTTTAAAAATGATTACATTTTAATGAGTGGACATCAAATGGGCTCAGTGGATTGTGTGGACTTTGGTGTGAACAAAGTTCACGTGGGCTCTCGGACTTGGGTTCGCTCGTTCGCCTTCGGCGGACCCAGACCCGGACCTTGGGTGAGAGGCTCCTGCATTGCCACACACCTGCATTCGTTGGAGCTCTGGTATTTATGGTGCTGTAATACCAGAGACGAAGTCGTACGGAGTCGTTTTATCTTTGGGGACGAATTGCTAAAACCGAAAGGCACTACCGGGGCAATTTCACGCGACTGACTAGAGCTCTGGTATTTACGGTGCTGTAATACCAGAGACGAAGTCGGGGCAATTTCACGCGACTGACTCGGCCACACACCTGCATTCGCCGGAGCTCTGGTATTTACGGTGCTGTAATACCAGAGACGAAGTCGGGGCAATTTCACGCGACTGACTCTTCACTTGGTTCGACCGCTCCTGCCAATACCTCCGCCATTCCAATGACTATCACTTCCCCTGCAGTCATGAACACCTCAACAATTGGCGCGTCTACACCAAACATGAACATGAAGTCGGGGCAATTTCACGCGACTGACTCTTCACTTGGTTCGACCGCTCCTACCAATACCTCCACCATTCCAATGACTATCACTTCCCCTGCAGTCATGAACACCTCAACAATTGGCGCGTCTACACCAAACATGAGCATGAGTCATGCTGATTTTCTCCTCAATCAAGGAACATGACTATCACTTCCCCTGCAGTCATGAACACCTTAACAATTGGCGCGTCTACACCAAACATGAACATGAGTCATGCTGATTTTCTCCTCAATCAAGGAACGGAGCTGCGAACACCTCAACAATTGGCGCGTCTACACCAAACATGAACATGAGTCATGCTGATTTTTTCCTCAATCAAGGAACCCTCGACACCCTCCTGGAGACACTGTCGAGGTGCATCTCGGCAACCAACCCGACCTCAGGCAAGGATTTACTACTTCGGCTGCTGGATCATTCCCTTATGGGATGGGGACTTCGGTCCAAAATGTGTCAACTTCGACTGTGATCCATCTTACTGGGATGATGGGAACTTCGGCTCCAAATATGTTCGTAACGGCTCTGCCGACGTACTCATCTATTCTAGCTACCCATTCAACGGGTATGACGGGGACATATGTTCCTACTATGACCACTCCGGTGCCCTCCTCACGGATTATGACCGCCGCGGAGAAGCCTCCAAAATTCAATGGTGAAGGCTTCAAGAGATAGCAACAAAAGATGTTGTTCTACCTTACGATGCTTGACTTCGCTAACTTCGTGAAGGAAGACGAACCGGTCACTCAGGATGAATCAGAGACCAATTTCAATGTTCGCGCCGCCTACGATAATTGGCACAACGGTGACTATTTTTTCTAGTTTTTTTCCTTTTTTATTTAAAATCGGAAAAAAAATAGAAAACGCGTCTTAAACGATCGACGTCCGACCCCCGTGGTTCCACGACGCCGAGGCGCACCCCTCCTCCAATATGGAAAAATCACGACGATTCGTCGCTTCGCGTTTCCAACCAAAGGAGTTCATCGATCGTATCTTGTTGTTGATCGAATCCCACGACACGTGTGGATACGCACGTGCTCGTTGGTATTTTTCGATCGAAATCGTGACAAAATCACCCCACGTGCCTAAGATGATAGGATTGGTTTCATTTTTATGATTTTTCTATTTTTTTCTATTTTTTTTTATTTTTTAAAATTTCCGAGGGATTAGACATTCCCTCGGCTTTGGTTGAATTTTTTAAAAAATAAAAAAAATAAAAAACCGAGGGGTCACTATTCCCTCGGTTTAAAACCGAGGGGAATAGCTTTCCCTCAGTTTGAAATCGAGGGAAAACCCTCCCCTCGATTTTTTGCATTTTTAAAAAAATAAAAATAATAAAATTTCGAGGGATATTTATTTCCCTCGGAAATTCTGAGGGCTATGTTCTCTCGAAAATATTTCCCTCGAAAATTCCTCGGTTTTTCCTTCGGTAATTATGGCGGCAAATAGTGGCGTCGTATTTTCGAGGGATATTTTGAGGGAATATTTTCACCTCAAAAAATTTCGAGGGAATTTGTAATCCCTCGGTTTTTCCCTCGAAAATTTTCGAGGGAAAACACTTCCTTCGGAAAACTGCTGTATTTTTGTAGTGTATTGGGGTTCCACCAACTGCAACACAATGACGTCCATAAATGGCATCATTATGGCATTCAAAATGGCAGCAATAACATTGTCAGCTGGTAATGTTCAGGCATTAAGTTGCATGATGTTTTCGTACATTGGAGACATACCTGAACGGTCAGGAGCGCGTTTGATTTCTCAAGAGCGTGTATGTTCGAAACGTACGCAGTTAAAAAGGTAGCTTGGGTTGAACCAGGACACCCATACAAACCACCCAAGTCGGACCACCCAAGACCCAAGGGCCAAGGTCTAAGGTCCGGGCTCGACTCCGCCTCTGGCTCCGCCGAAGGCGAACGGGCGAACCCAAATCCGAGGGCCCGCGTGAGCTTTGTTCACACAAAGTCCACAATATCCGCTGGCCCACTTGATGTCCACTCATAAAAAGTAAACACTTTTAAACTCCCTTCCACATTGATTATTATTCAATGTGGGATTAGCAAATAACACTTAAACAACCGTTCAACTCCGAAGTACAATTTCTCACTCACTATTAAATGGATTTGAGAAATTCAAAATACTACGATTATCTACACGAAACGTAGATCGAGCCTACTCAATTCGTTAAGACGAATTTTTGCTGTACCAGTTAATTGAATAAATCCAATTTAACAACAATTGGTATATGTCGTAGGTGATGGTGGCAGGAGGTTTTGGGCGGTGGTGGCGGGTGGCTTATGGAGGTGGTGACGGGAGAGCGATTCCGAGGGGGAGGGGACGAAAGGATAATGGATTTGTGGACATAAATTCATAAGTTTAATAATTTAATTAAATTTATAAATATCTAGAACGTATAAAGAATAATATACGTTTTGGAAAGTTTATTTTACCAGAAAGTATTTTACAATATACGTTCTAAAATTGAAAATATCAGAAGGTATTTAAAATATACGTTCTGAAAAGTAATTATTCTAGAACGAGTATAAGATATACCTTCTAGATACGAAACACACTAGAACGGTTATAAAATATACCTTCTAAATGTGGTCAGTCTCCAATTTTTTAGAACGTACATTTGTAAATCCGTTCTAGGATTACTACTTTAATTACGAGAATACTACCGGATAGACATTCTAGAAGGTAGACAAAACAACCGTTTTATAATGTCTGTTCTAGAAAGCTGTTTTTATATTAGTGTTAATTCGATCCCTATTATTTAACTTCTTACTTATTTAAAATCTTCATTTATCCTTCGTTCATGACTCTTGAGAATTTGAATTGATTAATTAGTATTAGTTTTTTGTTTTCTTATAAGTTTCTTTTCATTATTAATTAAGAAATAAGCAACACTATATACCTTTTAAGGTGCTAATATCAGACATGATGAGAAAACAGCTTGTTGTTTAATGAAATGTCCTTGAAAATTAAAAAAAGAAATACACGCCTTGCCCCTTGTCCCTGTGATTTTCAATGTTGATTAATTTCCTTATTTTTGAGGCAAAAGTGGCTCTTCCAAATCAATTTTGTATTCAAGAACTTGAGTGGACAATGTGGTTTCATCGTTTTGATTCTGTATTTGGCCAACTGTCTCTTCCCTTTTGGTTTGATGGTCATTTGCTTTGCCCCATAGCACAACATACAATCCAATTATCACAGCCAATGATCCTATCATGCTATATTAACAAGAAAAGCAATCCACAGTCAAAAGATGAATATATAAATGGGAGTAGGTATGACAGTAATATATATATATATATACCTTCCAATGTACAACTCCTCGTGTAGAAAAATGCAAGCAAAAACAGTGACAATGACTGTATTCAGAGGATTAAACATAGCACAGAAGACCGGGCCTCTGACCGCGATGGACCATGTTTGCCCAAAGAATGTAACTGCTGATGCCAGACCCTATATTCAAATATTTCTTCATTAATTACCTTTTATTCAGAAAATTAAAAACCGAATCAATCAAAAACCAATTACTCACTACATATAAGCAGCATAGAATTTGAAAGGGGGAATCTAATATCCACGATTTCGCATTCGGCTCGACTATCAATGTAAAAATACCAGATTGTACAGCTGACATCAGGCACATCCATGCTGTTAAAGAGAGATGATCAGGGTAGCAAGCACTTACATGGACCTGTTGACCAAAAAAATACACACACATTTACCAGTAGATTTCATAAGATTTGATGAAAATATTCACGCGATATCCTATGCTCCCCTTTCTATTCTATCTTGTATTTCAATGTTTTAGGCGGATGCAATGTATAATGTCGTTACGCTCATCCAACGTATCAAAGTACTAGTTGAATAGATAATGGAATTGAATACACAGTTAATCAATAAAAGTTTCGGTTTTAGTCCTAATTTAACCGTAAACCGAGAACTACATGTGTCGTGATAGAAATGCGGTGAAATTTAGACAATATTGAAATTTTTATATAGTTTCAGCATTTCCTTTCCAAACATGTCTTTCACATGCCATTTTACTCTTGCAATATTATTCCATGGAGACAGAGTGCGATAATTTTATTCTTGATGAAGTGATTCATGCGAAAGCGGTAATAAACGAATTGGTAATCACTACAAAAAAACTTGCAATTCATTGACAAATGACCGTCACTAAATTTTACAATTATCTGCATAATACCACACCAACCAACTACTCATAAATACCCACCACATAAGTAATGCACTAACAGTTTTATGGACACTTTACAATTTCCTTATTCTTACGGACACCTTTTAGTTGGTCATAAATAGAAGTTGGAAATCAACCAAGACTGAATTCAATCTTCTATAAGGGTCCGTTTGCTCTAGAGTTCGTAATACCAAATTGGTATTCTGAATATCGTATGTATTTTTTTTTCTAAATTTAAATAATCAACAACAATATTTTTCTACACACAATCTATATTACATATTATCTTATTAATATACCGTGGACCTGGGTTCACCATGAAAGCAACTTATAATTTAATTTATTATCGCAAATAACTAACATATATCATCAAATATAATCATATCATCACAAATAATTGAAATTCTAAATTTAAAATTCAAAACCCTAAAATGAAAAAAATAAACCTAAAACAAAAAACTAAACCCTAAATTTCTACCATATCTCATCACATATAACTGACACATATCATCACATATAACTAACACATATCTCACATATAACTGGTAGAATTATTGATTTTTGTCAGGACCCTAAAATGCAAAACTAAACCTTAAAATGAAAATTAAACCCAAAAAATGGAAAACTAAATCCTGAAATCTAAAACTAAACCTAAAATAGAAAAGTAAACCCTAAACTCTAAATTTTTTTCATATAATCATCATGCGTAACTACCATATATCATTACATATAATTGTCATATATCATCACGTATAACTGAATGATAATAGATTTTTATAGTGTGCACATAGTAAGGGTCGCCCAGGTGCATGTAATAAATTGCTCATACAATCACCCCTGTATATTATTGCAAAATCCTTCTAATTTATGTGCTGCTTATTATGCTTTGTTTGTCAAATAAAATAAAAAACTTTGGTACTTCAGTTGCTTATGTGTCATTCGAGCCTAATATATACTTAATTTAATATTTTTATTTTATTATATCTTGCCTAATTTAATATTTTTATTTTATTATATTTTTATCTAATTTAATAATTTTCTTTTATTATATTTTACCTACCTCAGTATTTTACTTATATTCTCCTACTATAAAAATATAAATAAGTTATAAATAATTAAAAAAGAAAATCAAAATTAGTTATCATAATTAAAGATAAATTTCATATTAAATAAATTTAATTAAAAAATAATAATTATGAAAATAATTAAATAGTTTGTATTTATAAAAGAAGTTAAAACAATTTTACTTTTGAAATCCAAATATTCTATATAGGTCAATTATGAGTTATTTGCAAAAATTTAAGTATTAGCAATGAATTCAATCTAAACATAAAAATATAAAATTATATAATAATAATTAATAAGTATTTGATTTGACACCAGTACTATTTAATACGGGTGGAGAGTATGACATCTTTTGTTTTTTTCTAAATATGTAAGTAATAATTATTAACGAATTTAATTTAAAAACCAAAATAAAATATTATTTAATAATCAATAATTAATTAGTAGAGATTAGACACGGGTTGAGAATGTGTCATCTTTTAAATTTTTCTAAGTATGTAAATAAAATTATTAACGAGTTTAATCTAAACATTAAAATATATAATTATCTAATAATAATAATAACTAATAATTAAATATGTACAGACACGGGTTGAGAATATATTTTACATTTAAATCTCCGTAATTATCACAAATATTTTTATATTTTTTCTTTGGATCAAATCCTTTATTTTATTTTTAGTATTTTCAATAATAGATGATAGTGTCATCAATACCTGCAAAATTAGCCAAAGTGCCCAACAAAAAGCATTTCCAAAGAGAAATAAACAGCCTAGCAACCACGTGTCATGTCCATTTGATCCCAAAAATATTGAATTTCTTGGCATAAACTCCATATTAAGTAATTTTGGGCCTTTAAAGAGTGCCATCCCTGCAGCACCACTCACACACACCACTGTCCCAATGACCTTAGCCATACTTCTCAAGCTTCGGAGTTTGACTCTTTCTAACCTGTGATATATACCTTTAATTAAATATTCATGGGCGGATAAAGAGTCAAAGTTTATTGGGGGTACCAAATATTTATGTTATTTCAATAGTTTTTTGTGATACTTAAATTTGTTATATTATATTATATTTTCTGATATTTTAATCATCTTTTTTGAGTATTAACACTAAGTTATTGCGGTGAATTTCACATTGCATAGTTATTTGAGGTAATTAGTTGGAATCATCTTTTTGATCTAAATACTCCCAAAGAGCAAGCCTTAAACCTGCTTGTCTCATAAGAATTGAAATTAACATAATTAATTACCCCAAGGTATAAGCCATGACAAAAGTGATGGCTGGGATCAAATTGCCCAATGCACTTGCGGCTGTTGAGTTGGCAAGGTACAAACCCTCATAGTACATGTTCTGATTCAGTGTCACACTGGTAAAATGAAAACAAAATGCTAATTAATTAACTAATATATATTAACAGAGGTTTTTTGACCGAGAATATTTTTAAGAAAGAAAAATAATTGATATGATTAAAACATGAGTGTTGAACTTGCCCTATAAAAGACAGCAGGAAAATCAACCAGAAGCTTTTCCACCCAAGACAACATTCTTTTAATGTTCCTCTCCTGCGCCAAGAGGGAGAAGATAATAATAATAAAAAAAAAATGAATAAATAAAAAAAAAAGGAAAACCAATTAAAGTTTCCATATATTTAATAGGTAGATGTGCACACAATACACGTTGAAATATGTGTGTGTGATTTTATTTTTATTTTTTAAATTCAAAACACAATCCACGGTAATTACTCCTCCAAAAATAGCATAACAAATATATAATTTTATAATCTTCTATATTAAATCTATCTAAACAAGTACCTTAAGAAAAAAGCTAGAGGGGCAATAAGCAAGAATGCTATGCACTGTCTGTAGACAACAAAAACCCTGGAGCTCATCCCCTGCACAAGTGCTGCTCTTCCACTCAGATTTACTCCTGCGTACATAAACTGACATGCCACCATTACAATTGTGGGCTTGTAATTTTCCAAACCCATTTTTCCTTTTTATGTTTTCTTTTTCTTCTTTTGTGTACGAGTATTTGAGCCACCGCCACTCTTTATTTATAGGCCCCTCCTCAGATCACATAATCATTCAACAAGATAATTACACTTCTGCACCTTGCCTATCTCACAAGAATATTCGGGGAATATTAAGAATTCTTGTTTATTACAAAATTCATTTATTTTTTTTTATTGTAGATATCAAATCATGTATTAAAAGTGAATAATAATATATTAATATATTGTATTTATTAATATTTAATTATTTAGTTGTAAGATATTATTGTATGAGTATTTGGTTTTTGAATTTTAAAATAAACGAGTATTCAGAATTGCGAATTGTGAATCCAGGATTCGGAATCGTAGCCCAAACAGGCCGTACTTCATAATTTGTAATTTTAATCTCAAGGCAACATAAGAATCAATTATTGTATTTTCGAAATAGTCCACAAAAGGAATAAAGAAATACCTTCTTACGAAACTGAAAGTACAAAAAAAATAAATAAATAAAATTTCTAGTGAGACCAAAATTCGAAATTGAAATATATTAAAAGTGCAAAAACATTCCAGTGAGAATAAAAATAAACTATGAGACAAAAATATTGGAATCTCAATATATGTGGAACAAATCCATTCAAATATTTAGCTACGAAGGTGGGGCCGAGGTACGAAGTAAGAAAGAATTATGGTACTCTTTTTGATGCCTATCATGCACAGTATATTATTATATAATATAAAGTATTATATAAGGTATTTTTGTTTAATTTTAGAAAAAACTCCAAAACGATATTTAATCAGTATAAATAACAGAATCGGTGTCTGGATTCTTCTGTGACGCGGCGACGATAATACGCGTAATTAGTCAATTGTAAAAAAAAAAAAAAGAACTTATAAATCATAACTGCATATTACGTAAGCTAATATTTAATCTTAATATTTCTTTTACCAAATATAGTCATGTCACGCTTTATACATTTTAATAATAAATGAGGTTATGATAAACTTGAAAAGTTATCCCAATATCATGTTCGCTGGCATAATTTAACAACAATTCACAAATTCAATGATTTGGCTATGTATATGTAGCGCTGCACATATTATACACCAGCATATGTGTCGATGCGATGCACATATTGCAATAATAAAGTATTTAAAGGTTTGATATTAATAAATAGATATATCGTAGAAATGTTATTGAGACGGACATGGTGAATATCTCAATATTGGCTCACATGAAATACTCTAAGATCGATTAAATAATACTAACTCGTTGTAGATACTCGATTCTATGATAAATTAATTGTCGTATTTGAAAGTTTCACTATTTTGTTCTAATTTTATTTACACTTATTTTAAAAAATATAAATAAATATATGATAGTAATATAATTAGATTCAAATAGAGATTGAATTAATTAGAAATATTATTAATTAAATGGAAGTGTATAAATCAAACATTTTTGTTATTTAATTATGAACAGAAATTTTAGAATTGCAATTAAAAAAAAGAGAGTAACAATTTACAATGAGTTAATATATTCTTTACTTCACACACACATAATAATTTACAATATATTCTTCCCTTCACACACATATATACAGAGAGAGTTTTAACTTTTTCAGACTTTTGAGACATTTACATAGTTGATTTTATTTTTTATTTTTAAAAACACAATAAATTTATATTAATCACTCACATGATGAATAAACAAGATAGAGGTAATAGTAAAATTGTGTACATGACGCATTACAATATACTCTATTCGCCCTATAATTATAATATATTTTTTTGGTCCCAAATTATATAACATACATTTTATACTTATTTGATGTATTTCTATTTAATGACAATTTATTAGGTGGACCTGGGTGCATCACCCTGTTTTACGTGATGATATCTGATAGTTATATGTGATAATATCTGATAGTTATACGTGATGATATACGGTAGTTATACGTGATGATATGTGTTAAAAATTTAGAGTTTAGGCTTTACTTTTCCAATTTTAGGGTTTAGTTTTACATTTTAGGGTTTAGTTTTTCATTTTTAGGGTTTAATATTTCATTTTAAGGTTTAGTTTTTTTATTTTTTTAATTTAATTTTCCATTTTATTTCTATCATTCTGCCAGTTATATGTGATGATATGTGTCAGTTATATGTGATGATATGCGATAGAAATTTAGGATTTAGAGTTTAATATTCAATTTCAGGGTTTAATTTTTTATTTTAGGGATTAATTTTTCATTTTTAGGGTTTAATTTATTGTTTTAGGTTTATTTTTTTAATTTTAGGATTTTGAATTTTAAATTTAGAATTTCAATTATTTGTGATGATATGTATCAATTATATGTGATGATATGTATCAATAATATATGATGATAGATGTCAATTATATGTGATGATAAATTAAATTACAGGTGCACCTGGGTCCATGGTATACTGTTCCCTATTTAATATCTTTGTATCAATAATTAATAATTATTAGTATTAAAATAAATAATATAATTAAAAATTATAAATAAAATTTAATATTTCAATCATAATAATTACTTTTTATTAATATTTATAAAAATAAAATTATTAGTTATAAATGTATGTAGACGGAATTGTAGTAAAATTAAGAGCAGTAATAATGCGATCCAATCCGAAACAATGTGCGGTCCCAATTGGTGGTTGCCACGGACTGCTGAGCTGGATAATATTCGTTTGTGGCGACCAGTCGCTGCGAAGTAACATGAAGTGACTCAGCCTCATTTCATTTAATGTTTATTAATATAGACAGGGGTGGGGGTCGATCTACTTGATGTTCTAGTTGCGTATACAATCATCTCTTTTACTTGGTTTGAAAAGCAGCGCATTATGGCCATATATAAGAATGGGAAAATTATCATTCCATATAATTTATCAACTTTTCCTCTTCTCAGTTAGGTTAAATATTTACCATTTAATCATAAAAATTTGATTAAAGTGACCAAATTACCCTAAATCTGACACGAACGACATCTCCGTTCTGCATGATACGAGCGTGATATGCGCTTCTAAAATCATCCCACGAAAAAAATCCTCTTTCATATTACCCACGATCCTCTGAATAAATCTATTCGCAATAATAATAAAAAAAAAACAACAACCCAATTATTGATCCCAATTTTCTATATTGCGGCGGACGGAAGTTTTAGTTTCCGACGATATTTTGTGCGATGGAAGTACACGATAGTAAGTCACCTGCCCCACCACCCTTTTTTGTATCGATGTACTGTTTTGCTTTATGTGTTAAACTGGATTTTTCAAGATTTCTTTTTGGAAATTTTTTCTTCTTTTTGTTTTCCGTTAAATTTCGTAGAAATTCAACATGAATTCTGCCTATTTTGTACCGTGTTTGGTTGTTTCTTCATGAAGTTTCTTGTGCCTATTCTTGAATTTGAATTTCTGATCGGAGATAGTATGGAATACAATTAACGTTAGTTAATGATTTATGTAGATTTGTTAGGATAGTATGTAGAACTTTATTTTGCAATTTTATATTAGTACTGTTTTGTATGTTAGTATGGAATAAACTGGATTCTCATGAATTAAACACACAAGCCTGTGATTTAATATCCCCAAACAGTACTAATTAATATATATATGTTTGGTTGACTATTGTGGTATCATTATCTATTGTGGTTATCGTGGAGAAACACTTGTCGTGCCAGTAGAATCAAGCTCGTGTTTAGATTATTTGATGGACAAGATATGCACACACTGGAGCCAGCTCGATAGATTTAACTTCACTATGCACTATTCCATCCCAGAATTCCTGATGTGTGTACTAACTAATGATATTGATTTCAAGATGATGGTCAACCTTGTAATATCTTTTGGTTTGGTGCGGGTTAGTGTTGACATTTCGAGCAACGAAAAATCAACAGATATTGTAGATGAAGAGGGGGATATGCTATCGACTTTGATACCTAGCCACACAAAGAAACTATTGATTGCGGGTTGGGATAAAGAGATATCGGCAGTCGGTCAAAAGTTCGAAGGTGGGACGAAGGAATTTAGGATTGCACTTTGTAAGACCGCGATTGGTGGTGGTTTTGAATTTCAGTGGGTGAAAAACGAGGCAGCGAGGGTTACAGCGAGGTGTGCGCATGATAATTGCAGTTGGTATGTCCATGCCTCGATGGAGCGTGTTAATGATTATTTTTACATGTGACAATTTAATAATGTCCACACGTGCGGATCTTATTTTACACCATTAAAACATAATCGGGTTAGTGTCGAGCTTGTCTCACTCTTGATCTTAGACGATGTTCATCAAATGTTGGACACTCGCCCCGTTGATGTTGTCAATTTGTTCTCCAGCAAATACGGGTTACAAATTTCATACAAAATTGCTTTTTGCGCTGTGGAGAAGGCCAGAAGATGTGTACTTGGTGATGTTGGAGATTCGTTTGGGGATCTAGATTTCTACCTCGAATGTGCTCTAAAATCCAACCCTGGTCCGCACATAATTTTAGACGTCAATAAGGAGTCACGACGTTTCAAGAGAATTTTTATTTCATTTGCGGCATGTATCGAAGGCTTCAATTTTTGTCGACCATTGTTGTTCATTGATGGAACACACTTAAAGGGAAAGTTCAAGGGTCATCTACTCGGTGCAACCGGAAAGTACGGGGACAACGATATATTTTTCTCAACTCACTACATTTTTGCATATGTAGTACATAATTCTATAAAAGTAGGTTGTAATAAGTTTGGGCTTGTGATGTATACAGGCAGGAGATTAATTTGATTTTTTATTATAATTGCACACTACATCTACACTAGTAGTATAACTAGTGTGTGTTTAATGTTTATATAGTAGTATGAGATAGTATGGAATTAACTATAGTAGTATGAGATAGTATGTAATTAACTATAGTAGTATGGGATAGTATGGGATTAACTATAGTAGTATGAGATAGTATGGAATTAACCATAATCATCTGCAGTCCTAGTACTGAATGTAAAGAATATCATGTTTGGTTATAATGGATTTGAATTATAGTCATGCTTTAAACGCAGTATGTAATAAACTTATATGAGTATGGCATTATTTTACATAAATACTGTTTTGTATGCCCTATGGAAGTAGGATGCAATTTTGAACAATTTTGCATATAGTATGGTTTTTTTGTTGAATAGCATAAAATTAATCTAGTTTTGCACATTACATGTAATTGTGTTTATTATTGTTGTTTTTATTATTATTATTATTATTATTATTATTATTATTATTATTATTATGTTTATTATTATTATTATTATTATTATTATTATTATTATTATTATGTTTATTAATATTAATGTTATTGTTATTATTATTGTTGTTGTTGTTGGAACTTCTAGGTCTATACCATGTAGCCTTTGCAGTCGTGGATGCTGAGACGTCCGATAATTGGGCGTGGTTCATGGAGAATCTGAAACAGATTATTTCACCGTATCGCGAGGTCACATTTGTGTCCGATAGGAATCCAGGTCTTCTTATGAGTAAGGTATTCCCAAGAAATCTACACGCATTTTGCTTGAATCATTTGAGGACAAACTTGAAACATGCATTCAGTGGAAGGCGATGCTCAACGGGTCTGCGTGGTAGATTGGAGTGGCTTTTGAAAAAAGCCACTTATGCGCCCACGGTTGCAGCATTTCAAGATTTTATGGGAAAGTTTCTAAGAGAGGGAGGAGGTACAACTAAGAATTTTATTGATAATATGGATGTTACAAAATGGGCGAATGTTTATTTCATAGGAAAAAGATACGGGGAAATGAGCTCAAATGCGGCCGAGCCATTCAATAGTTGGGTGTTGGATGAAAGAAATTTGCCCCTACATTACCAACTTGGTTGATAAACTAAGGATTAAGTTGATGCGACAAATTTCCAGTAAGTATTACATTCATGTTATAATGATTTTTTGATATCGTTGATGTTTTTAATTTCAATTTTTTATAATTTTTTAATATAGACAGGGAAAAGATTTGTCGAGGTTGGACTACAGATGTATGTCCATCAATTGTCAAGAAGCTTAAAATACTCATCGCTGAGGCAAGGTTGTGGCCTGTGACTATGTCGTCAGAGTACATTTTTGAAGTCCATAGCAGCCCATCAGTCCAGGTGAACCTGAACGATCACACATGCTCATGCACGAAATGGCAGATTTGCGCATTACCATGTTTGCATGCGTTAGCGTGCATATTGCGGACTTCTAAGCCTATACCGTCATTTGTGGACCAATTCTATCACACCGATACTTACGTACGTTGTTACTCGTATCCTATACTACCGGTCCCAATGTTTGGTGAAATGCAAGATCCGAAAGATAATGCTAGAATTATTCCACCAACGACAAAACGTCCACCTGGAAGGCCGAAGTACAAACGATACTTATCTAGGGGCGAGCATATCCCTCGAAAAATGAAATGTGGTAGATGCGGCCGAGTTGGGAATCATAACAAAAAAACTTGTACCAAGCCAATACATTGATCCCATCAATTTTATGTATGTTTGTTTGTTTGACCTTTTTTCTGAAATACATTTGTATTCGTATTGAACCATTTTTGATAAGGTTGTTGATTGTTGATATCAGAATTCATTGTATGGTTGTCGGTTTGGATTCCATTTCGCATTGTATGCTTAATCCTTTAATGTCCCTACCTTGTGCAAGTGGTGTGTGTATTCATTATTGTATCTATATTGGGTAGTATAGAATTGCCAATCAGGGAGTACAGAGTTGGCAACCAAGTATATATTTTCTTATTTTGCTGGGCTACCATATTTTTGTTGGTTGGAATTTTTCATTTCTTTGATATGTCTTTAATTTTTGTGTTAGTTTACATATTCTCATTTTTATACTCTTTCAATAGTATGGAAATATCAGCGTCAGCATATATTGTGTGCATGGAGACAATCTGAATGTATAACAAACCTTCCAAAATTTAGTGCAAGTAGTGTGGAATTAGTATCCTTACCATATACTTCTAGTATGATACATGATGGATATCACAATTGCGTCTAAATTCCATACTACCATGATCTGTAGTAAGGATATATTTACTTAGTATAAGAGCATTTCAGATTCTCAAATGTGCAGTAGGTTTCATTCATGTATCAAGTGAAATGAATTGATTGTATGGAAATTCCCATTTTGTCCCACACAACAACCAGTTTGCAATATTTGACTTACTCCTAATCTAAAAACATTCAACTTCAAAGTGGGTTCAAAATTTATGTTGCGTAGTTTGGAATTAGCAGTCTTACCAAGATGTATGGCTTAGTTTGGAATTAGCAAGTGCGTTTACATCTCATACTACCCAGTATGATTCCAAATATATTTAGGTAATGTAAGAACTTTTAGGCTTTTGAAATGTGAAGTACGTTTCATTCTTGTTTTGGGAATGTAACCCTCTAGCATTTACCATGTATTAAGGGAAACAAAGGGTAGTATGGAAATTATCATTTTGTCCCATACACCAACCAGTGTGGAATATACAACAAGTATGGAATATATGATTTGCTGCTGATCTAAAAAACATTAAACTTCAAAGTAGGTTCAATTTATCTGAATACTCACACCATTAAAAATCCAATTTATATGTAAAGAAAAAAAAAAGATGGAACTTGATATCAGATAGTCAGTCTTGGAAAATGGTCATGGATTACAAACTGAATCACTAACATGCTGCTAATTGATTAACATGAAAAATAAATTTTGTTTTTATTAACGACAACTATTCATTCTTCACTTCTTCGTCACCAATGCTTCAATCATCTCAGCCTTGAGTTTCTTCAGAATATATTTGCTAATAGTGAGAGGTATTTCTTTCCGTTGCACTACATGCTTCATGAAGAAACAAACAAACACAGCCACAATCGTTCTTGTGGTCGATTGACAAAAGTTTATTTAGTAAAAAATGAAATCATAAAACTTATTTATTAGAATATTTTCATAGTTGATAATACGATGCTTACGTCTCCCCTTGAGATGGTATATTTTCCAACTTCTTGAGAGGCAAGTGGATTTCCTATGTACCTAGTAGTAGTTCCTTCACTGCCCCTGCGCCAGAAGCGATTTCTACGATCTCCTTATGCATTTTAAACATAAGTGAAAATCTCATTTACAATCCCATTCTGACTTTTCTATTACATAGTACCACCGAAAGTAGTAAATACCAGTGCGAGCGCATCGACCAAGTATTTGTCCAGGATATCAGTCGTCTGGGGCCTTTTTGAATGATAAAATCTCCATGTTTCATCTGCGAGGTCGAACACCAACAAAGTCCAGTGGTTCGCTCCTACATCGCTAATCGTCGCACCGGTTGACAGAACTGGAAACAATAGCAGAGCATTTTCATTCCTAGTTGCTTCAACAACCTCTTCCAAAAGCTTCTCGCTACGTTGCATAACGATTCTTATCTGTATTTACAAAATATATGATACTAACGTAATTTCCCAATATAATCGAAAAGGACCACAAAAAACATTGGTTCAACTAGGCAACGTGCGTACCCAACAATCGGAAAGTACGATAGTTATGTTATTCTCGGTGTTATACTCCCTCATGAGGTGATCCCGTAAGCACAAATAACCTTTATGAACATAACAAGAGTTAGATCACACTGTCCGCCATCGATTCAAGCAAACATGTAAAAAATGTTACCATTTTGAAACTATTCGTTAAATACTTACACTGTTGCTTATGTATACACCTTTAAATATGTCCATTACCATCTCCATCGTCACACAGACCATTGTCCTCTCATCGTAGTAAACTTTCTCACTGCACGCAAGTCACAAATAATTATTCGGGATGTTACAAGAATAAAGTAATTTGTAATAACTACATGCAGATAGAATTACAATGAAAATAAAAACAATTTGCATTGTACACTTACCATAACCCATTTTTGTATTTCTCCACTAGGACCATCAAACATCTGTCTGTCAAGTGTCGCCCACAATGTCTTTTGCACTTTTTATCGAGCATCTTTAGGAATTGCACATTGTCTAGAGACTGTCCCGAATCACATAAATCTCCATTTTTTGTTTTCATCCTCTTTTTAGCTTTTGGACCAATGTCATATTCGAAATCATCGTAAACAACAGGTACTCTCTGTTTTGTTTTTATACGCCTTACCATAGAATTCTGTTTCACTGGCTCCTCGCTACTTGGCCCGTCATGCTTTGTCGAAAGAGCTTGGGTTACTGCATGAACGGCCGGCTCTGCCACATCTTCGTACCACCTGCGTAGTGTGCTTCAAACATTAAGCATGGGATATAACAATAATGATGGAATTTCAATAGTATGGAATATAACAATTTACGGATTAGTATGGAATTTAACAAATTAAGATGGAATTTCTATAGTATAGATTAGTAGCCTCACCCAAATTTATGATGCGTAGTGTGGAATTATACTGTGTATGAAAGTCAAACTCAATTTTCTGTTTTTTTTACTTAAGTATGTACTTCAAGAACTCACCTGTCGTTCAATTTCTCGATTTATTCTACTTGGGCCTGATTCAATTGTTTTGGTTCGTCGAGCTGCTGCTCCAGGGTGAGTACTTTTTTTTGGTTTCTTCAAGATCCTTCACAATTAATTCGTACTCCCCACGCAACCGCGATATTTCTGTCGTCTTTGTTGTTAACTTTTCATTGATATTCCATATGTGCTCATCTTTCTTTTTGAGGTCACACTGTGCATTTCTCCACTTCACGACCAAATCATCATAACACAACTTTTCTCCATCAACTGTCGGTATCTCACAGTTTATAGGGACAGCGTGGACGACTTCATTCASAGATTGAAGCMGCMMATTTTCTTCCATCAACTTMRCATTCTCTGCCTGTARCMTTRTATTCTTTTCTTCYGATGCATTATGCGCCTTCAATATGTCGGAATATAGCTTCCGTGCAGCAGTCACCTCTTCCTCGAGTCGGTTATTTTCTTCATCAAGTCGGGCATCAGGAGTTCACGGACTAGGATGACTTCTATGATCAAAATCTTCAGTGCTCTGATGCGGAGCGTCGTTGCATGCACCAATTTTGACCTTAGATATAAATTGACCCAGCCACGTCTTTAATTTTTTAGCTTTGGCGACTTCTTCCAGTGTCGGTTCAAGGTCGCCTACCACAACCTGTTTCACAAGTTTAGTTACTGAATACTCACACCATCACAATACCATAGCAAGAGCACAATTGCAGAAACGCATACTACACAAAAACATGATTATATAATTCAATCCCATACTAGATGTCCCAGTTCATTTTATACAAAATAAAGTAAGCATCTCAATATCATATTTCACATTTAGATATATTTATTCACAATCCATAGTTTTTGATATAATATCATACGAAAAATGAAGGGTGGCAAAACCTTACCTGTTCTTCTGACAACTCCATTAACATTCTTCTACTGACCACTGTTTTTAGATTAGGGAGGTGCCACTTCACAATCCTCGGCATCTTCTTCGGTAAGGGATCTCTCTCATCGATGATCCTCGCATGCTCGCACAACCAATACTTTTAAAACGAAAAACAAATTAATCAATTTTTAAAGAACAATTTTATTTTACTACTATTACAAAACATAGTTACAACTTAATATTCAAAGTTTCGTAAATTAAATTCTTACCGGCAATATCATTGTGCAACCTTTCACCTTATAAGGTTCTCTATGTTTATGCACAAGTGAATCCAATAGCATGTTCTTTATCTCCCCACTCCAATCATACTTCATCATGTTGTCAAGGTTCTCGAGATATTGTAACCAGTCCCAGGTTACAATAACACCAGTCTGGGGAAAGAAAACAGTCGCAATGAGAAGTAGGCAAAGCAACCTCACAACATCGCCAATGTCATTAGCCAGTGATTCTTTCCGACTTAGTACTTCATACAACTTCTCCTTCACTAATCTCTGATTCAGTTCGAGATCACCCTTAAACATCCTGTTAGAAAAACTCCACTCTTTTTTTTTCCTTTGAACAAATTAATTTTTTTGTCACTGTCCACAATACCGAAAATCAGTTGCACGTCTCGCTTTGTCACCCCCACTGCCTTCCCCCCTAGCAAAAACTTTCGATCGTCAGGGTTAAAAGTGCACATGATGTCTGCTGTGTTTGAATCGAGCCTCAAAAAGTCATCCGACTTGACACTGCCCGAGTATAAGCACTTGAATAGAAGGTAAAACGACGTCTTCTTCATAACATGTAAATGTTCTTCGCCTATTTTATCCCTATAATTATTAATGCAGTGACAATGCTCGCCATCGTGGATCTAAATTGCCTGAAAACATTCAAATACAACTTAATATTTAAACATAAAATATATAACAAAATTATACGACCACATAACTTACATAATTAATGTTCGATTATACTTTTTAATGAAATTAAATCAGTTAAAATACTAAAAATAAATGCAGCGATAGTTCGTTGGTACGCCCCCGTACCCTTTGTATGCCATTAGCTTGATACTCATATTTTTATAAAAAACAATTTGTTGAAATTTACACTTCAGTCTGTATAGATACTGTCAATTCAATTACATACTATCAATTTGTCCAAACTACATATGTAAATCAATTCAGTAATATGCACAAAAATAATATGTAACTACAAACTACACACTCATAATATTCCATACTATTGAAGTGTACAATAGTATGGAATATTTAAAATCAGTATACACTACTTCTAAAGAATATTCAAAAATATTCTTTTACACTACTATTTAAAAAAAAAAAATCAAAAATCTTCAATAATCTAGTGCGGCGTGAAGTTCTAAGAAATAAATATAATAGTATGGAATTTTTGTGAAATGCAGCATGAAATAGAAAATATGGGATAACTTCCACATTACATACTGTATACTAAAATGCACTTTCTCAGAATAATCCATACTAAAGGATCCATACTAAAGGTCTAGAATAGTATGGAATATTTAAAATCAGTAGATTCTACTTTTATATAATATTCAAAAAAATATTGAGTTTAAACTACTATTTAAAGAAAAATCAGAAAACATCAAAGTGCAGTAGGAAATTCGAAGAAATAAATATAATAGTATGGAATTTTGATTATTGCAGTTTGAAATAAAAAATATTGGATAACTTCCACATTGCGGACTATATAATCGTTGCGGGCTATATACTCGATTGACTAAAATGATTTTTCTCACAAAATTTCATACTACCAACTCAGATAGTATGTATTCACTACAAATTAAAAGCTAAATACTCAGCAACATACAAATACACAGAGAAACACATCTGCGTAGTCTCAGGGAAAATTATAAATATTTTTCTTGCAAGGCACTGCAATTGTGACGTTGTAACTGAACACGATCTCAAATTATTGAACAAAATTCCATACTGGTTCTTTATTGTTGTATCGAATTTTCATAATATTCCATACTATTACAGTGTACAATAGTATTCAATATTTAAAGAATACACAAAAATATTCAAAAACTCAAAAATATTCTTTTTTACTACTGATTCAAGAATATACAAAAATATTCTTTTTTACTACTATTTAGGAAAAAAAAACTCAAAAAACATCAATAATCTAGTGCAGTAGGACATTCTAAGTAATAATAGATATTATGGGATCACTTCCACATTACAAATGACAGACTGTACACTAGCTAAAATGCACTTCAGAAAATTTCATACTATCAATTCAAAAAATATGTATTCACTAAATACCCAACAAACAAAAGTACACAGACAAACAGAAAAACGCATCTGCATGGTAAATTATAACAATTTTTTTTTTCAAACTAGGCACGACAATTTTCAAATTATAGCCGAACACTTTCTGAAATTATCCCAAAATATTCCATACTACTTCTACACAATTGTATCGAAATTTTCAACTATTCCATTCTAATAGTTGACAACAGTATGGAATTTTTAAATTCGATTGCTAATAAAATTCAGTATACACTATCTCAATAGAATGGAATTTTCAAAGTGCAGTATATAATAGGTAAATAGTATGGATTTTTTTCCAGAATTCAAACCGCTTACTGCGTTTTCCTTGACTTCTTTAGCGTAGTTAATTCTGTACCCGACGCCCGCCTAAACCACAGGACCAAAAAAATTAACGGAACACAACAATTCAATACTACGTTAAAAATTAAAAAAAATAATTTTGTGCTTACTGGGACTTCTGGGACTTCTTCGCCTGCTCTCGTACACCTGACCCAGACGCCCTCCTAAAAAAAGCCAAAGGAATTTTCAGTTGCATGTAGGAATTCCAACAATTCAATACTACAGTATAAAATATAAATGTTTTCATAATTGCCGATTTTGTGGTTTTTTCGTCTTCGCCATTAATCCAAACCCCTAGATTTTGAACCTCTACCGCTTCGACCAGAACGGAAATTAAAATACAATACAGAATGGAGTATTGAATTTCTAAACCCTTAAATAGTGAACAGCGATAAACAAAATCAAAGTCGTTTGGAGTTGTGGTATAAATGGGGCTCTGTCACAAATTGGTGAGAATCCCTGAAAATTTGGGGTTCGAACTATTCCTGGTTGAAATTTTGGGAATTAGTATTTTGGATAAATATTTGGTTTAATATGGAATTAATGTTTTCTTTGTAATTTCCGAGAGCAGAATCAATATTAATTGATATTGGAAGAGATATTCCGGGTGCGTGAACGAAAAGGACGTGATTAAATTGTGGGGGTATTATAGTCTGTCACGTATTTAAAATGGAGTAACTAGTAAGCTAAAAATATACTGTACTATTTGGGATAAATTGTTTCCCTTATGAATTATATGGTCAATGCCCCAAAAATTAAATCAAAAAATTTACTTAATAATACAAAATATCCAAATTTTTAATACAAAATATTCATATTTTCACTCGAGATTTTTGAAAGATTCCTTATAAACAACATTTATCGTCTTATTAACAATATTATCATCATCGTCACAACTTAGTGTTTTTATTCTTTTACAATTTTTGACTCGAGAGATTGTGACTTAGAGTTGGCCGTGATTAAAAAGTGTTCTTGACAAATACAAATCCACATTTGAAAGAGTTTGATCCTAACTCTTATTTATAGTTATTGCGAAACAAAAAATAAGTGGGAACTGTCTCTTTTAAAATTTGAACGGAACCCTACTATCCGAATACTCAATGCCATGTGTGGAATGTAAACCTTCGTCCCAACATTAGTTCCTGACACAATCTTTACTTCAATAATGCGATCTCCAAGTTGGGTAACAACTAATCTAGTACCATTGCATAGTCTTGAAATTTGAACCATGTCTCGAATTAACATAACCAGAGGTCCAATTTTTAACTTCAAAATATGATTGAGAACTTCTAAGCACTTGATCGTGTTTAGAAAATCGGTTACAATACCAATGCCACTAATTCCATTAAGATTTTTTTTCTTCAAATATTGCTTTAATTCAAAAGGTTTCCAAACCAATTTAAACAGAAAAGGATTTCATATTTTAAAAACTATATATTTATATATAACTTAAAAATAATTTTTTGAAATTTATATTGTATCTAATTTATATTTGAAGTCGAGTGGGATGCGTATAGGAATATTATTAAATACAAATTGGGAGAAAATGATTACATCAAATACCAATCCACCACGATAAATAAGCACCAATTGATCTCCGATTTTAATATTATTATATTAGATAAATAATTCCAAACCGATGTTGAATTTGACATTGTCATTAATCTTACTCATTTCAACTGGCTAAGAATATGAACGCCAATTTCGAACATCAAAGTACACAGAGTATTGAAGGTTTTAATTGACTCTATATAGGCTCGGACCGTAGTTGGATAAATGATATATACGATCAACAGAGGAATATGAGAGTGGGATGAATGAGTTTATAGAGTATGCTAAGACTCATGCTCCTAATAATATCCATGTGTGTAGTGCTTGAATAGTCGGTGATTAAGTGTTACAGAAATTAGAGAACATGTAACTTGTGATGGTTTCAACAAGAACTGCACACGATGGATATGGCACGGTGAATTGGACATGCCAGATGTATCCCAAACTGAAGAAGCTCTAAATGAAGACGTTGGTGAAGAAATGTATGATAGAATAGAAGAGATTATTAGTGATGTTGGAGCATAGGCATTTGAGCAAGCACATGCAAATAAGAGTTACGATGCCTTGTCAGCCGATGCCGATAAACCTCTTTACCCAAGTAGTAAAACCTATTCATGATTGTCTGCAATATTGAAGCTTATTAAGTTGAAGGCGACACATGGGTTGAGCAATAAGTGTTTTACGGAGTTGCTTGGCTAGTTAAATGGGATGCTTCCATAGGATAATGAAGTGCCAGAATCTAACTACGAAGTGAAGAAGATTTTGTGTCCTCTAGGCCTAGGGTATAAGAAGATTCATGCATGTCCTAGAGATTGCATTCTTTATAGAAAAGAGTACAAAAATTTGCACGAGTGTCCAAAATGTGGAACTTCACGTTACAAGAAGACTAACGATGATGATGTTAGTTGGTATGGTGGTAAAAACAAACCCCATCGAAGGTTTTATGGTATCTTCCAATAATACCAAGATTCAAATGCTTGTTTTCGAGTCTAATCGAGGTTAAGAACTGAAGTTGGCATGCCGATGAGAAAATCGATGATGACAAACATCGACACCCGAGTGATTCGCCTCAATGGAAGAAGATGGACCAATTATATATATCCTTGTTTTGGCAATGAGCCAATAAACCTAAGGCTGGGACTATGTACGAATGAGATGAATCTGTATGGTAAACTGAGTAGCCAACATAGTCCATGGCTAGTTCTACTTGTAATTTACAAACTTTCTCCATTACTATGCATGAAACGCAAATACATTATGCTGTTTATGATGATTTTGGGCCCAAAATAACCCGAAAATGACATAGATGTCTACTTTCAGCCGTTGTTGGAGGACTTGAAAAAGTTGTTCGTGGAAGGCGTTGATGTGTACGATACATACAAATAAGAAACCCTCAAGATGCGGGCGATGATATCTGTACGGTCGGATGGTAAGACAGTGTGTTTTGTCCCACCGAACACCTGCACCAATCCGGTCGGATGGCAGGCAAAGAGGAAGAAGGCGTGTGGTGCATTAGTAACATTTGCTTGATATTTTGATGGCAGGCAAAGAGGAAGAAGGCCCAAGAAGTGCAATCTCATAATAAGTGTCCATAGAAGACATCTCGTGGAGGTTACGACCTACTGGAAAAAAAATGATTGAAGAGAAGGTTAAGGAGAGACAAGAAGCCTCACAAGATCCGTCGGATATTATCCCTCCCCCATCTCTCCCCACTCGTCATGAGAAATGGAAGAGAGCACATATCAATCCTTCTAAACAATATTCCACTCCAAAAGAAAGAATTATTGCTGAGAAAATTGTAAGTTATCTTTCATCTATCAAATAGAAAAATGTATTAGTTTTTAGAGAAAACTGCTAAAACTAACCTTATGACAGAAATACCCCTAGCACAAAAACTACCCTGGCACAAAAAAATACTAGAACTAACCATTACATAATTACTGCATGACATTAATTGATGAGAATTATGATTTATTATTATTTTTCAATACATTTGTTGCAGGATTCTTTAGAGGAACAACAATCCTCCGGTAATTTTAAAGCATGTGGTACAAATGATTTACTTGTTGTTGCAATAGGAAAGCCCGATTATCCTTGCCGTGTAAGGGGAGTTGGGAAAGTATATATAGTGAGTACCTACTTCGGAAACCAACATAAAGGCATTGGAATGGTGTCACGAGCGGAATTCAATAACACCATTGCTGAAATGGAGAAAGAGATAGAAATGATTTTGAGCTATCAAGCCACATCCGACAGCCCCTCACTCCAGTAGTCAATAGTGCAAAAGAGAGTAATATTTTTGCGGATCAGGATCTTATGGCCTCTCACGATGAACACAATGATGAATATGAGCTATATGTTGATGATCCACAAAGGCGATTCATTGCATATGGTCGTCTTCTTAATTTGGTGTCAATTGTACACCACAAGAAACTGAAAGCTGATGAGGTGAGAGTGACAGTGGTACGAGTTATAGTAGAAGATGCTCAAGTTCCGTTCCCGACAAAAGAGGTCACTAAGGTTGGAGAAGCACCAAATAATTTCATTGTTTGGCCAAGAAGGTTGGTCGAGCATGTTGGTCAAAATGTACTTATCTCTTTATTTTATGAAACAATGTAAACTAGAAATAATATAATAGAACCCTAGTAATATGGACTCTATATATAAATTCTCTTAATGTTATCTACATAAATATTATAAGTAATATATAAAATATAGTTTGAGATGTAAATAATTATAATTCTTATTATTAAAAATAGTAATAATTATAATTCTTATTATTAACAACAATAATTATTATTATTCTAGTAATTATTTAGAACTAACATATTATAATTATTTTCGTAGTGAATTTTTCAAAGTGAACTATTTTCAAAACCCCAGTCCCAACCCAAGACTCAAAGTGATGTGCTGAAAACTTTGTGGTTTGCGGCAGCCGATATTAATCAACCGAAATATGTATGTATTGAAGTTGGTGTAGTGAGTCTGAAGATAGTCGACGTGTACATAAATCAAGAGGACATCATGGGGTTGTTAGTAACTCGGAAGATTTCAATTTCGGTAATGCAATTTTACAATAAGTATTCTTTTACCTCTAAATTTTACAATTAATGTTTTTGAACCTAAAACAATATCAAACTTTGTATAAACATCTTAACGAAATTAAAATGTTGTAGGTATCTATATAATGTATTAAGATCCTCACATAGAAATGTTAAATGTGGATTGATAAGTCCGTTGAACATTCAGCATGGCAATATCGAAGAAACACTATAAGAAAGAATTGGAGAAAGGGATTTTGAGTGATTCCTTGCACTTATCTATGAGTAAGAAGTTTCTTTAATTAATAATTTGAATATTTCTTATTCTAATAAATTGTCTTGTTTCATCTTTTGTAGGACTCATTGGCAGTTGATGTTTCTTTGCCTCAATTACAATTATGTGCATTGGTTTTGCTGTTTGTAAAAAAAAAAACCAAAGAAAAATATTTCCTCTAAGATTGAGACGTATATTTTCTTTAGAATTTTCTTTGCATTAGTTTTATTTGTCATTTACTCGATGCTTTTCTAATTTATTTTGATATAGAACATTCAATGCATACCATTTAATGAAAGGGACGCACTCACGACAATTCAAGAAACTTGAGTGGGTTTATCCAAAGGTAATTTATGGCATGAAAAAAAGTTTTATTGGTCGCACAACAAACTTTAAGATTCGAAAAATGTTTGAAATACAGCGGAAAGCGTTTGTGTCTGCATCAAATTATGTTGATGTATATGTTGAATATTAATTGATCACAAGATGTATATGTTGAATATTAACTGATTTATTTATTTATTTCCAGTGTTGCAAACAAGGGGAGGCTGATGAATGTGTGCTCTTTGTTAGGCGACATATGTTTGAGATCATCAAATTAGATATTGTTGACTCATTCGAAAAGGTAATTATAATAAATCAAAATTATTATCATTTTGTTGTAGAAGGCAAATCGTATCCCAGTCAACTTGCATTAATTTAAAACCTATCAATTGATATCTTGTGATGAGTTGTGCGTATTGCCTGAGTTATGTGTATTGCGTGAAGATATTAAATATGGCGGGACCTTATTCGGACGATGGGCCGAGTGTTTTCTAGAGGTCATTACTTGAGGGTGCGCACTACATTTTATTTTGGTTTAAGGAACAAATATCTATGATGAAACCTTAGTTTTATGTGACTTGTCAGTGGTTGTTGTTTTGAACACTTGATGAATATTGTGATTTTTTTTGTTGTTTAAAAGCTTTGAAGGGATTGAGATGTTGTATTTGGTGACTTATAATTTCAACGAGGATTTGGTGTTTTTAACCGTATTGTATATTTGATGTTTTACATTTGATGAAAGCGTTATCAAAATTCAAATTTCCAAAACCTTTTTTTGGGGAAAGACGTTATAAAAGTGTGTTTATACTAGAACGTATACTAAAATGATGTTTTAAAAGGCAAAACTTTTTAGAACGATATTGTAGAAAAGATGTTCTGGAAAGTTATACTTTCCAGATCGTTATTTTATAAAAGCTGTTATAGAATGTATCAATTTCTAGAATAGCTTTTAAAAAATAACGATGTGGAAAGTAACTTTCCAGAATGGCTATTATAAAATAATGATCTGGAAAGTATAACTTTCCAGAACGTCTTTTTTAAATACCGTTCTGAGAAGTTACTTTCCAGATCGATTTTTCGAAAACACCATTCTGGAATGTTATACTTTCTAGAATGTCTTTTCTAAAAATCGTTTTGGAAAGTATAACTTTCTAGATCGTTATTTTCAAAAATACCATTCTGGAAAGTTATACTTTCCAGATCCGTTTTTCTGGAATGTTATACTTTCCAGAACGTCTTTTCTAAAAATCATTCTGGAAAGTATAACTCCAGATCGTTATTTTATAAAATACCGTTCTGGAAAGTATCACTTTCCAGAACGTCTTTTTGAAAATATCGTTCTGAAAGTGTCACATACCAGAATGGTATTTTCGAAAAGACGTTCTGGAAAGTGATAGATCAACATGGGTTGATACCGTTCTAGAACATAAAATTTATTTTCTAGAACGACTTTTTTTAACCCTTCTAGAAAGTCTGCCAATCCAGAAGGGTAAAAAAAAAAAGGCGTTTTGAAAAGTACAGAATTTCTAGAACTATTTCACTATAGAAAGTACAGAAAGGCGTTCTAGATAGGGCAGAATTACCCTTCTGGATATGCAATTTTTGCACTAGTGAAACATTGGATACACATCATTCTATTAAATAAAGTGAGCCACCGTTTTATCCTTGACAAGCTTCTCGGCAAACTCACTTATTTATCTTATTCTCCGACTCATTGAGTTTCACTCTTTTCATCAAGATTTCATGCTTAGAATATACGACACCCAATTGTCCCATTAGATCCAAGTTTGTGAAATCAAAATCATATGAAAAATTAAAGACTCTTGCAAGTGAGATTCCAAAGGATACTTAATCAACAGAAGCTTTAAATATTTTTTCATCTTGTAGTCTTCAACCACCTTAGCTCCATCATCATGGTTAATAGAAAAAGCGACACTTTCACTATTGACATGTAATGCGATCTCTTCATTATCCATGTAAAATTACGTATTTTAAGGGTATATTTTAAAGCATTTTAGAGGCTACACGTATGATTATTTTTTTCTAATGCTTTGAAAATATTATATTTTGGTGTGTTGTTGTTTTTCATAGCTAAATTTTAGGTTTGTTGAGTCTTTTTGGAGCACAAGCGCTGACAACCCTAATATTAGAAGGCCAAAGGATGCACGACGATGGAAGAAGGAACAAAAAGAGTTGAAATGATCCCGAAAACAAAATAAAAATAAAAATGTGTGGGGTAGAATAAAAAGGAAAGAAGAAAAGATTTAGGTGATTTTCGTACATAAAACTTTATTCGTAGCAGATTTATATTTGGGGCATAACTCTCTCATACAAAGTCCAAATGAAGGAAAATTTCATTTTTGGTCCATTATATTGACCATTTTCCACAAAAGGTACGTGATTTTGGCCAGCATCAAATCACGTCTTCAAAGTTGGCGAATTCATCAAATAAGGTCAATTTTATCATGTTCTGGCCCAAATGCTGACGTGGCATGATTAATTAATTTCTTATCATTTTTATTTAATTTTAAATATTAAATTGAGGTGAAAAATTATTTTTGCCCCTCCTTATTTCTTTTTTTTTTTTTTTTCATTTCTTTCCTTCTTAAAAATATTTTTGAAAAAGCCAAGGAGATTAGCTTTCTTCTCCCCAAATGTCTGCTGCCATTAATGAAACCCAACAACAAACTCAAGGTTTCACCACCACCGCCTATGCTGTTTCAACCATCCGATGAACAACGAGAAACTTAAAAAGGAAACAAACACCGTGTCTATCCTTTTTTCCATTGTTCATGACGGAGAACTGAGTCAGTTTACACGGTGACAATGACAGGTGGCTAGTTTCCTCTCCATTGGGGTGCTGCAGAGGATGAATTTGCTGGGTCAAATCGTGGAACCTCTTACTCTCACTCGGAATCCAACTCCGAGTTCGTAAAATAAAAACCTGTTGTCTCTTACTCTAAACCAAAACCCCTAAATCCCCAAATCTGCCATTGCACTAGGATATGCCATCTCCCGATTTCCATCAACTGCATCTGGTAAACTATTACTGGGGTTACTTGAGAATATTTTATTGTAGAATTTTGATTTAAACTGAGATTTGGGTAACCCCAACTGGAAATTAAAGCTGTCGGCCATGGCAATGGAAGGTACATCATCATTTAACCACCTCCCAAATGACACCGTATGAGCTATCCTTTCGTGGTTACTCGTCAAGTCTCTCTTCACACTCAGGTCCATTTCCAAGTCATGGAACACAATCATCTCCGACCCTTCATTCGGCTGAACGCATCTCCAACGTCAACATTTGGGCAATCTCTTCCTGCAAATCTCACCAAACCCTTATAGAAATTACCCAGTCCACATCTTCTTGGTGAGGCTCTGGGTAAGACAACTGGCTGATGAATTGGAGAAATATAAAATCCCTAATTTGAACAATGGAAAAATGGAAAGAAGGAAAAAAAAGTTAAATGGAAAGGAAGGGCAAGAATGATTTTTTTCCCTCAATTTAATATTTAAAATTAAATAAAAAATGATGAAGAAATTAATTAATCATGACACGCCAGTATTTGGGCCAGAACATGATAAAAATGGACCTTATTCGATTAGTTTGCCAGCTTAGAAGACGTGATTTGATGCTGGCCAACATCACGTGCCTTTTGTGGCAAGTGGCCAACATAATGGACCAAAAATGAAAATTTTTCCATCTAAATGATGTGATTCAAGAGGATACAAAAATCTAAGTAGTAGGGGCTAAAACTTTCATGGAGACACCTAATCCTAATTCAGTCATTTTAAGGGACAAAAGTGAGAAGAAAAGCACACCTGAGTTTATAAACCTGAGGTACTGGTCGGGTTTACAACTCAATCATTTTAAGGGACAAAAGTAATTACACCTGATTTACAACTCAGGTATCAAACTAAGGCTACACCCTACTTGACAACCGTATTGTAAGTTGGGTGGAACACCAGAATACTTAAAACACACATCTTCACCTCTAAAAATCCTAGGGGGAGTCCTATAAATACCCCATTTATCCAAGGATGAAAATATCAATAATAAACCAAACGATGGGGCTTTAAGCCGAAATTATTAGGAAAGAACTCGAGAGAGTGAGATCGAGGAATGAGATGTTAAAGAGACAAACAACATCCATCCATTCACGAGAAGAGATGACGAAGGCCAAATAAATCATCCTAATTCATTGCGATTTTATTTATCTCTTTTTTTTACTTTGATTTTAAACATGAGATTTTATTGACGACGCTTGTTTTATGATATTAAAGTTTTTCGTTTATTGATATTTATGATATTACACCTATTCGAGTATCTGGTTTTGAATTCATGTTTTAAAAAGTAGCTAATGTTTCTTCATATCCTATAATATCATCTTGAAACGAGAGAAGATGGACAATATTAGGCATAAGGATACTAAACATAGACACTAAACATGGACAATTCAACCTATAATTATAAAGAGCTCGAGAGAGATTATTAGATGACTTTCGTGATTTCTTTATTGGGTAAACATCAACTAATGTTATATATCATATAACTAAAGAGTTTTCAATCGAAACTATTATTTGGAATCATTCCCATCTTTTCTTGTATCTCTCATTCATTTTTTTTATTTACTTTATGTTATTTAGTTTTAGTTAAATAAATCCTCGATCTTTACTTTATTATCAATATAAAATTCGTGCTACTATAACCGTGGTACTCTTTAAAGGAGTTAATTAGTCATTTTAGAATACGACCTTACTCGCCACTACTACTATTGAAACCCGTACACTTGCGATGTTCAAAATAAAAGGCAAACAAGTTTTTGGCACTGTTGTCGAGGACTAATTTAACTATTGATATCACGATAAGTAGTGTATCTTTTAATTATGAATCTTTATTTTGTTACTCGATTGAGTATTTTATTTACAATGCGTAGACATGGATGAAAAATACTAAACTAGCTATTAAACTAGAAAAAGTTTGTTTTTTCTTTGAATTTAAGCAACATGACTGTGAGAGGTTGATTGTAGTATGGGATCGATTGAAAGAGCTTACTCAGAGGCCATGTGATTCGAATTGGCAATCAATATGAATTCTTTTATGGGATATTTGACCACACTAAAGAATATTTTCTCGCAACCACTTGTGGAAGATTATTTTTAGGAGACGAGTATGATATGTGGGAACTCATTGACGAATGGGCATAGTTTGATTGTGTTAAATATCAGTTGTTGTTTGAGATGCCTGAGAGTGAAGTCAACAAGGTTGGCAAGCTAAATACCGAGGAGAATGAAGTCGAGGATATTGACGAGGAGTATGATTTAGAAAGGAAGTTAGAAAAAGGGGCTGTGAAACCTATACTTATTTCTAACTCACTATCATATTTCTAATATTCTAGTTTCCTTTCCTGAACTTATTGAACTTATTGAGAATGATAATTCTATTGATGTTGCTGATATAGGTGAACGAGACAAAAAAAAAAAGATGTGGTTTAAATGTTGGAGTTCTCGAAGTTACTTTAAAAAAAAGGAGCAAATGATAAACAACCCTTCTTTTTCAAGGGTGTAGAATTTCAATTTTTCATTCTTGAGATGAGTAAAGTCTTTGTAATTACATTCAAGAATGACTACGAGACCGAATTACCTTATGTAAAGAGCCAACCATTCTCATTGGGAATGCTTTCATATTGGTAGAGAATTCAATTTTAAAAGGATTATAATATCATCAAAAAATTTATTTAGAATTACCTAATGAGAGTGTGTCATGATGAAGATGTAAAATTCAGAACTTGTTTGGAGGCAACTAAAATGGAACTTAGTTGTATTTATTTTACTTTAATTTATAGAGTAGTTTGGAATCATGCATCAATTAGAAAAAATCATGTCGAGCACCTGACTTGTATGTCGGGTGTGATATAGGGTGTAGCCTCAGTTTTGTAAACGAGTTATAGGATAGAGATGACACCAAAATTGCAAGTCGAGTGCGTTATTCTTTCAAAAATCTTGGGAGTGCACCCGAGGTAGCATTGGACTTGTAAGTCGGTTTTCGAACAATTTTATATTAGGAAGTTGGATTTTTATTAGGAATATTTTTCTTTAGAACTCATTTATTACTTAACCCCAAGACGTTTCTAAACCATATGAATACATATTTGACTTTGTTTTTACATTTCAAACTTTTCTCTTTAATCAAAATTCATATTTCTAAGGATTCGACTTTGAGAAAAGAATAAAAACTTGTGAGTTTTTAAAACTAGAGTTTAAGTTTGTGAATTCTATCATCATGCATATTAATTGTTATATTTTTCTAGAGCTTTCTTGTAGATTTTTGGGCTATTAGAAGCATGATTGAGGTTTGAGATGATTTTATCTTTTGATTTTTCATTGAAGATTCATGGATTTTTCTTATGATCACATGATTCGGTTCTTTTGTGGATATTATACACATTATTAATTGTTTTTAGGATAAATTATTGATAAAATCTTATTGTAGTAATCATGGTGAAGATTAAAATATTAGATTAATAAATCTGGGGGTATCGTCCATACATGATGATACATAGCGATACTAATGACGAGAAAAGAAATCTCTCTATCGGCGAGAACAAGTTTTAAGCGTCGATAACCTCTTAAATGAGGTATTTTGTGCGTTTTCTAACTCTTATTCTTCAAAATTCAACTCATTGCCTTGTTTTGTCATATAATATTGTTTAAGTTTGGGGGGTAAGGATGTGCATTAGTAGAGTTATAAAATTTTACATTATTTTGCATTTCATATAGTTGCATGCTAAGATTTATTATTTTAGCACGTTTATTGCTTTAAGCATTTTTTTTTATTCAAAGAGGATGTCCGATAGTTTCTTATGCAAAAGTTGGAATCAAGGGACTATTTGAGGGTTTATTGTGTATACTTGATGTTGAAACTGAGGAGTATTGTAGTTGAGTAAAGGATTGATAATAAATATATCTGAACTTGTGTATCTATTGGACTTTTAACGAGAAATACATCTAATACACACCCTTTGAAACAAAACTAGTGCTTTTTAGTTTTAAAAGTAAGTATCTTGCTTATAAGTTCACAAAATTATTTGATGGAAATTGGTTTAGCCAAACATCTACTATTTGATCTTCCATTTGTAGAAGCCGAGCATCAACTTGATGTTGTTTGACTTTCTTTTGAATAAAATGTACATCGATTTAAATATGCTTGTATGTGCATGGAACACTAGATTTGATGCAAGAGAAATTTCACTTTTATGATCACACCATAGGACCATTGGTTACTTAAGCTGAACACCAAGCTCACAGAATGAAGACTCCAGATAAGATCAGTAACAACAGTTGCCATGGCCCTATACTCTGATTCTGCACTGATACGAGCCACAACATTATGTTTCTTAAAGCACCAAGTTATGAGATTGGGACTCAGATACACACAGTGTCCTCCTGTAGACCTTCTATCATCTAGGGCCCCATTTGATACTCGTGATGGGATAGGATTTTACCAGATAAGGACATTTATCCCATGAAATCCATTATTTGGTTTGTAGTACTAGAGCCCGTGATGAAAAATACTGGCCCGCCTATATCCCATGAAATTAAGATTCATGTATCCCGCGGCAGACCCTGGGATAAAATATCATAATTTTAATCCTACCTGCAAAATGACCAAAATACCCCCAAATAGCTACATAGAATGACTATTATTCCCTCACATACCCAGTTATTTACGAGCCTACCATCATAAATATTCGATTGAGCTAGTTGAACCCTAAATCAGTTGAATGCTGCCACAAAAAACTCGCAATTGACATACAGTCCGATCTATCTGCGCTCGAAATTGACAGGCGAAAGGGTGGCTTCTCGATTTCAGATGTTTTAGGGTATTAACTGTGAGAAGGGGCCAAGTAATCAAGTAGAAACCTTTTCTTATTTTGCTTGAACTCCGCGGATTACTGAACTAAACAGTGTTTTATCTAAATTCATTTGTATTTTTTATGTTCGTGAATTAGGAGTTTCCAGTTTGGAGGTGGGCAGTGCGAAGACTAGGAAATTGGGATTGAACACCACTCAGTTTGTCAAGTAAGATAGCTGAATTCTTATTAAGTAGTTTGGTTGTACATAGACTGTTCACCTTTGGCTATTTTGCTTGGTTAGTGTTGTAACATCCATACATCCAATGCATATTTATTTAATTATTTATTTATCATCATGCATTAAAAATATAATTCTAGTATTAAGCTCGTCGCCATAAACAAATTCCTATTTTAATTTCAAATAATCTAAGAATTCTATTTAAACGAATTTATAGTTCGTTTTCAAATAAAATTATATTATCAACTTCTAAAAAATTATTATAATTATTTAGTAATTTATTTATTTAAATTACTTTCGAGTCGACTATGAAATAATTTCGATTTCTAAAATTATTATAATTTATTTATATTATAGTTATTTTAATAATTGGGTTGTCAACGAAATTATTTATTTTAAAACTTAAATCGATTATTGGATCAATTATTTATTTATTTTTCGGACTTAGAAACGAGCCTAATAACTAGCCCGAGTCCACTAAACCTCAGCCCTAACCTTCCATAATTAAATCCTAAACTTGGTTTATAAAGAAAAATCCAAAACGCCATCAACTTTTACAAGCATTCTGCATACGGGCGGCATTAGGTAAATTACTTTTATTTTTCAGACTTTTCTCGATCAACAGCCAATTTCCAACCATCCCTGCTGCCGATTCCAACCACAAACCCCAATCATCCATCGTCGTCAACTACCAAATCGTTCCCAGCCAAACCAATTCCAACTATTCGATCCTGCCACAACACCAAGCCAAGCCGTCGTTTTACTCAAAACCGCAGCCCGACTATGCTGCAACGAGTCGCCAAATCCCAAGTGTTTTTCCAGCCAACACCACCAAGGCGATTCTAGTCACCAACATCACCACGGCCCGACTTCCAGTCGCCAACACCACCAAGGCCGGATCCAATCACCACCTACAAACCCCACGCAGCCGAGTCAAATGACGTCCGAAATCACCCAAACCCGAAGCCATCCCTGCCGTCGACACCATCACCCACAACAACCTACTCGGCCGGAAACTGCTGCTGTCCGTTTCGCCGGTACTGCGCCGCTTGTTGCCGATTTCTGTTTTGGCGAGAAGGGGGAAAAGGAAATCGCCCGGCCTGGAGAGATAGGGAGAGACGCCGGACCGCCGTCGATTTCGAAAAAAGGGGGAGAGGGGCGTCGCCTCGCCGGTTGCTGCCAGACGCCGCCACCTTGCCAGCTCTTCACCGTTCGCCGATGACCGATGGAGTGCGAAGTGTTGCGCCGCTTGCCGATTGCCAATTGCTGGCCGTTTTATTATTTTGGGAGAAAAGGGGGAGAAACGGGTCTGGGGAAGAAAAGGGGCTGGGTCTCCCCTTTTATACCAGGCCAAGTTTCCAAACTTTCCAGATTGACCCCAAGAACTCTAATCCCTCCAATTAAACCCCCAGCCTTTGCCAACCTTCCAATTCAACCCCCATCTTGCCAAAAACCTCAATCCAGCCCCAAAACATTTTATAAAACAGCAACCCAATCCATTTTTATTATTATTATTATCATTATTATTATTATTATTAATATTATTATTATTATTATAAATTTTAAAGATGAAAATACTAATTAAATATGTTTTCTAATTGATTAGGTGACGAGCAATACGGAACTTAGGATTTCAACTACGTGCATCTCACTCGATTTTCCACGATATTTTTACGAGGTAGGGACCACCGACTTGTCTTCTGTTAGATTCTATGTGCTCAAATATATGTGCAATGTATATCATGAAATTCGAAGTTTATAAATTAATATAGCCGTGGACCGCAAAAGTTGTCCGTGACCGGGGAAAAGGGTCATTGGGTTTATCCCAGCGTGCTATATCCAATGATTAAAATCAGGGGCCTTAAGTGCCTATGACCGGGGAAAAGGGTCATCGGGGAAACCCGCCGCGTTTTAGCTGCAGTCAACTGTCTTCCATGTTAAAATTATGAATTCTATGGTTAATTGTGCTATTTGTGAGTTGTATAATTTTGCATGAGGTATGTAGGTGTAACTATTGAGTACGTTGAGCTCATCCCAAATCAACGACGTGTTTTTCAGGTACAAATGAAGATATCGAATGAAAGGGAAACGAGGAGGGGAATGAAAAGTCTTGATGTTGGTTTTATGTTTTAAATTTCATTTCATTGTTTTAAATAAGGGTTGAACTAGACATAAAGAAGGGTTTTTGATTATAAATTACTTTTGATGGTGATTTGGGTTATTTATATTATGATTATTTCCGCTTCGTAATTCTTGATCGTTTTGAAATTGCGAATTTTTTATGTTAAATTCGTGAAAATTAGACATTTATTGTGACGTCAAGATTTCTCCATTCGATTATTTAAAAATATAAATCCTTTTTTGACTGAAGTGAAATCGGGGCGTTACAAAGGTGGTATCAGAGACAAGATTTTGAGTGGTTCTGTAGACTCGTTTTGTTTGTAAAAATCAAAAAGTTTATAAAATAAAATTTTGAATTACTTAAATAGTTTTCATTCCTCCTCGTTGAACATTCATCGATATCCTCAAGGTACAAAAGTTCATTGCAATTGTTTAATATTTAATTTAAATTCCATGTCACTCCATGATTACATTGTATTGGGTATGGATGTTGATACTTGTGATATGACTGCATTGTGTTGGGAATGGTTGTTTATACTTTTTGGTATGATTGTTCTCCATGGAATGGAGGCTTTCATTAGTTACAATTTTTTAGAGGTAAATACGATGGGGTCATTTTTGTTGACCAAACATCATTTGTGGCGCTAGGCTAAAGAAGAAAATCCTAAGGAAAACCATGAAGAGGTTTCTAAAGGGAAGAAGAAGCGGGAACAGGGTTAATGAAGAAAACCCACCCCACTTCGACAAACGACCGTTGAGGCTATGTACACGATTTTCACCAACTTTTTTTCAACGTCTTCAAGATAACGGTTTGGGGAATGGAGGCAACAAATCGAGAGAAGTGGATCAGTTCCACCAGTAGCGACCACCAACTTTCAATGGGAGAGATGGACCTGATGCAGTGAAAGAGTGGTTTCGGTCGCTCGAAAGAATCTTTCGAATGATAACATGCGACGACGTGCAGAAGGTCACGTGCACTACTTTTCAGCTAACTGAAGATGCTGGCCATTGGTGGGAAGGTTATTAGAGAACCTGTTCAGAGGCGGAGCGAGATGCCTTCACTTGGAATAGGTTCAAGACTGTGGTTATGGAGAAGTTTTTCCCGCGCTCGTATCGCGATAAGAAGGAGATCGAGTTCTTAAATCTTAAACAAGGGAGCATGACGTTCACTGAGTACAAGAGGAAGTTTAACCAGCTGAGCCGTTTCGCTACACACCTGGTGGACACCGATCTGAAGAAATCATTGAGGTTCAAAAGAGGTTTGAGGGCCCAACTAGCAGGTATCTTATCAGCACAAGGCGACCTTACTTACTCGGAGATGGTTAAAAGAGCCCAGGATGTGGAGTCAAGTCTTGGAATGGATGAAGTGAAGCTTAAACCCACAACTTCGGTGGATAAGAGGAAGTGGGATGAAGTTCTAACCAAGTCAAGCAACAGAAGACTGGTGGCGGAAACTTTAAGCAAGGGATGGACAACAAGCCCATGTGCCAAAGTTGCGGTAAGAGACATTTCGGAGAATGCCTTCTGTAACGCCCCGATTTAGGTTTACATTTTAAATAATTCAAGAAATCTTGGCGTCACAAATAAATGTCGAATTTCATAACAATAACATTATAAAANCGACAACTCAAAACCCATGAGATGAACTACCCTACGCATGATTTGGAACTCGCGGCCGTAGTACATGCTTTGAAGATCTGGAGACACTACTTGTATGGAGGAAAGTGTGAGATTTTCACCGACCATAAGAGCCTGAAGTATTTGTTCACTCAGAAGGAGTTGAATATGCGGCAAAGAATATAGTTGGAATTGGTTAAGGACTATGACTGTACCATTAACTACCATCCAGGGAAGGTGAATGTGGTAGCCGACGCATTGAGTCGTAAGGGAGGACTGATGAGTTTACTTTCCGAACAAGAGAAGTTGGTTGAGGAGTTCGCCAAGATGAAGATCGAAATAGTGATAYCWCCAAAGAACACGAAGGRAATCTTAGCATCCTTAGTGKTACAACCAACCTTKAGGGAAAGGATCAAGGAAATTCAAACCCAAGATGGTTTCATAAKCAAKATGAAGGAGAAAGTGCGGAAGGGAACCATCAAAGGTTTCGTTGTAACAGACGATGGAGTTTTGTTTTATGAAGGAAGAATTTGTGTTCCAAAAGACGAGGGTCTAAGGAAAGGAATTCTGGAAGAAGCCCATTGCACTCCGTACACTGCACATCCTGGAGGTACCAAGATGTATAAGGACTTGAAGACAGTGTTTTGGTGGAGGAGCATGAAGAGAGACATTGCCACTTTTGTGGGAAAGTGTCTAGTTTGTCAGCGAGTGAAGGCTGAACACCAACGATCGTCGGGTTTGCTAAGACCACTAGAGATTCCGGAATGGAAGTGGGAGCATATCTCGATGGATTTCGTGGTAGGTTTACCGCCATCGACGAGAGGTAACAAGGCAGTTTGGGTGATAGTAGATCGTTTAACCAAGTCGGCTCACTTTTTACCGGTCAAGATGACCTTCAACATGGAACAATATGCTCAAATCTACATTCGGGAAATTGTTAAGTTGCACGGAGTACCGGTCTCGATTGTGTCGGACAGAGACACGAGGTTCACTTCGAACTTTTGGAAGAGCTTGCAAAGTGCTCTGGGCACTAAATTGAAGTTCAGTACGGCATATCACCCACAAACAGATGGTCAAACTGAGAGGACTAACCAAGTCATGGAGGATATGCTGAGAAATTGCATACTTGACTTGGGAAGTCAATGGGAAGGTTTATTACCATTGGTAGAATTTGCTTACAACAACAGTTACCAATCCACCATTGGTATGGCACCATACGAGGCTTTGCACGGAAGAAAGTGTAGATCTCCTTTGTACTGGGACGAAGTAGGAGAGAGAAAGATTTTGGGCCCCGAACTGGTACAAGAGACGGTTAAACACTTCTCCACGATCCGAGATCGAATTAGGACTGCTCAAGATCGACAAAAATCTTATGCGGACCGTCGAAGAAAAGATCTGCATTTTGAAGTAGGCGATAAGGTGTTTCTGAAAGTAGCGCCAGTCCGAGGTGTAGTAAGATTTGGTCAAAGGGGGAAGTTGAAGCCGAGGTATATAGGGCCGTTTGAGATTCTTAAGAGAATTAGAGATTTGGCCTATGAGCTTGTGCCACCACCCAGTTTGTCGAGCATTCATAACTTCTTCCATGTGTCGATGCTAAGAAAGTATGTTTACAATCCACACCACATTGTGAGTTACGAAGAGCTCGATGTTAATAAGAACTTAACATATGAAGAGGCTCCGGAAGAGATTTTAGATCGTAAGATACACCGATTAAGGAACAAGGAGATAGCATTGATCAAGGTGCAATGGAGACGTCATGGGATGAACGAGGCCACTTGGGAACAGGAGGAAGAGTTCAAAGCGAAGTATCCAAATTTCGGCATTTCGGGTAAGTTCGGAATTTTGAGGACAAAATCTTTCTAAGGGGGGTAGGTTGTAACATCCATACATCCAATGCATATTTATTTAATTATTTATTTATCATCATGCATTAAAAATATAATTCTAGTCCCAAGCTCGTCGCCATAAACAAATTCCCATTTTAGTTTTAAATAATCTAAGAATTCTATTTAAACGAATTTATAGTTCGTTTTCAAATAAAATTATATTATTAACTTCTAAGAAACTATTATAATTATTTAGTAATGTATTTAGTTAAATTACTTTCGAGTCGTCTATGAAATAATTTCGATTTCTAAAATTATTATAATTTATTTATATTATAGTTATTTTAATAATTGGGTTGTCAATGGAATTATTTGTTTTAAAACTTAAATTGATTATTGGATCAATTATTTATTTATTTTTCGGACTTAGAAACGAGCCCAATAACTAGCCCGAGTCCACTAAACCTCAGCCCTAACCTTCCATAATTAAATCCTAAGCTTGGTTTATAAAGAAAAATCCAAAACGCCATCAACTTTTACAAGCATTCTGCATACGGGCGGCATTAAGTAAATTACTTTTGTTTTTCAGACTTTTCTCAATGAACACCAACAATCAAAATCAAGTTCTCGATCGACAGCCAATTTCAAACCATCACTGCTGCCGATTCCAACCACAAACCCCAATCATCCATCGTCGTCAACTACCAAATCGTTCCCAGCCAAACCAATTCCAACTATTCGATCCTG
>BMAC01000106.1:1692814-1703945 GCA_014905375.1 Phtheirospermum japonicum | reverse complement strand
ATCTTTGAATAAGTAAATAAAAAGAGAAAAAAAATTAAAAAAAAAAAGAGCTGCCAGAAATGAGAGAACTAACTGCCTCAAGCTTCCAGAAGTGAACAGCTCATTGATCATGTTTATACCCACCCGTGACGGAGTGTCCCACCTGCCAGATGTGGTTTACTGCCATCCCCATCACCGGCAGAACAACGGTGGCGAACAGCCTCATAAACCCGTCGGCAAGTTCTCGCTTGGTTTCACGTCAAATGTCACGTCGGCAAGTTCTCGCTCGATTTCACCCTCCTACACAAATTTTACTCATAGCTGAAATTTCACATAAAATACACATAAATGAAAATAGGGAATAAGAATCAGATAAGGGCATCGTAATCCATGCACAAAAACAAGTACTGTTAGAACTATTAAGCTCATATATGACAATAAATCAAGAAAAGCTAGAAAATCAAAATAAGCAATATATATATATATATATATATATATATATATATATATATATATATATATATATATATATATATATATATATATATATATATATATATATATATATAAAGCGGATGATTATTAGGTTAAAGGAAGAAAAACAGAAGCTGCAGTTATTGCAGCAGAAGTTATAAAAGTAATTGAGAATCGGACAATTAAATTAGTTAATACAGAGCGCATGGTGAATAAGTTGTAAAAGTGATTATTTATTTGTAAACGTCAACTCAAAAGCAGGCTCAGAAATCTCTTATCGGTTTTCATAAATGCAAGAGACATGAAAAACCTTATGATACACCCCTAATTGGTTTATTTTCATAAATTTTTAAATAATAACAGTGGCCATTCCTGTGGTCAGTTTTTACCATATTTAGCAATATCAAAATATGCTTCTGCTTTATTCACTCTCTCTTGATTTGCAAATATAAATTAAGCACGTCAACAAGGTATCTGTATGCATTAAACAGGCCTAAATGAACTTCCACACCAACATATTATCACATTAATTTAGAAAACACAAGAAATTGGAATCAGTTACATGGCATTCACTAAAAAGATGAAAAAGAAAAATCAAACATGAGATTTTTTTTAATGAAATGAGAATGTATATTTCCAAAAAAAAAAAATCCTAGAATAATCTAATCAAAYTCTTAAAAAAGATCCCATAATTGTAAAAGTAGTAATAATCTCAAGACTATGAGATCAAACATCCCTGGAATTCGAGTTAAGGGAACAAGCTTCTATAGTGACATTATTATACTTGCCTGCACCCTTCTTGTAGTAGGATCAAGTGTTGCGAATAGCTTGTCCTCAGCAAGTACCTCGGAGGGTTCAAGCCTTGAAGTTGCAAGTTATTGATCTTTCCAATAACACCTTGACCGGGACAATCCCTGAGGATTTCGTAAGGTTAAAAAGCCTTACAGGTTTTGCTTTGTTTTCCAATCGGTTGTCCGGTCAAATACCGTCAAGCATAGGCAGATTAACTGAGCTTGTGGACTTCGGGCTGTGGAGCAACAATCTGTTGGGAGTATTGCCACTGGATTTCGGCCGATAGTCGCCATTGAAAACGTTCCAAGTTTGTCTGAACCAATTTGTGGGTGAATTGCCGAAGCATCTGTGTGAAAATAAGGCACTATTATTACAAATTATTTAATAATAATAATGATAATTAATGCAATATTTTTTGAATTATTTTTAAATTTAAAATTCTATAATTATTACAAATATTTTTTTATTTTTATTTATTAATAAGTCTCGTGTATCACCAGCATGTTAAATCTTCAATTAAGCTCTCTGTTTTCTTTTATCTATTTCTATTTTTATGGCAAATACTTTTTCAACATTTGGCAGCTGTGCATATAGTTAAATTTAGCCCTAGTATAAAGAAGTGACAAGTGTACGAAACTTCATATTTTGATGAGAAATTTCTTCTCCTTGTCCACGGTTCGATCTGGACATTTTTTTGGACATTTAGGTACTACATAAATGAGATTAGGACTTAACGATTACACATAATAACATGAGAACTTCACTCTATAATGTTCATTTTGCGCTAGCCTAATGATCATAAAACTACGTAATAGTAACCAAATGTGTAAGCTTAATAAATATTTAACACTACTAAACTTAAGTTTCAGTTAATGTAAATTGACAGGAAAGGATATATATTTACTTATCCATGATAGTGGGAGCCCCTGGCTTGTTCCAAACGACATCCCAATACCTATTCATCCATAATTACTTCCTCTTAAACTGCATAGTTGTTTCAAGATCATATTACTTGGTAAATGAAAAGGAATTACAACTTTTCTAGGAATCTCATTAATCCTAGAATTATCTCCACCAACAAAACCTTTTTAAATTACCCGATAGGAATCAATAGRAACGACTATTCATATTAAATTTTAACATCTTCTGCAACACTAAGCAATTTCTAGATGAACATTACATTTATGTAAATCACTAAGCAAGAAAGTCTAACTTACAGGCAGCAACAAGCTACAAAAAACTCAAAGTGTTGTTAAGGAAAGCACACATAGTCACAGAATAAATGATAAGTATAAACTGATTGTTCAACATTATCAATTCTGGTTTCTTATCGGACGTATACTAAATATAACTGACATTTTTGAGAAAAATCATAAAAATCCACAAGATTGTTTACAAAAGTAAATTATATGATAGTGAAAATACAAAACTGTGCATTATCAACATAAACCGACATTGATGTATTTGTCTAATTAATTGCTAAAACCAACACACTATCAATATTGAACTAATTAGGGCATTTTTCACATGAAAGGGCCCAAAAATAATAATAATAAAAGAAATTACCCCAGCAGATTTGACGAATCTTTCAGCAATGAGATTGAGGAGAGGGTGACCAAGATCAAAGAACCCGCCACTGTCGAAGCCGAATAACCACTCCGAATCCTCTCTCCATTCCTCTTCCCAATCCTAAAAAAGCACACCTCGCCACGTGGATCCTCGACAGACTTGGCATCGAAAGACGACCCCCAGCTTGAGAAACGCCATTGTTTCCGAACGCAATTTCTCGGATCGGAGATCTACGAGTGTGCCGACGAAGACCACGCGAGGGACGAGAGCGAGGATAAAGACAAGGAGCGAGAAGATAATTCCAATCCTGATTTCCTCGTCGGATTCATTCTCCGCAGCAAATTATTGGGGAGCAAATTAGATCTGGCGTGATTTTTCGAAGAATTATTGAGATTATTGAAGTAAGACGCAGGCGGAGGGTTTTCAGAGATATATAGAGTTTTTAGCGTCGCTTCTCTAATATCAACCGCGTCCGGAGTTTATATTATTGGCAGCGCTTTTATAATGAAGCGCTGCCCGACAGTTTTTTATATTATTGGTGACGCTTATTCTAATGAAGCGCTGCCCAAAATTATATTATTAGTGGCGGTTTTATAATGAAGCGCTGCCCGAATGATTATTGGTTTCGGTTCATATCTAATAAACGTCACCCGAATAATTTATTTTTATTTTATTTTTACATAGGAGGCGGTTTTGATGTAAAAACCGCCACTTTTACATTTTTAGCAACGGTTCTACTTTGAACCGTCACTTATGCAGCGCCACTAATCGACTTTTTTCCACTAGTGTAAATATTGATTGTATGTTTTGTTTGAAAATTTTGTATATATTAATTCGGATTATCTATCTAGTTTATGATTATATTATTTATTAATTTTGCAGCCGACATGAATCATGTCTGAGTTCATCCGAGATTCTTGCATTAAAATGCCACCAGTCATAAATGGGCTTTGGGAGGTAATTTTTATTTGATGATTCTATTTTTATCCAGAGTTAATAATTTTTTAACCTTGGATTATTATTATTCTCTATCTTTTGCTGAGCTTCTAGAAAATGCACTTGATGAGGTACTCGCGTTACTTATATTAATATATAAATGGCTCTTGGATATCTCCATTTGTATAGTTTTAGTTGATGAAATATGTATATTTATAACCAGAAATTAAATGGAACTACCTATGTCCTTGTTGATGTGTTAAAGAATATGAAGAGAAATAAAATGGTGTTGGTTCAAGGTACTATCGTTATTATTATCACTTAAATTAGCCATTTGATTTTCAGTATGTATGTGAGATTAATTTATTTAGTTAGTTATTTTCGAACGCAGTCTTTTTTTATTGATTATTTCGGAATGGTAGCGTTCTTGTTTGATATTCAAAGTTTGGTATACGGGAATCGATGCCTAATGTATAGATATTAAACATCGGTTGTTTGACAAAACCGATGTCAATATCTATACATTAGGCATCGGTTGTTTGACCAAAACCGATGCCTAATGTATAGATTAGGCATCGGTTTTGTCAAACAACCGATGCTTATGTCAGTTATTAGCATCGGTTATCTGACAAAATCGATGTCTATATATATACATTAAGCATCGGTTGTTTGACCAAAACCGATGCTTAATGTATGGATTAGGCATCGATTTTGGTCAAACAATCGATGCTTATGTCAGTTATTAACATCGGTTTTCTGATAAAACTAATGTATATATCTATACATCAGACATTAGTAGATTAGGCATCGGTTTTGGTCAAACAACTGATGCCTATGTCTATTATTAGCATCAGTTGCACAACCGATGCCTAAAGTCCAGGCTATAGATATCGGTCTAATAGGCATCGATTGTAGAACCGATGCCTATTAGCAAAAGGAACCGATGCTGTTGGGGGTATTTTGTAGTAGTGAGAACTTGAGAGGTAAATGATAATTAGAAAGGAGAGAAAGACCAACCTCTGTTATGTGTTGATGCTTTCTTTCAGGAAGGTACTTTTATGTGTTGATCGTACAATTTTCGTACGGCAAAAATCTAAATGCGCTGTATGTTTGAAAAATTGGTATCTCGAGTTTCAACCGTTGGATCCCGCTCAAATTTTTACAGAACCTTCAAAACCTTTTGATTACATTCTGCATAGTGGAGATTAGATTCGGAGATATCAGAAAATATATATAAATTTTCGAACAAAGCAGATTCTGCTTTCGAAATTTTCTGTGCAGAGTTTGTCAAAATAAGATTTCTCACAATGTAACCGTTGGATTAAGCCAAATCTTGGATACGTTATTGAAAACATATACAAGTCCAATATGAAGGTTGAGACTTGAATATAAGGTCTGGAGAATTTGATAATGAATTTCGAAAAGAGCTTATCCTATTTCTCAAAACTGTCTGCCTAGTTTCTTTTAAAAATTAGATTACGCACAATCCAACCGTTGGACGAAGCTGAATTTTGGATATATTATTCAAAACAAGTAGGGTTGAATCTGTATGGTGGATATCGGGTTTGAAACTTTCTATAATCCTAAACTGTAAAAAAAAAGTTAGGAAAGAATCATGATTTTTCTTCAAGGTAACTCGAATTACCTTATTATTTATTAAATGCAACTAATAAATATTTGTTTGTATGGATATATGTCATGATATGTATTATTAGGCATTCTTATACAAAGTATGTGTATGTATATATATTACCTATGATTATATGCATATGATATTATGTACAATATTGACAAACATGAAATTTTGTAATATTTTAATGATCTTCTTAGAGTAATTTATTATTAATTATGCTTTTAGATGATTTCTAAGAAATTGTAAATAATGTTATTTACACGATTAGATTAGAGATTGATCGATTTTGCCAATATGTTTAATTAATCATGAATTTCGATGAATTGATAAATTTCATGTATGTTGATCATGAATTTTGATGAATTGATAGATTCATGTATGTTGGTGATTCTCTTCAAGTTGATTTTATAAGCTACTTTTAATGTATGTATCATTGATTTTATATTTGAATATTTTCATGATAATGAAAGTTCATGAACGATAAAGAATTGTGTAAATAAGTCTTGTGATAAAGTATATTCACATGATATCAAAGAAAGATTATGACATACTTAAAATTGTATAAATAAGTCTTGTGATAAAGTATATTCACATGATATCAAAGAAAGATTATGACATACTTCAAATTCATTATCTAAAGAAATTGATTAGACTAACTCAATCTAAATACAATTTAATATACTCAAAAGAAATTGAGTACTACCATTATTCGTTTGATATGGAAACTAGAATAACTACAATTCCACAATAATATCACCCATCAACCCCTTATTGACAAAGAATCGTCAAACTTAGTCAAAGTCAATTCTCTTATGAACTTGAGAATTCATATTGACCCCAAATCTTATATTGGAAGTATATGTAGTTTCAAAATCTCAATAAATTCTGAATGTACTCTAAATGAATATTTTGAGAATTTTATGATACACTACTTCCAAGCCAAAGAATTTAGTGAAAAGAAATTGGTTTGCTTTCTAAAAAGGGTTAATGACTTTGATATGTTGTGACTAAAACATGTCTTAACATATGTGAAAAAGAAAGTCACTTTAAATGACAATAATAAATTGAGAGATACGATCTCACTCTATTTTTCTCCACTTGAGCAAACATACTGATGCACTTGTATAATATTAATTATGATAGCAAGTCGTTAAGAGACATGATATTATTATTCATAATACCAATGTTAGACCTCTGGATAAAGAAATTTCTTGAGGCTAACCATGATCGGTTTGAATAGTGAAAATAACCTCAATGTAAAGGCGAAGAGACATGTTGATCCCTACCTATGTGGGAAGAATGAACCACAAGGTAAAATATGTAAGAGTTTGTGATATTTATTGGTTGTGGTAGAAGTCATGGAGATTCTCCCAATAACCTTTCTTAGTCAATGAATATCCTGTATTTTGATTGATGAAAGTATAATCAATAATTCATATTAGACTATTGTATTTGGTTTTAAAGTTTATTTTGAGATAGATTTATGTGATTTGGCCTGATTAAAATTAATTATTATTTTATTGGGCTTATTGGTAAATTTTAAATTTCATTCTAAAACATTGAATGTAATTGAGTTTATTTACCACACATTCACATACAAGGTTCATGAGCGAACTATTAGATATAAAGTAACATATCTGACAAATAATGTAAAATATTAGAATGAAAAGTATTTCATTCAAATATCTCTGAGAAATGTGAAAATTTGTCGAGAAATAGACAATTATTCACTGAATTGATATTTATATGTGACAAAATCTTGATCCCTATTGGCACATTGATTAAAGTCATAAAAGATCAGTATGGACTAAGAGCGAAATGAGCCTTATTAAGTTTGATGATATTCATGTTGATGATTATCATTAAGAAGTACATTATGAGAATGGAACTATACTTTTAATTTATGAGGAAGAAAGCACGTTTTAGAGTCAATCTAGTAATTTTACTTTACTATTTTTTTATTATTGAATCATAAGATATGACAAAAAAAGAACTTTTGGACACCGACTCATTCAGGTTTTGACACGACTGACATGGATTCTTTGGTCGCCATGATATGATGGTCCATATTATAAGAAATTGACATGGACATCTTTTATTTTGAGTGAAACACTAAATGAGATAGAAATTTGATGCACAGTATAGTGTCGAACTAATGTTGTTCAATTGCAGATAGTGCATTCTAAAGTACTAGGAGCACTACATACATTCTTATCTCAAAGATAATCGCTCATTTTTTCAAAACTTATTCATTAGCAAAATTGTATAATTGAGACCCGCATTTTCTAAAGATATAAAGTATAATATTTCATTCTTATAATTGATAATTGGTGATAAATGTGGACATAACCATTCAAGATGCGGATATTTCAAGTATAGTTTTGGTTGATGCTTCGGCACGTATTGTCCATAAAAATGATACATTTTCAAAACTTCTAGCATATATTAGTATGATTGAGAACTCACCACCCTTATAAAAATGCTAGAGAGTTTACATCAAAAGTATTTGATGTTTATTGCATTTTAATAAAGATCGATGTAATGCATCTTATACCCTAATATGCATATACAATAAGGTCTCAAAGAAGACATTGTCAAAAAGAATATAGATGGTGACTAAGATAATATTTATGTGCACTTATTTGTCTTTATACAGGGTTATGCAATATTGCACGGAACTCTTACTTATTCATTTATGAACCCGTGCTAACCTGATATTTTGCGTACCAGTTGGTAACTGGATATAAGCCTAATAATTCATATCTACGCATATTTGATTAAGCAGTATATGTGCCTATTGCGCCCCCATAGTGCATCCATATGGGTTTTTAAAGACAATTAAGTATTTATGTTGGATAAGAATCTCCAATAGTCATCCACTATTTTAAACATTTGACAGACGATCTCTTTATCGCTAAATTATCGAATTCGTCACTCTAATGAGATAGTCTTCCTGTCATTAGGGGGAGATAAGAAAAAGCATTTTCTAATAGAACGACATGAATAGTTTCATACTATGTCTCATTATGATCCCCGCATTTCACAATGTAACGTGAAAGTAAAGTAAAGTGAACAATTGATCTTCAAAGTATAGAAGACTCAATTTCTAAAGTGACGAGATCATATATATACCAGCTGCAAATGTGTCTGCAAGGTTAAAATACCCTATAAGGGGCACAATGTCGCAAATTAAGACATTGCAACCATACTTTGTGGAGGTATGGTTGAGGTCGTGACTCCCAAAAGGAACAGGGGAAGGTCACTTGGTTCGATCAATACTCGCCCAAGGAATAAGAGGGCATGTATGGCAAAAATTCAATTAATCATCAATGAAGATAATGACTCTCATGAGATTATCTCTGATTATACTTATGTCCATGAACATTACTGGAGGACGCTTCGATGTTTAACATGAATAAAGAAATCTCAATGTACAATGAGAGTTTATATAAGTTGATGGAAAGACTTTACATACACATTGATGATATATATATTGTTGCTCAAGGAATATAGAGCACGATGGCATCGAACCAGGCTCTATTAAAATGTCAATATAGAGCAAATTGACCTAATTCTCAATTCAAGTAGAACTAAATTCACTGACAACAAGGCAGGTATTTGGTTTGGTAGTGCTAACCTCACCAAGTGTAAAGCCTGTAGGAAATAAACAAATTTTGTCATAAAGCACAATGAGAAAAATAAAGCCATGAGATGCAAATCTATACTTTAAGCACAAAGTTTCTCATAACGTGGAATTAACTATGAGGATATGTATTCTCCCATAATAGATTTTATAATTCCAAAGAACTGAGAATGCAGCTTATACCTGTGGTTATATCATATATCTATGGGGATCGTGATTTAGAGATATATATATACAAAAGTGTTTGTTGACCTTTCATTGCCAAGGCAAGTGACTCTAAGACATGGAGTGCATTTGTAATTAAATTAAAACACTCACTTTATGGATTGAAACAATCTAGACGGATGTGGTATAACCGTCTAAGTGACTACTTTATTGGGAAAATATAATCTATGCCCTTGTGTATTTATAAAGAAAACAAGTTTCATATTTGCGATTATAGTTGTATATGTCGATGAAAGGAACATAATTCCCTCTCTTAATGAAATAAGAGATATCGCTAGTTATTTGAAATTTTAATTTGAGATAATGCATCATGGGTAAACTCGGTCATGTTAAGGCTTTAAACTAAAACCGAGTTTGTGGAATACTAAATTATACAGTTTGCATATATCCAAAAGATGCTCAGACGATTAAATATGGATAAGTGCGATATGCTAGCACTCCTATGATTGGTCAAAGTGAAGATATAAGGAAAGATCAATTCGTAAGTGGAATGACGAAGAACTGGTGGGAGCTGAAATTCTCTACCTACATACAATATGCGCATTATTCTACCATTACTAATACACTTGACCAAATATTACTTTCTCAAAATTATTATCTTGATTTAACTCAAGAAAGCGCAATATCACTGGATGGAATCAAAATGTACTTTGATACCTAAAAGAAACTATTGACGCGAGTTTATTTTTCCCATTCATAAATATAATTGGGACTGCAGATGGTCTTGTAATCCCTACAGAAAATGCTGAGTTTACTTCCTACTGTGAAACACCAAATAGTATCGTTGATGTTGGTTACTCATTAGATCCATGTAAAGAGATCATTATCATACATGTAGTAGTTCGTGAGTATCTACGATAAATGTTATGATCATTCATATATCTGATGATAGTGGCTTGAACTCTATCACTCAAGAAAATGTGATAATACAAGTAATATCACCACAACTCTTCTACAACCAACAACTATGCACTTTCTCAAGAATCAAGTAAATTGAGGAAGTGGAGACTTCCAAAGTTCTCTTGATAGATGTACATATCAGAGAGATGTGTACACTTTAGGGGGAGTCTCAACATAGGTGTGTTGTACTCTTTTTCCTTAGACCAAGATTTACTTTTTCCATTAGGTTTTATTACTTGGCAAGGTTTTAACGAGGCAACAATAAAATACCATTTCACCCTTTGACTTGGCACAATGCGGAGTGTTGGACGAAAAACACAATTAGTGTGTCTTCGTCAATAAGTAATTGATGAAGAACAATTTAGGTATTTGTTATCTTTATGTACTATGGAAACATGTAATTGATACCCTATATAAAGGGAGTCTTTGATGAATAAGAGAACCCTAATTTCTACTGTCTTCTTTCGTCTCTTTTTTATATCTTCTCTTTATACTTTTCCTTTAACAATATTAATCTTAATTAGTTTAATTAATGATTAATCTCAATTAACCAAAAAAAGACTGCACTTTATATTAAAAGGGAGGTCTCCTTTTTGTTTCAAAAACTAAAAATGGCTTACCTCCTTTTTCATTCTTACTTCTATATATATAATAATTAGGTTAATTAGGTTAACGAATGAGATCTAATCTCAATTAAATAATTAACTATATAATTAAAAAAAAGATTATTCCACAAGTCATTCGAGTCTTTCAAAAAAAAAAGTATGACTTGATCCCAATTACCTTATATATATATATATATATATATATATATATATATATATATAGTTGGGTTCAAATGAGAACCCGTCATTATATGTGAAACCTAGGAACATGTCAGCATTGGTAATAATGTAAAAAAATGCATTAATTAATTAAAAATGGTATTTTGGACATATATCAACGTTTACAAAGAGCACTACATTGTTCTTTGGAAAGCA
>BMAC01000106.1:1674520-1692657 GCA_014905375.1 Phtheirospermum japonicum | reverse complement strand
ATTATATATAATTAAATATTTAATCCAACAATTGAATTAAATTAAAATCTCATTTAATTAATCCAAATTAATTATTCCAACCATTGGAGCTATCAATCTTGATATGTCAACAACCAAAATGATGTGTGACCCTTTTAGGTTCACGACTAACACTAGCAGTAGGCTTACAACTTTTGTAAGTTTATAAATAATAATTTATTATATTGATTAATCTAATTAATTAATTCTCTTGAAATTAACTCTTTAATTACAAGAACCTACAAATCATGGCAACATCTAGCAAGTAGCATGACTACCCAGTGTTAGGTGAAATGGCGAGTTAACTTATTTCAATTGCAAGTCCATACATGTACGATTCTTTCGACAACTAGCTTCCCAATTAAATCTTGAGTATGGATTTATAAGTCGAAACCCAATTGATTTAATAACTATGATTTCATTTCTAGTTTAAGTAATTTATTTCTAAATCAATATTCATCGTGCCCTGGACAAGGTCTTTGAATAACAAACTATGAGAACTCACATAATACTCTCTTGTCCATAGACAAATGTCGAATTCTATGTTGGCTACAGACAAACCTCTATGCACATCGATATAATACCCAAAATACCCCTTTTACGATTGTCAATCAATCAAAAGATAAATCTAAGTATTGCATGACGTGCACAGAGCTACCAGCGTACCTCAAGTCAAAGGATTAATCATGTACTATTGCAATATCAAAATTCTTATTCGACAGACAAATCTTCTAGTTAAGAATTTTCATCGGGTCATGTTCAATGAACTTGTTCTGCAACAAGCACCCACATATATGCACTTGCGTCACAACGCTGATGTTAATGGAATGCAACATCCTTGTCTTACAAGCATGCATCATATGCGCAAGTCTTACCGGGCTATTCAATGTCCTATCTAGAAAAGCCCATTGACTTGGAATATATTTAAGACCGAAACCTTAGAGACATGTTCCATGATTGCCATCGTATGCACAACCATATCCCATAGTTTAAATTGGTCTAAGGACTTTATCATACGTGCAACTATAATAAAAGATCAAACATAAGATAAAGAAAATAACTTTATTAATATAATTCCCAATAAAACCATTATACAAGTAGAATGAAATCCAATCTAATTGGAACGTCGGGCACTCTACTCTAACACTCAAATCCCACTCACAAGTAATGGTCACGAATTCACAATGAAAAGACTAGAATCTTAGTCAAAAAATCACAAAGTAAACCCTCTGACTATTAGATAAGGTGGTTTAGTCTTTAAAGGGCATATTATTAACAAACCAGATAAGATCCCTAATGTTGATAATTTAGATCGAGGTTAGAAGGAGGATTTGCGTCCCACTTACATGGGTGCTCTCAGCCAGAATCGCAAATGTGACACACGAGATGAGGCTGCCAATGTATGTGGGATTCTAGAAATGGGGTTGTGTGGTTTATGTAAGTGTGCTAGTTAGTTTAGTAAGTTGAGCCACACAATGACATGATCTAATATTCATATTAATTAATATAACTAAGTATATTACATGTATGTAGAGTATATATGATAGATGTATGTTAGTATATGAGTGCAATACATAATAGGAAAAAATAGAATAATTCAGACCAGTATCCATGATGCGAACCAAAAGATTGGTGCCTCAAGAATATGGGGTACTGACCTCAAATATGCGATCAATGACCTGAAAGATCTCGAAGACACTCCTGGAAACCTGATCAAATTTCAAAAGGCTCCTAGCGACCTGTATATCCTTCAAAATAGAACCCAGCCAGGGTGGAGGATGGCCCGGGCATAGTCCCTCCGATGCCCAAGTCAGATAGGGCTTAATAAATAGGCGAGAGCCTTTATAAGTTCGTATGCTTTCAATATATGCTTAAAACATAGGATCCGAAAATCAACTTAGAGTAAAAGAATGAGATCTGAGTCCTCTTTATATAGATAAGAGACGTGTTCCCCAATCTAGGGTTTTCATCTCCCAATATAACCACAATACCATAAATAACAACCGCCTAAGAATTATGATTTTTCCTTTATGTTAAGTTCCCATAATCAATAGGATTCTTTCTGAATTACCATAATACCCATAGACCGCTGGGCCTGTTCATAATCATAGGACTCTAGGCGTGCTCATAAATTTAGTGCGTCGGGACCCCAATAAGATAGCTTGCATTAGCCTGAGAATGCCCAGAAAACACAAAAGACCAACACTCAACGCTGAGGTGGTACAACAGTACATAGATCATAATAGGCCACCACCTCGCGTAAGAGCTCGCCAATCTTATACATCAGGTCCCTACCTCATAAAACAGCTCGCTTAACCCCTAGAAAGACCGCACTTTACAAGGAATGAGGTCACTTTACCCCAAAACCTTCATAAATACCTGCGTGAATATTTGATGTTGTATCGGCTAGTCCCCCACATTTTAGTTGGTTGAGGTAAGAAACCAAGTAGAATGTAATCATGCGTTTTCAGGCAGTCAAACATCCCAAGCAAACACGCCACCTTCAACTATCACATCCCCTTTTAAGATCATTAAATGTATCTCTGTACCCTGTCGAACACGTGTCAACAACCCGTTTCCTCATAATATTTTAAGCCTGTGGGCCTAAAAATGAAAGGCCCACAATCACCCCATCAGTTTCCCGCTCACCAAAAAGCCCTTTTGTCCTTTCAACTTTTCACGCCACCCTTTACACAAAAAAACCTTCCATCTTCACCTACCATCACTTTTCACAAAAGTAAATAATATCAATCTTCATCAATTCGCCAATCCATTTCATGGGTAAGTCCCCAAAATCTTTTATTTCAATAACAATTATTGTAATTTCTCTGTAAGTCGCTGAGTTACTGAATTATGGATGTTTTCTTTGTGTTGCTTCGTGGTTGATTGATAATGAACACAAAATTGCTTAATTATGATCCCCAAAACCCTAATTCACCAAAGATAAACATGCTTTCTGATACTGAATCTGTAGAGATTCTTTTAAAACACTGTAGTAAAAAGGGACGAGCCCTTAGGGTTCCCCCTACTTTGACCAATAAACCTGAGGGAGATGTTTCCTCCTCCGAACTTGAAGCTCAAACTAGAGATTTAATGGATTCTCGAGGTTTAATTGAGAACATAGTCGAAAGTTCTCTCTTAACACAACCCAAGACTGAAATTATCCCCGAAGGCATTCCTATTGTGGAATCTGAAATGCCTTCTTCTTCTGAACATTTTCTTAACAATCCCGTGAGAATAGTACCTTCATCAGCTCACCCTGACCAACCTGAACTTCCGCGAGCTACTAGAGTAGCTACGCAAAACCACTGGGTGCTTCCGAGCCAAAGTGAAGAGCTTATAGAAGCTATCAATCTCCCCGAAACTGTAGAGCTAGTTCTCCCAAATACTATGCAAGCAGATCCAAATCATCCCCCTTCAAATCATATAACCGAATTTGATGAGCTAATTAGGGCAGGATTCAGATTTCGCCCTCATTGCCATATCAAACAAATACAACACTCCCCTTTTCCGGATGACCCCCAACTCAATTCAATTTTTAACTGGTATATAATCCTATGTGAATACTATAATGTACAAATAGACCCAGGCTTCTTCCATTTTTTCTTTCAAATAAAGTATCAGAAAAACTCATTTTATCTTTCTTCATGTTCTATTCTCCCTCGGTTTTTAATAAATCCTTCTTCCGAATTTCACGACTGGCGAGCTAAATTTTTCCTTACCCGGAATACTGAGGCTTGGCCGTTTCTCACAAAGCTACAATATTTAACCCCCAAGCAAGATTCACCTCCTTCCTCAATAAACCAACCCGCCTTTTTTCAATAATACTCCAACCTTCTTAACAACTGGAGTAAAAAACCTTTCAACGTAATGAGGCTTACAAATTAAGAGGTTACCTTCAGATTTATAGGTCTGTGCTCATGACCTACACTCTTGACACGATCTGATTTTGGTAGGTTATGTCACTATCGCAATTATCCTCAATCATTATCTCTTCATAAATTAACATTGACTTTCTTCTATGCATATGCCTTCATCGAGAGCTGTATATCATTGAGCTCGGACAAAGGAACTACCACTCAACCAGATCCTTCCCCTGCACTGACTTCTATACCTTAAGCTCCAACAATCAATACTGACGAAGAGGTGGAGTGTGCATTAGTTGCAAGGGATAAACCAATCGAGGTCGCGGAGTCTGACGATCAAACACCGCTATGTATCCCAAGAGAAAAAAACAAAGGCAAAGGAAGAAACCAAAATAATAGAATAGATGTCACCATGATTCCTCTAGCCCCAGCTACAAAACGCCGATGTATCCAAAGGGTAGCCACTGCTACTATGTCGAGTCCCCCATATTTAGAAAAGAGCGTGGCACAATGCAAAGACGCTGGCCAAATCAGGTCGCTCCTCCACAAACAAATAACAACTCAGGTAACCCATTATCTATGAGCCATTATATAATATATAACCCCAACACATGCAACTCCCAACTCCTTTATCATCTTCCACACAACAGCTGGACTCCTTGGTGATCTTCCTGTCTGACCAGTTAATAGCAGCAACTTCTAAAAGTGAACTGCAAAAAACGTGTGACGAGCTCACAGCTCAAGCAGAGAAACAAACACAACAACTATCTTTGAACCAAGGGGATCCGGATGATGCCCGTCATAAGCTAACTATTCAAGCATAGGAGCTGAGCATTTTTAAGAGCCAAGCTGAAACTCTAAATGATGAAGCAGTTCGTTTGAGGAATAAACTACCCAATCAGTAGATAGAATAATACAATTAGAAGATCTTCTTCAAGAATGATAAAAGCAAGTTTATGAGATCGGGCGTATATGTACAAGAAATTCATTGACGGATACAGGGTGACGCTGCTGAATATGTACAAGAACACGAGCGTATATTTTGGTGCAATGGCGAGAGGACTTTGTGAATAGGTCTGCTATACTTGACAGTGTGCCAGACTTTAACTTTTGGAAAGGTGACCGGGCTCAGCCTGTGACATCCAAGTGGTGGATCCCGTGCAAGGGTGATGCACTTCTACGAGCTGGTCTGAGTACTGAACTAGAGGTTCCTCTAGATGAACTACTTGAATAATATATGAAATTTGTACCTTTCAAGCTTTTTATATCATCATGTATCAAACAATTCTAGCTTATCACCTAATTCTTGCTTAAATCATTTCATAGGTAGTTTGCAGTATCTCATTGTGCAAAACCTACCATAGGATAGTATGCGAAACCATCCTAGAACTTATGTTTTGACTGTAAGACCTATGAACCTAGAATTAGGTGGCCAAATCATAAAATAAATAAAAATGTCTTAAGTAACATGTAAACCAAACATGTTCCTACTTAAAAGAAAATATGTAAGTCAAACATATCCCCTCTAAAGTATCCCAGAATATGTGAATCAAACATAGTCAAGGATGTTCAAGAATATGTAAATCAAACCTTCCCAAAACTACGAAATATGTAAATTACTCATATTTCCGGTCAAGACTCAGTACCACGTAAGACCAAATATTTTACACATAAAGACCTAAGCTATAAAAGATAAAAATCTTAAAGATCAAAACAACATAAGACCAAATTTCTACATATAGAGATTTAAAAAAAGTTGGGGAAAACATGTAATTCAAACATGTTTCATCCCAAAATATCCCAAAATATGTAAATCAAGCATATTCAGGGATGTATGACAACATATAATTCAAATATGTTCTCATACAAAAGCGTACTTCTTATTCTTATCGTCGACCTGATAGAAGCATTGAGATTTTCTCGTGTTCGCAAGCCAAGATACTTCACAACCTCATATTCATCATATTGCACAAGATATCGAAAACTCTTTATTCATAAATATCAGCCCGTAATGGGTAAAGTTTAATAAAAATATGATTTCAAAGCTGACCTAAAAGGAGCGTCGGTTTTCATCAATAATAACTAAAGATAGAATTATCCGTAGTATCAGCCTATTGTCCGGAAACATTCTAGCTCCTTGGTAAAGATTTTCCTTCTGCATTCTTGGTAAAGATTATCCGTACTTTTTTAGATGGCAAACATTTCAGCTCCTTGGTAAAGATTTTCCTTCTGCATTCTCGAGTATGTAAGCTCCTCCCTGTAAGACTTTGATGACCCTGAATGGTCCTATCCAGTTTGGATCCAATTTCTTTGTAGTGTGAATCGCATCAGCCCATTTCTAAATGAGGTCGCCGACCTAGAAGTACCTTCATTTTACCTTTTTATTGAAGGCCGCCTGAACCCGTTGCTTATATCTTTCCACGCGTGCTGCAGCTCTATCACGTATCTCATCAATTGTTTCAATGGCTCCTCTATCTAATCTTTCATTTTGCTCCACATCAAAATGTGATCCGCCAACTATCTCTACCAGGATGATTGCTTCCATGCCATAGACAAGGCTAAAAGGCGATTCCGCTGTTGTAGTTCAGGGGGTTGTTCGGTAGGCCCATAAAATAGATGCGAGCTATTCTTGCCAGAGACCCCTTATATTTCCAATCGTATCTTAATTTCCTGCAAAATAATATGATTAGTAACTCCGACCTGTCCATTAGCTAGGGGATGCGCCACAGAAGTAAATCGCTTCTTCATCCCCATTTGTTTGCACCAGTCTTGAATCATCTACCCATTAAATTGGGTTCCATTGTCCGAGACTAACACTCGCGGGACTCCGTACCTGCAAAAAATACTGTTAAAGATAAAGTTAATTATGTTCTGCTCGCCTATGCCCGTCACATCCTCGGTATCTACACATTTGCTGAAGTAGTCCACCGTGGACACTAAGTGCTTCTTACCGCTAGGTTCCAGAGGGAAAGGCCCTACTATATCAATACCCCACTGTGCGAAGGGCAAGGCGAGCTCATCACCATCATATCCTCAGCGGGCACATGAATCACCGGTGCATGCATTTGGCATTTTTACAAGTCATGACAAGCTGTCTTGCCATATTCTTCATTTTTGGCCAAAAGAAACTAGCTCGCAAAGTTATTCCCACCAATGATCTGCTCTTCGCATGATCGCTATAATAACCCTCATGTATTTCTTTCAATACTTCCATCCCTTCATCCGTTGCCAAACACTTCAAGTAAGGTCCAAAGCGCGACCTCTTATATAAATCTCCATTTATCAGACAAAAATGAGTTGTTGTCTTAGCTTCCATAGTTGATAATTGCAGTACTCCTGCGACCACTTTTTCGAGAATCTCCCGAATTGGTGTCCGCCAATCTCCCCTTTCATCAATATACATGACCTCTCCGCCCTTTTCTATACTGCTGTGACTCATCTCCATCAACGTGATTTTTCATGTATCACAGGTCCCCAAAGTTCCCGCCATTCTGTCGAGCTTATCTGCTCGTATATTATCAGATCGCGGTAAGTGTTCAAGTTTGAACCTTTCGAATTGTATTACTTCTTCCTTAAGCTTTTTTAAATACTCCTGTATGCGTTCCTCCCGAGCTTCAAAGGACCCATCATACCGGCGAGCTACCAGTTGTGAACCCGTATAAGCCTTAACTCGTCTTGCACCTAGGTCGCCTGCCATCTTTATGCCTTGCAATAATGCTTCATATTCTGCTTCGTTATTTGAAGCCTTAAACCCTAATCTTATCGCGAAATCCAGGTTCTCCCTTATGGAGTGGTCAAATCAATTCCAATTCCAACTCCTGATGTCATGGTTGACCCATCTGTATGCAATATCCATGTTTATTGTTCTTATTTTGATCCGGCAGGTCGCACCATTGATTTGTTCATATTTGTATGTGATTTTCGTGTATTTTTGCATCGTATATTGTGTGCTTTTATGTGTTGTAAGTTTATCTTTTTATCGTTTTTCTTACTTTTTTATGTTTTTCGTTTCTTATGGTGTATAATGTGTTTTTACTTTATTTTATATGAAATAATCTAATTTTGTTTAATATTAATATCTCAGCTTAAAACGAGGAAAACGGGACGAGCGACGAGCCGAAGCCATGCAGGTGCGTCGACTGACGCACCGTCGACGCACTGTCGACGCTACGCCCGCGTCGACTGACGCACCGTCGATGCACCGTTGACGCAAACGCTCTGAAGCATCGATCCTAGGCCCGTAAGTCGACGCACTGCCTGGTCGACGCGTGCAGCCTGGATCGCGTCGACTGACGCACCATCGACGCAAACGTTCTGAAGCGTCGATCTTAACCCCGTCAGTCGACGCACTACCTGGTCGACGCGTGCAGCCTGACTCGTGTCGACTGACGCACCGTCGACGCTCCGGTAGTTTGAGCGGTTATTTTCGAAAAATCTATAAAAGCCGGTGGTTATCTTCATTTTAAAGTACTGGGACGAGGGGGAAAGGTCCAGAACAATATAAACCACCCTCGGTTCATTCCACCCTTCAATTCAAGCAAGATTAGCACTTAATAACTTGTAGTTTGTCATTTCTATTCCATCGACGTTCAAGATCGTTTCATGTCATTGAAAACCATTGGATGGATGATGCTTTTCTAGATTATAGGTTCTTCTGCACCTTTTTTATTTGCTATATGTATTTGGCTTAAATAACTTTTGCTTTGATGTTGTTATGTACTTTAGTTTCGTTAATTTAATCATTTTCCTTTTACCGTTTTTCCTAATTGTCAATTTATGTTTATTTGATTTAGTAGTTTAGTTGTTAGTCCTCGTTAGATTAGTTGTTTGTTTTATTATCGATTGTGATCATGCTTGCGTTGATATTATGGAGTTGATCATGATGATGTTTATGCTTGGTGGCTAAACTTATCGGTCTAGTGTGCCTAGGGTCGTTTAGAACCATCGGGATTGACAACCCCGATTGTGAAGACGATTCCGGATGCGCTAGACCCTCGTTTTCTTTATCGTTTTAAAATCTTTCAATTTTATTGCTCGTAGATGTTAGAAAATCTCAAACTCAATTTGATCGCGTGTTTAATTTAGTCTAGTCTAGTTTTTATTTTCGTTTCTATGTACGTAAAATCGAACACCGAAATAGTTTCCGATTAGTCTTTCTTGTGATTCGACTCGAGTCAACTTATCGCCTACAATAGCTCCGTTCTCTTGCGGACGAGCTTTTCATTATTTTAAACGCGAAAAAGTTCGATTGAACCATCTCTTGTAAAAATTCTGCCAACACTTGTGCTTTGATCGCCGTTCGGGGCTCGTATATTACATCGTATTCACTGAGCTCAACCACCCAATTTACCAACCTTCCTGATATATTTAGATTGCTTAACACTTTTTTTAAGATCTAAGTTCATGCTTACCTTAACCGTATGACCCATAAAATAAGGTCGTAGCATCCTTGCTGCACAAATCAATGCAAATCCACCCTTCTCCAGTTCTGAGTAATTCAGATCAGCTCCTCTCAACATCCTACTAATATAATAGATGGTTTTCTACACTCCTGCATCCTCCCTTATAAGTACTGAACTTAATGCACCTTCTCTAACCGATATGTACAAAATCAAACCCTCCTCTTGCATCGACTTAGTTAATAATGGTATTTCGGCCAAGTAATCCTTGAGCCTTTCTGTAGCCTCTTGTGTCCATTCGAACTTGGATCATTTTCTTAGTGTCTTGAAGAAAGGTACCCCTTTCTCTTCTGATCTAGAAATAAAATGACTTAACCCTACAATTCGACCTGTCAACACCTATACGTCACGTACAGTGCGTGGATGTGGCATCTCTAACACAGCTCACACTTTCTCCAGATTCACCTCAATACCTCGTTTTGTTACCATGTATCCCAGAAATTCCCCAAACCGTACACCAAACGAGCACTTATTTGGACCGAGCTTCATTCCATACTGCCTTAATCTCACAAAGGCTTTCTGCAAGTCTCCCAAATGTGAATCTTTTTTTTTTCACTTTACCATCATATCATCCACATAAACTTTCATGGTTGACCCCAATAGGTCTTTAAACATTCTATCCACCAATCTCTGATAGGTCGCTCCTGCATTGTTCAACCCAAAACACATAGATACAAAGCAATAAGTACCTGTGGATGTAACAAAGCTCACTTTGGGTTGATCTTCTTTTGCTAGGGGAATTTGATGGTATCCCTGTGATGCATACATCATGCTGAGAAGCTCACAACCCGACGTGGAGTCTACTAGTTGATCGATTCGAAGAAATGGGTAATGATCCTTCAGGCACGCCTTGTTCAAGTCCCGGAAATCCACACACATCCTCCACTTTTTTTTTTCAGGTTTGGGCCCCATCAAGACATTAAATAGGTATTATGGGAATTGTATCTCCCGAATGTGCCCAGACTTCAATAACTTTTGTACTTCCTCTTCAATAACCTTGTCCAATTATACCCTAAAATGCCTCCTCTTCTGCCTAACCAACCTTGCCTCTAGATCATCATTTAAACGATGTTGGGCGACCTCAGGGGATACTCCTTGCAATTCTTCATCCCCAAAGGCAAAAATGTCTCGAAATTCTCTTAATAATCCTATCAGCTCGTTTTTAACATTTTCTTTCATCGGGGTCCCTATTCTTGTGGTATACTCTGGGCGACCCTCTTCTAATGAGATTTCCATCAATTCTTCGTGTGGGCGAACATAATTCTTCTCCTCTCTTATCTTTTAGCACTAAGTATTCCTTCTTGTACTTCTCCTGATCTTTCTCATTTATTCTCACTCATGCCCTTTCTGACTTTCATCTAGTAACATGATCTGGCAACCTGCTGCTCTGATACAACCTCTCCTACTTTATCACCCACTGGAAACTTGATACTCATATGATAAGTAGAGGTAACTACCTGGAACGCATTAAGGGCAGGTCGCCCCAGTATTACGTTATACCCTGAGTTGCCTCTAATAATTAAAAAAATTAGGTCTTTCTTGTCACCTTCATTTCTAACTTCATTTGTTCCAGGCAATCCGAGTATATTAAGGGTGTAACGTCATCTTCTCTCCAATCTCTTTTTTCAATCCGTGCGGCTATTTTGTCATTTAATCCTGTAGTTAAGAGCCCTCGAACAGCTTGCCTGGGTTCTCTTCGAGATTCTAATCTTTTAGTGATAAAATTCTTCGACCCTGCGACCTCTCCAAAATGCAATCTAAACTCTTCTTCTGTTTCCTCCACCTGTATATACTTGTCACATTTTCCAAAACTTCATCATAGGTTCGTGCCGAATTTTTGCCCAATGATTTGCATAAATCTTCATTTCGTAATCCTTGTTGTAATGCTCCAGCTTTCATTTCATTAGTGGCAATAGGCACATGTATCGTAGCTTTAGTAAAATGGTTAACATAATCCTTCAAACTCTCTCCAGGTCGATGTACCATCGCGAATAAAGACTGTGCGTTCCTCGTATGTATTTTTGTGCATGCAAAATGCTTTAAAAGGATGCCTTTAGAAAGCTGGTGATTTTTCGTGATGGCAATTGGTGAAACCAGTCTTGTGCTAAACCTCGAAGTGTGGATAGAAATGCCCGACATGCTACTGTATCCGTATATTGCCTTAGTACGGTTTCATTCTCAAAACCTCTTATGTGTCGGGTGGGGTCGGTTGACCCATAATACTGGACCTCTAGTGCTTTGTAGTTTCTAGGTAGCGCAGCCCTCAATATTTTATTCGAGAAAGGATGTTTTATAGGCTCTTCAGGTCCATCTCCTGTGACCTGTCTTTGTAAAGCTATCAATGCAGCCTGTATATCTCCAATTGTTCGAGTATCTGCCTCCACATCATCATCTTTCCTTTTTTCATAACGCCGACCATGGGTTTTTAAAATCTTCTTCTTGGCCCGTCATCCATGAATGATTCCTTTCTCTCGTTACTAGTTTCCTCCTCGTCATCATAATGTCTTTAGACGCTTTACCTACAACTTGCCCATTCTTAACATCATATTCTTTTCATGTCGTGGTTTCTTGTGTATGATCGCGCAATTCCCCATCTTGGTTTAGGCGATCTTTTTCCCGATCATCCTCAGAGGAAGATATATATCCTGTCGGATATCTTCGCCTGCTTTTTAGTAGGTCAGTACTTGTCGTCCATGGAAATGTTTCTCTGCTCTTTTTCTGCTCATTAGTTAAATCCTCTGGTACGTATTCAGGATCTTTCCAATCATTCTTCTCCTTTCCTTTATCTTGGTGTCTTCTTTTGTCAGTCAGGAGATCATCCATTTCTTATTTCTTATCTGGGGATAACAACCCCATCAAACCTTCAAGAATCCCTTTGTCAACGTAACAAGGCTTACTGCTTGGAAACTCTTCCCACTAATTTGTTCCTATATGGATAGCCTATTGCCTGACTACATCTGGATTGTCTTTCTTTTCTTCTTTTTTCACTGTTTCTTTCTTATGCTTTCCCGGCGAAGGTGGTCGCGTGGATATTGTTTTATTCGCAGTTTTTCCCTGTGATGGTGTGTGTTCGTAGTCTATGTTTCCACCTTTTGCCTTATTAATGTCGTCCTCAAAGTTCAAATTCTAGGGCGTACCTCCTCTTTCCTTCAAAACTTCCTCCTTCTTTTTATGAACAAATCTCACGTCATTTGCTCAAGGACTAGATGTCCCTCTTTTCCACAGACGGCGCCACTTTGATGCGACCAAAATATTGGTGCCTCAAGAATATGGGGTAACGACCTCAAATATGGGACCAACCACCTGAAAGATATCTAAGACACTCCTAGCGACCTGATCAAATTCCAGAAGGCTCCTAGCGACTAGTATATCCTGCAAAACAGATCCCAGCCAAGGTAGAGGATGGCCCCGGCGTAGGCCCTCCGGTGCCTAAGTCAGATAAGGCCTAATAAATAGGCGAGAGCCTTTATAAGTGCCTATGCTTTAAATATATGCTTAAAACGTAGGATCTGAAAATCAACTTAGAGTAAAAGAATGAGACCTGAGTCCTCTTTATATAGATAAGAGACGTGTTCCCCAATCTAGGGTTTCCATCTCTCAGTATAACTACAATACCATAAATAACAACTGCCTAAGAATTAAGATTCTTCCTTTATGTTAAGTTCCCATAATCAATAGGATTCTTGCTGAATTACCATAATACCCATAGACCGCTGGGCCTGTTCATAAATTCAGTCCGTCGGGACCCCAATAAGATAGCTTGCATTAGCTTGAGAAGGCCCAGAAAACACAAAATCCCAACACTCAATGCCGAGCTACCACTCAACGCTGAGCTGGTACAACAGTACATAGATCATAATAGGTCGCCACCTTGCATAAGAGCTCGCTACTCTTATACATCAGGTCGCTACCTCACAAAACAGCTTGCTCAACCCCTAGAAAGACTGCACCTTCCAAGGAATGAGGTCAGTTTACCAGAAAACCTTCATAAATACCTGCGTGAATATTTGATGTCATATCAGTCCACATTGCAATATGCACAGACTATAATACATGATATGAGAAAATTTTTAATTTCTTGGTTTATATCATACATCAGGTGTATGATACTTATAGGAACCCATATAATATGTAGAAATAAAGTGAATCATTAATTAATAAAAAAAGGTAATATCAAGTGACCTTTGAATATGTATCATAATTATTTATTACTATTGGTCACTCAAAAATGATCATTAGGGATGACAACGCGAGGGTTAAACCCAAATGTGACAAACCTGGCCAAGCTGATTGCGGGACGGGTTGCGGGTTTAGGATTTATAAACTCACCCAGTTTGGGGTGGTTATGGGTACGTACATCACAAAATATTGAGAAGTTAAAGTAGTACATGACTCATTCAGAATAATAATTTTCCTACAAATAAAATTATATTACTTCTGAAGTAGTAATGGTAGTGATAGTTAAAATCTACTCATTGCATTAAATGATTCGGCTACTAAACATATGTGTAAGCCTAATTTGGAAAACTTGAAAGTTATAAATTTAAAGCAAATATGAAACTAGAAATAAAATCATGTAATCTTTTATTTAAAAATTAGAAATGGGTTTAACGAGTTAGACACAACTAGGTTGCGAGTATTGAGTTAGTCAGGCGGGGCAGGTTTTGAGGTGGTGGGCAGCGGGTTTTCTTATTCCCTAGACGATGGGGCGTGGTTTTGCAAAACCCTCCCCATTGCCATCTCCAGTTGTGCTCACTAGATTAACGCTCAAGCTTAGCAATAACTTGTAAATTAAGTCTGTTAATTAAATAACACTTGATAAACTATGTAAAAAAACTAAATCTAATTGTGTAATTATAAATATTTAAACTTCAAATGCCTAACATTAAAAACTCATCTTACTCAACCTATCGTAGTACATCTTCTTGTACGCAACTAATTTGAAATTACATCATTTTGCGCTTCCCTGCTTCGCGGGTTTGAATCGGGGTTTTTTAAATAACTTGCGACTATCGAGTTCACAATCATCCTTCCAGTTGATCATACAATTATTCTTTCAACAATCAATCTTCTCAACCGGTAAGCCCATTGATTTGTACATATTTGTTTGTGTTTTTTGTTTGTTTTTGCAATTTTTTTTGTGTGTTATAACGGGTTTTAGGTCAGTGTTCCTCTCATTTTTCTTCCTTTTAGTATTTTTGTAGGTCGTTTCATTTCTATCGTTTAACACCTTTTCTCTCTCATTACGTAAGTTGTCATTCTAATTTCGTTTAATTGTCTGTTTTAGCTTCAGAACGATGAAAACTGGATGAGGGACATAGAGTTGATGTCGATCGATGCATTGTCGATTCCGCCCATCGACGCATCAACGATGCCAATGTCGAAAGCACCTGTCAATCGACGTGCTGAGTTTTTCTAACATCTGCCGATCAATGCAGCCAGTCGATGCGATATCGACGGGCACCAATAGCACTGTCGACCGATCGCTGACATCAATGGAGGACAATGCCAGAGACACCATCGATCGATGCAAATCAATGGTTGTCATTTTCATGCAAATTTACCACAATGCCCTCCTCATCTGACACTATTTAAATGACATCTCTCTTCAGATGGAGAGAAGACCCGACCAGAACCAGGGACTTAACATTTGAACCCTAGTTCTCATGTATTTGAACATTTGAGTCTTCTTCTCACTCTAGCTTAATCCTTATTTGAATTTGTTACTTTCGATTTTCGAATTCGCACGATCCGATGTTTTGATCCCCAGAACTTAGCTCATGGATAGTTTGTTAATTTATTCTTATGCAATTCGTATTATTAATACGCTTGAGTAATTTTCTTAGTTCAATTATTTATTTTGTTTTGTGAATTCTAAATTATTGGTTTTCGTAATACGACTTGTGTTGATTCTGGATTTTGTTGAATTGGATGATTTGGTGTTGTTTTTATTTGATTGAGCTTGTTAATTTATTTGGTGATTTGATCGTTTATGCATTCTTGCTGACTTGATTCGTCGTTGTTTGGATGTTAGTTCATTTTCTTGTCTATTTGGTTCTTGTCATTTGATCAAACACCTTTGATTATTGTTTGTTATTCTTCATTTATTCTATTCATTTTTCATTTATCATGCTTGTGAATCAATTTGATACTTTAGTTGAACCATCTACTTTCTTGTTTAATATGAAAGTCAATTTGATCGTCTCTTTTTAGTTATTAGAAAAACAAACGACTCAATTGATCGCGTGTTTAGATAATTTGTGTGTCTTAATGAACATTTTTAACTTCGATTGTTATTCCTCAAGAGATTCGACTCGACTTGACTCTTCAATTACAACCGCTCCATTCTCTTGCGGATGAGGCTTTTATCTTTATAAAATGTAAGTGTTAAAAAGTTAGATTCACCCATATACCCCTTAATAACTTCTTACTTTTGTAAAAATTATCTTCAACTTTATTGTCTTCAAGCACAATCTCTTTGACTAGATCAATTAATTGATCTAACAATTCTGATAAATGCCATTTTTTGACTTTAAATTATAAGGCGGGCAACAAAACAGAGTTGGGTGTGTTTCTCGCAACCTGGATACAAAGATTACTTTGCATCTTCCAACATATCGAAAAACTTTTGCGCGTTTGGATAAGGCGGCTCTTCTACATTATCATTCATCTAGAAATTAGGTCCAGCAGCATCCTGCACTATATTTATGTACACATTTGGTGAGTTTTTAGGAATGGTAGAAGATGATCCCCCGACTTCAAAATTAGAACGCGATGACACGAGATCTACTATTTCCCCTTGATGAGTCCAAATATGATGATTGGGAACGAACCCTTTGGCACATAGGTGATATTTGATGTCATCAATATCGCGGTAACTACAATTCCTATACTTAATTTGTTTTCAAGGACATTTCAACTTAGCACCGTCCCTCTCTGTAGAATCATGCGTGAGTGCAAATTCGATAAAACTCTCCGCCCCTTTTACGAATGTATCTGAAAGAAATTCGTCATCCCCTTGCCATTTGTACATCCAACTACGATTAGTACTATCCATTCTATAATTTAGGGTGTTAATTATTTGTTATACTAGATAGAATGATCGATCATTCTTTTGTGAGAGGAAAAGAATGTGGGTGGCGAAATTTCATCAACATAACGAGGAAGAGGAGTAATTAGAATTATTGGTAAGACTTCTATCCCATTCAAGAATGTTAGTACTATGTATTTGATCCAAACTTTTATGTTTTAAAATTAAAATCCAAGTTAAACCATGCGCGTCTATGTTTGAAAAAAAATTAGTTCGCCCACAAGAGAACGGGGCCACTTGTAGACTAGCAAGTTAAACCAGGTCGATTCTCTCGAGGAGTGGAAATACGGAGTCAACGATGTTTATTATGAATAAGACACAAGTTCTAATTCTAAACACACGATCAAAGGGGATTTTTGTCCCAAAACTTTTAGAAGAACTTAGTTTAAGACACTCGATTTAAAACCTTTCTTGCTTCGAGAATGTCAATCTCTTCGCAAGAGTTCTTTAATCGATTTCACGAACTCAACAATTAACTATTCTTACTACAGACCATTCCACCAAATATCATTAAGACAATTTCTCAAACACTTGATATGCCTTCACCAAACGTTATCCAAATGTAATTTTAGCTAGAACAATTCATTCCAAATATCCAAATCATGGTAATATGAATCAACTAATTAACAATAAGCAATTCGTCACCAAATTGTTTACAAGAACTCAAGCATAATTCAAAAGAAATATCCAAACATGATATCACAAGATCACTATCTCACATTAATTACCAAACTAATTAACAAGACAAAGGTTTAGAGTTTACTAAATCGTGAGAAAAATCTATCATGATACTACGATGAATCCTTGCTAAATCCAGCTATTCCGGTGATGAAATGAACCTCGATGAATCCTGGAAGCTTGTCACGAACCTCCGTCTCCAGCTATTGTCACGAATCGATCTAACTTCTAAATGAATTTGCCATAAGGGCTATAAGTCAAAGGTTGAGAAAGTTGTCAATTCTCTCTTCCAATGGTATATGATCTAGTCCAAGGAGAAAGGATGGGTCTTCTCTGAGAATTTCTGAGTTTTAAAGGCTCAAAAGCCATTTTGTAACTGAAGAATTCCAAAAATCTGCATTTCTAACGCACGAGTCCGTTCGGATGAAAGTTTTTATCTTCTTGTCCGATTGGACATAGTGCTTATCCGATCGGTGCGTGTTTTGGAAGTCAATCCGATCGGTTATTAAGCTCTTCCGATTGTATAGGTGTTCTTTTAGCTATTTCAAGCGCTAATTTTTCGTCTTCATCTCCCGGGTTTTGTCAAGTGATTCAGCTGAAAGAGAAAAATAAGAAAAATGGTCCAAAATGACCAATTATTTAATGAAAAGTCAAAAAGCTTAGCAAAAAGCCAAAGAATGAAAAATCATGCAAAATAGATTATTCTTAACTTAGGAAGAGGGTAAAAAGACTCAAATATGACTCAAAATATGTACAAAAGTGTAACAAAAATTTACGAACCAGTATTATCTTTAAATATGCATTTTGTTGGCTTCAAAATTTCGGCAGCATCTCCCCTTAGTTCTCTAAGTACACATATATTTCAGTACACCCGAGAATAAAAGAAAGATGCATAAACCGAAACTTCAAATTCAACATAACACATACGCATAAGATATAACCATACTACACCCACATTCTCGAACTGTCCAAAAATGGGACAATTCAAAATTTAGTATCAAACTCTCTATTTGATACTAAATCCCA
>BMAC01000106.1:1649303-1669654 GCA_014905375.1 Phtheirospermum japonicum | reverse complement strand
CCCCCCCCCCCCCCCCCTACCTTATCATACGAGGCTTGGGCTTCTCCTTTCATTATTGTTTCTTTCTCTTACAATTTCCTCCATTTCCCAAGCCCCTTAAACTTGAGAAACAATATCATGTTCCATTGTCCCAGTTTCAGTTCGCCTGACCTTGTTTTCAGCTAAGTTTTGCCTGACCGTCTTCTTGTTCTTGCTTGCGAAGGTAATTTCCTCTCTTTCCTTCTCGATTCTTTTCCATATCTAGTATTCCGGGTTACTCTCTGGATAGCACTCGAGAGTTCGAGAGGGCTAGTCTGAACGGAGGTCAATCGGGATCCCAAATAGGCCTGGACGGCGGATCCGAGTTCAAACAGTATGGGAGTTTTTGGCGGGAAGGGAAATCTTTGGTTAAGAGCGGTCCTTCGCATTTGAGCAAGATCTGGGCGATGATCTTCAGCTCGGCGATTGCCCTCAGTTCTGTCAAGCTCAGTCCTTCGGGTCGAGTGGTCAATTCGAACAGGGCTGCGATTTCGGTCCAGGGGGCGTGTTTTACCTAGAACTTCATCACGTCTTAGCCGACCAGCCTGAAGAGGAAGTGATTGATGGATCGACCTGGGTGCAAAGCTTGAGTCCGGATTGGACTGGGGCGACTAGCGATAATTTCGGGACCAGCTCAGCTCCACTCGATCCTCTGGACGACCTCTTCGGGGAAGATCTGGGGAACGATGACGCACGGCAAGTCCCATTGGTCGAGAAGTCTCGAAAATCCAAAACCAGGAAATTGACATCTCCAGAGACTCTAGTCTTCTGATCGGATTGACCGGGTGAACGTACCGTGGTTGGCCACTGGAAGAGGTCCCCTCCTTGCGATTGGGATGACACCATGCTCGAGATAGCCATCGAGCTGAACGAGTTGGTCGATGAGAACCTGGCTGCGTATCGAAGTGCTTGTGGCGTGCCCGGGTTTGTCCATCTATTCCTCCCTTACGGCGCCAAGCAAATTCATCGCCAACCGGCTTCCTGTACCACCTTGTTCATGCACAGCCTTGAATTCGGGGTTTCGTTCCCATTCCCCCGGCTCCTCACCTATATACTTAATGATGTGGGACTACCTATTTTCTAGATCCACCCCCTATCCATAGGCCGAATTCTAAGCTTATTCGTTCTTTTCAACATGAATGGCTGGCCGGCCCCTACTCTTGAGGAGGTTCGGTGGCTTTACTTGTTTAAAGCGTCCGATGCAGGCAAGTCCGGGTTTTATTATGCCTCGGTCCGGTCCGGTGAGTTCAAGTACCTGGTGACGGGCCTCCCTGACACTCTTCACATTTAGAAACCCTACTGGTTTTATGTTGGGGGATTGGCAAACGGAGAACTTAAAAGGCTCACCTTACCACCCCCCCACCCCCCACCCCCAAATTCCTTTTCAAAGTTTGGTTAGTACGGCTCTAGTACTTATTTCCTTATGTTTATCTAATCCCTCATCGTTTGCCTTTCTTTTCATTTTATCGCCGACCAGCAGATCCTCTCCAGGAATTCTTAACACGCATGTTCGACATTTTGGATTCTGACCCGGAACCAAGGCATTATAGGAACATGTTGACCAAGGCTAAACTCAGCAGGGCTAGTCTCAGGGATTCTCCTCTCCAATACCAACTTGGACCTACTATTCCCGTTGACTCCAATTTTGCTCGTTTTCTTGACACTAATTGATTTCGGATCTTTTTTGTGTGAGCTTGGCACTTGTTGTTTACTTTGTAATTGAGTTCGGCCATTTCTGCTAAGAGGTCCTGTTTGGAGGCCTGTTCGGCTGTCTCTGCCCGGAGGGTCTTGCTCGGTGAGTCCTGGTCCTCAGCGACTACTCAGCGGTTCTGCTCGGAGGCTTGCTCAGCGGGTCCTGTTCGGTGGGTCCTGCTCGGTGGCTTACTCAGTTTCAGTCTTGTTCGAGATATTGGTTTGTCTTGTTTGTGTTTCCACTGAGCTTCGTGTTTTATGTTTCAAGTGTATTATCCTTACTTTGACAGAACCATGTCTCTTTCTACACTTGACCGAGCGGCTAAGTTCTTGGAGAAGAACAAGAAGCCATCAAACAGGCCGGCGGCTACCAGAGACGAAAGAAAGAAAAAGGCCAGCTCGTCCGCTCCGTCTGCTCCTCCGGATCCATACCCAGTCCCCCGAGTCTATGAGGGGAGCTCCCACCAGGAGCCTATCACTGTGGAGAATAACGAGGAGATTGTCTTTGGTGATCCTCGTCCTCAACCAGTTCCTCGTGTATATGACTATTCGATGTTATGCTCAGAATACCATGGGTGGATCGTTTGCAGGGTACCCCTTTTCTGAATTCTGGGAGAGAATGGCTCATATCTGGATCTCAGGCCTAAATGATTGGGTTTCCGATTTTGATGGAGATAGCCATGTCGGATTTGCAGAGATGAATCTTTGCCAGGCTTTTGGTTCGATGAAGTTGGCACGTCGGAGTTTATCTGAGCTCCGGAGGGATCACGCTCCGCATCAACGGGACCTTGCTGCTCTTTAGGAGACTCATGATCAGTTCACAAGTCTCATCCTTGATCGCGATTCTTGGATGTCCAGGTCTAGGAAGGCGGAGCAGTCCACCGAAGTGGCGTTGAGCGCGACTCAAAGGACCCTGTCTGACCTGGAAGACTTGAAGGTCCAGCATGCTGAGCTAGTCCAGCGTCATGCCGACCTGGTTAATGCTCGCTCCTAAGAGGTGGAGGAGGCATTTTCCATGGGGAATGTCATTGGTGTCGAGGAGGGGAGAGTTATCGGTGTTAAGGAGTACAAGACCGAGACCCTCGGGCTGATAATGAGTGCCTCTTACTTGTCCACCATGGAGGAAGCCCTCCAAATGCTGAAGAATGCGGCCTCCATTCCTGACTTTGAGAAGCATATTGCCGAGAAGATGGTGGAGTATGGCATGGGGGGCGGTGAGGGTGATGACATGGATGCTGAGCTCGGCGATGGGCAAGAGGGCAATGATGAAGATGGTGGTGACTAGTTTTATGTTTTTCTGATTTGGTTTTTTTCCTTGTTATCGATGTGTCACTTTTGGACGGTCGATCTTGTTGTACTCAGACTTCTTTGATTTGAATAAGTTATGATCGCCTTGTTCTGGTCGACTAACTTTTCCTTTAATAAATTTCGTCTTTACTTTGTTTCTGAGTAGCTTCTCTTATTGTGCTTTGTGCTTGACAACTTAAATATGTACACATATTGCCTTTTTTTTGAATTCGAGCTAAGCACTTTCTGCTCAGAATTTTTCTAAAACTTGCTCTTTTTGGTGTCGGCTCAATTTGAACTTTATGTTTTGATCTCGGCATTTTGAGATCGAAATTTTTCTAAAACTTGCTCTTTTTGGTGTCGGATCAATATGAACTTGATGTTTTGAGCTCGGCATTTTGGGCTCGGAATTTTTCTAAAACTTACTCCTTTTGGTGTCGGCTCAATTTGAACTTGATGTTTTGAGCTCGGGATTTTTCTAAAACTTGCTCTTTTGGGCGTGGCGGCTCAATTTGAACTTGATGTTTGGAGCTCGGCACTTTGAGCTCATAATTTTTCTAAAACTTGCTCTTTTGGGCATGCCGGCTCAATTTGAATTTGATGTTTTGAGCTCAAAATTTTTGGCTTCGTGTTGCCTCTATCGATATGACTAGTCGGTTTGGTGTTGATGAGTTTAGCCGTGTTTTTGGAGCTCGGCCTTTGGAGCTTATTGAGTTTGCTTTTGTGTTATGTGTCCTTTATTGCGAGCTTGATATATTAGCTCTGTTTTTATTTTTGAGTGGCCCTTTGCCTTAAGATTTTTCTTTTGAGTGTTTATATGGTGCCTTGAGTTGGCTTGTATTTTTGTGAGACCATCACTTTTAATACTGCTCTTAGTGAGTTAAGTTGTTGTGCTAGGATTTTTATGAGTGAGGTCGACCTGATGAGGTCTGTCCTTCATTCTTTTGCTTGACCTGATTGAGTCAGACTAGGCTATGTGAGTGAGGTCGGCTTCATGAGTCCGGCATCTCCACTCTTTTATTGTCGACCTTGTTGGTCTGTATTCAAAATGAGGAAAAGAAATGAGCACTTTATTGATAATATTTCTTTAAGTACATGGCATTCAAGGGATGCACGAATTTCTTTCCATCTAAATATTCTAGGTGGTAAGTCCCATTCTGGAGGACTTCTGATACTCTGAATGTTTAGTTTCAGGGGACCTTGATTCAGTCTGAAAACGCATTTGAGGACCAGGTCACCAACTTAAAAGGTTCTGGCCTTCACTTTCGAGTTGTATTAGTGTTCTCTTCTTTGCTTCTAGATCGTATTTTTCAGTTCGGCATCCATTCTTCTTTCCTCAAGGAGGCCGAGTGCGGTTCGGCTTGCCAAGTCATTTTTCTCTTCCTCGAAGTGTGCTATTCAGTAGGATGGTGTGCCAATATCAACTGGTATAACCGCTTCCGATCCGAAGGCCAGTGAGAATGGGGTATCGTCGGTGGACGAGCGGTGTGTTGTTCTGTAAGATCATAAGACGCCGGGCAACTCTTCTGACCAACTACCTTTCAGATCTTCCAACTTCTTTTTCAATGTATACTCGAGTATTTTGTTGATCGCTTCAACTTGTTTGTTCGATTGAGGGTGGAATGGTGTAGAGAAATTGTTGTTGATATTCAGCTCCCCGCAAAATGTCTTGAACCTCTTGTTGACGAACTGCTTGCCATTGTCAGATACTATTAAGAGTGGCACACCGAATCTACATGTGATTAACTTCTAAACAAATTGATGATCTTCTGGTCGGTTATGGATGCCGGCGGCTCAGCCTCTGCCCAATTGGTAAAATAGTCCACCGCTACCACTGCATACTTGACTCCTCCTTTTTCCCTTCGATAGTTGGCCGATTAGGTTAATTCCCCATTTAGCGAACGGGCACGACGAGTATATGGACTTGAGGGCTTCTGCTGGAGAGTTGATCTAGGGTGCGAATACTTGGAGTTTTCCGCATTTTCTGACCTTCTCTATAGCATCCTTCTTCAGGGTTGTCTAATAATATCCTTGTCGGATCAGTTTGTGAGCTAACGACTGGCCTGAGCATGGTTTCCGCAGATGCCCTCATGTACTTCTCTTAGTGCGTACTCGGCATACTTATCATTCAAGCATCGGAGTAGCGAAATGGAATATCCTCTCTTGTACAATAGCCCATCCACCATAGTGAACTGAGCTGACTTTGTTCGTATTGACCTTGATTCAGCTCGGTCCTCTGGAAGTACTCCTTCATTCAAGTATAGTAAGAAATGTTTCACCCAGTTCCCCTTTTCTGTTTGACCTTCTCTCTGGTCAGCTTGGCTAACCGAATGGGCGGCGGTAGCGTCCAGCGCCGTTGTTGAGTGGTGGTTAACCGTCACTGTGTCCAGCTCTTCAACGCCCAGACTTGATGCTAATTTGGCTAAGGAGTCTGCTAGAACATTGTCATTTCGTGGAACGCGGATGATCTCGGCTTCAGATTCATCTGGGCGTGCTTTAGTGAGTTCTATGTATAATGTCATCCTGGGCTCCTTGGTCTCGTACTCCCCGTTGATCTGATTCACTAGTAGTTGGGAGTCGCTCTATATTTTTAAATTCCTGATCTTTATTGAGGCAGCTGTTTTGAGACCAGCTATGATGGCTTCATACTCAGCTTCGTTATTAGTAGAAGGGAACTAGAAGCGTACGGCTGAGCAGAAGGGATTCTTTTCAGGAGTAACCAATACGATCCCAGTTCCAGCTCGGCCAGTTGTTGACGACCCATCAACGTACATGCACCATTGTTCGGCCTCTACGAAGACTGACTCAACCGCCGGGGTGAGCTCAGCTATGAAGTCGGACAGGGCTTGTCCTTTGATGAACGTTCTTGGTTCGTAAGTTATGTCGAATTGCCCGGGCTCGATGGCCCATCTGATCATTCTTCCTGACGTGTCAGGGCGGTGCATGATCTGCTTTAGAGGGAATCTCGCCAGCATAATTATTCTATGTTCTAAGAAGTATGGACGTAATTTTTGTGAGTAAGTGATGAGGGAATAGGCTAGCGTGGCTCATGTAATATACCGGGTGTTGCTCGTGCTCGTCAGATCGGACGAGTGTCGAGCTGACTGCCGCCATTGAGATAGATAAGTAGAGGTACAATGGCTCTTCCTTTACTGGCTTTTGCAGAGTCGGAACACTTGCCATGCATTTCTTTAGCTCTTCAAAAGCTGTCTGACATTCTTCAGTCCATTTGAAGGTTTTTCTCTTCTTGATTTCTTCGAAGAAGGGTTTGCACTTATCTGTTGATCTTGATATGAATCGATTTAGAGCGGCCATTTTCCCGGTAACCAACTCCAAAAGAGCATTTTTTTGGGTTCAACATCATGCGGTAAACATGTAAAATTGAAAACATTTTATTGAGATCATCATTGTGATCAGTTGAGTACAAAGATTTGACGAGCATGTCGTCTACATAGACTTCCATAGTTTTCCTTTCATACTAGAAAACATTTTATTAACGAGGCGCTGATAGGTAACCCCAGCATTCTTCAAGCCAAAAGGCATCATGGTATAGCAGTAGAGGCCTCTTGCCGAGTAGAATGACGTGTGCTCCTGATCGCCCGAGTACATTGGGATCTGGTTGTACCTGGAGTAGGCATCCATAAAGCTCATCAGTTCATGCCCTGCAGTGGCGTCGACCATATAGTCGATGTTTGGGAGTGGATAGTTGTCTACCGGGCATGCTTTGTTCAGATTGGAGAAGTCAATGCACAATCTCTATTGGTCGGTCTGCTTTTCGACGAGCACATGGTTGGACACCCAGACCGGATATCTGACCTCTCGGGTGAATTAGTTGTCCATCAGCTTTACCACTTCCAGCTCCAATGCCTCATATCTGTCTGGGCTGAGCTTTCTTCTCTTCTGGATGACCGACCTGACATTTTTTTCGATGTTGAATCGATGGCAAGCATGTTCGGGATCAATTCCTTGCATGTCAGCGTGTTTCCAGGCAAAGACATCCTAGTTTACTTTCAGAAAACTTATCAACTCGGACCTAATGGGTTCCTTGAGGTCATGGCCAATTCGGAGCTATTTACTCGGTTCGAGCTCGTCAACCGATATGCAATCCAGTTCTTCGATCGGCTCCGCATGAGCAGCCTTTCTTTTCAGAGTCAGCTTGCAAGGATCCAGCTCATCCTCCCCGATTTTCAGCTCTGCATTTTCTGCTTGGCAGAGAGTGTCTTCAAGCTCCCACATTGGGTCTTTTCCTGGGCGTCGACCTCTATCCCTACTCAGGTCGGCATCACCCTGTTCGGTCAGCTTGGCAACTTCTGTTTGGCATTGCTGTCCAGAGAGCTCTTTCTCCATCTTTTCTCTATTCTACTCGGCTTGGCCAAGCTCGGCATATTTGTTAGCATTCTGAACGGAGCTTAGCCTTTTTGCTATCTCTTCTTCTGTTAGCTCGGCCATTTTTTCTGAGCTCAAAACGTCCTTGTCTCCCTTTTCAAAGTTAGTATCTATCAGCTCTTCTGCCAGAGTATATGTTTTTTCCGCAAAGATCACGTTATCGGGCTCATCCCCGCTAAGGTTCAGCTCATCACTCTCTTTCACCTGCTTGACCATATTTATCTGCCTTGTTCTAATGGACCAGCTGCACTCCCTAGCTGCTACTTGGTCTCCTCGGTGCTTACACTCTCCCGTTATGCCTGGAAGTTTAATTGGGTAATGGTAGACCGACATCGCACCTTTGAGGTCATAGAGGGCGAGCCTACAGATCAGAGCATTATAGTCGCTAGGCACATCGATTACCTTGAAGGTGGTGGTTATTGTCCTCTTCTCCTCTCCAGTACCGAATTCTACTGACAAGCTGACTTGGAATAATGCTTGGACACATTCTCCGCAGATCCCTTTGATTCAGTCATCGCATGGCTTGATGTACTCCCTTGGTACTCTCATTCTTCGGAAGGCTTGCAAGTAGATCAGGCTGGCATAGGCCCGTGATCGACCATGACTCTGTGTGTTCAGATTCCTAAGATGGGCACCGTGATAACCAGGGCATCCGAGTGTGGGTGGTTGAGCGGTGCTGCGTCAAATTCGTGAAATGTGAAGGACGATACATATTTGTCCTCCTCTGGCTAATCATTGAAATGGAAAATGTCTAACCTCATTACTCTTGTTTTCTAGATGGAATTTCTTGCCTCTCTGATGAAAATCTTTCTTTTTCGATTTGAGATCTCTTCTTCTGCTCGGCTCGTATTGACAAAGGTCAGAATTTCTCTTGGTGCTCCAGCTCCAGCAGCTGGGGGTGGGGGTGGTTGATTGTTGCCTCTTCGTTCTTGTCTGGATTGATGGTTCTTTGAGAATGGCAGCAGGTTCCGGTCATCACAAACCTTGATCAGAGCACGGACCAAGTCGTGGTACTCTTCTATGTTGTGCCCAATTGACCCGTGATACCTGCAGAAACTCTTTTTGTCGAGCAGGGAAGGATCTTTCTTGATCGGTCGGGCTGGAGGGAGAATGTCCAAGTCCTTGATTCTCTCCAAAATCATTGTTGCGACTAGAGAGTAAACATCATTGTACTCGGCAAAGAGATCGGCGTGTTTGTCTTGCAGGAGTTTCTTTGGTGCGATTGCTTGAGAGCTTGGGTTTTTGTCGAACTGTCAGGCTGGCTTATGGTGTTGAGGGAAAGTTATACCGGGTCAGACATGTTATGTTTAGCTGCAATTTTGGACGCTTCCAGAGATAGGAATTCTTGGAAAGTCTGAGGATCTTGCTGGTTATTTATCCACTTGAAAAAGGAATTGTCAGACAATCCGTTCTGAGCTAAAATGAGTAGATCTTCGTCACCGCAAGGCTGAGACTCTGAGACCTGTTTTGTGAACCGAGCTATGTAACTCTTCAGTGATTCGTTCGGTTGCTGGACAATGGTGGAAATGGCCCTCTCTGGTGACTCTGTGGCCTTGGAAACCATGAAATGCCCTCGAAATGAGGACCTCAGCTGTGCCCAGGAGCAGATCGAGTGGCGTGGTAGTGACCAGTACCTTCTCAGCGGGGCCTCATAAAGTGTAATGGAGAACGTGCGGCACCGATATGTGTCGGATGCGCCGAGCATATCCATGTAGTTCTAGTAGTGGCTTAAGTGCGAGTCGGGTCACTGCTTCCTTTGTATAGAGCGATTGGAGGGATTTTCAGCTTCCCTTCCGGTGGCTCTGATAGGATTTGAAAGGACAGAGGTGACTCATCATTGCATTTCGAGCTGACTTTTGCTGGTCGCGGAATCTGATAGGTGTGTTGGATCGGGGGGTGGTTTGCTTGGCTTCCAGCTCTGCAATACGCTGCTTTAGGTATTTTAGCTCGGCAGACTCATCATTTGTCTTTCGTGGGGGGATGCTCATGGCAATGATTTTGCTGTTGGATGACCTCATTGGGATGTCCTCCTGTGCTTTTCTAACTTGTTTTTCGAGCCGAGCAAAGACGTTCTTGGGTGAAGAAAACGTAAGGCGGCCTGCGATGGGAGGTCTATCGAGCCTTCTCTTAGGATTGCTGACCAGGACTTCCAGGGTCAGGATTGACTTCGCTGCTTTTTTCATCATTTCCATGAATTCTGTGGCCACAGCGGGGTGCTGCATGAACATACTCACCTGCTCCGGGTCGAGCTCATTGGGACCCGATTGCACAGTCTTCTCCTGGTGCTCCATTCTGGGATTTCTCCTTGAGCATTCTGAAGGGCTCATGATGACAAATAGGTTGAATAGAAACTCCTCTCTCTCTCTCTCTCTTTTTAAACCAAACTCAAACACAGTGAAGGGCTGAGATTCAGCTCCTCGCGAAAAAATAAAAATCGAGCGCACAAAAATAGGAAACTGAACAGGACGAGCTGATTGAGCAAGTGGAATCGTAGATCATAGGGGACCTCTTTCTAGAGCAATTTTGTTTAGAACTAAGAGTAGTCTAAGCAATAAAAACACAAAATAAACCAGGAGAACAGCAAAAATAGCAAAAAACGAGTAGAAAAAAGTTCTTAACTTTTATTCCCCAAAAATCAGTTCGGATCGGCCCTGGCCGGATCCGTTTACAAGGGCTGGATCTCTTTTTTCCAGCTTTCTCTCTCTAACTCTCTATGTGTTTCTCTCTCTCTCAAGATTTTGGTCCCATTCTCTCTCTCATGGAGAAGCTATTTATAGTTTCCCCTTGAAACCCTAATTGGGCACCTGTCTCATTTCTATTGGTTCTCCAAATTTTCTTCTCTCATATCCACCGCCTCAATGCCGACCTCAGCTATCTTCCGCCGACTCAATGCCGACCTCAGTTATTTCACACATCAAATTGATTCGGAGATGTTATCCCAGCACTTCAGCTCGACATTTTAAGATCGACCACTGACTGGAAGTGAACTGATCGTGTCTCGCGCGCATCGGGAGAACTCACCCTTCTCAGCATTTTCTGCTAGACGTCGGTGCTTGTCATCGATCGGCGGGGCCTGGCTACCGGTGTTGCCCCGATCTTCATTTCCCTATTCAGTGAAGTCCAGCTCGGAGCGCTCAAGCGAGAACACTCGGCAGGAGACTTGGGCCGCCCAGCGCCCTCGGCGGAATTCCTGCTCGGCGAAATCCTATTCGGCGCGCTCGGGCGGGAGCACTCGACAGGAGACTCGGGCCGCCCATCGCCCTCGGCGGTAATCCTGCTCGGCATCGACCCCTATCATCGGCCGACGGAGCTTGGATGCCGGTTTCCCAGATCGGTGCTTCCCTGCTCGGCGAAGTCCAGCTCAGCGCGCTCGGGCTTGAGCACTCGGCAGGTGGCTCGGGTCAACCGGTGCCCTCGGCGGATGCCCTGCTCGGCGAAGTTCAACTCGACGCGCTCAGACAGGAGCACTCGACAGGACCTGGACCGTCCGGCGCCCTCGGCGTCTTTTGCTCGGCGCTTCCCGCGCAGCGCTCCAGCAAGAGTGCTCGGCAGCTCGCCAGGATCACCCTGATGGAATCCCAGGATTCATTTGGATGCGTGTTGATCAAACAAAATGATTTTGATATATACAAAGTATATATCTCCCACTACATGCTAAAACTGAAATTAAATCTCATGCGCAGCGGAACAACTGAGATAGATCAATTTACCTCTGTAGTGGCCAAAATCGAGGCTTTGATGTGGGATTGATTTTCCACTCTAGAGATCTTCTGCTGTATATCCTTGATATCGATCTAGACGTCGTGTGGGCGACGATCCTCCAGACCTCGAAGAAGCTTGAAGACTAAGAACCCAAGATCCTAAATTTTTTGATGATATTTCTCTTTTTTAAAGAGGCAATTTCGAGATTATGGTGTGCTAAGGTTTTTAGCCTTCCTTCAACAGATATAAATAAGGCTACAGCAGGGATCTAGAAGGCTTTTAGGGTTGGGCCTCCAGCAGGCTTAAATTCTCCATGTTCAGCCCAGAACATAATTTAAACCCATTAATATTAATCTAGTCCACTAAAGGATTAATATTGCACTACCTCCCTAAACCATATTTATCGAAAATCATGGACTTCTTTTAACTCAATTAATTCCCCGTGTTTAAGATATCGAATGTCCATTAATTAACTACAGTATACTGACAACTGAATTAATTAATTTCTTATCCATGAGAAGTACCACTAAAACTTTATTATTAAAATCCACCTGTAGGGTTTAGCATAATAATCCTTCTCGAGCTCCTCGGGGGAAATCATCAACCAAGCGCACCAGGATACGAATTCCTTCTATAATTGGTAACCCTTCAATTATAGCAACGTCAATACCCAACTTATCAATCTTATTGACTCTTTAATTAGAATCTCACCCATTGATAAATCAAATTAATAAGCATTAAAATAATTATGTCTACTATTATATAGGAATTAAGAATCATGAGTATCCGAGATCTATATTCTAATGTATGTTAGTCCATTAGAATTATCTCACTGCGATCCAGTTCAATACATTAAAAAATGTACTGGTATAATTAATTAGTCAAGATAGACTAACTCCAAATTATACCACAACTATAACGATGGTTCGTCTTCTTCCATCTAGGTTGTGAACACTCTTATACTTAATAAGGCACCGATGATATTATCTTCTGTGTGCATTCCACACACCATATCATCTTCAATATTAAGTACACGACGATATTGCATAAATAAATAACAATATTAAAGCAATATAAGTGACTGTTTATTCTCATTCAAAATAAGGAAATAAGGTATATACAAAAAGTAAACTGTTTTAGTATAAACCCCAACACGCCCGGCGCCTCAGAGCTTTCTGCTCGGCAACACCCTGCTCGGCTCTCTCGGCAGGAGTGCTCGGCAGCTTACCAGAATCGCCCTATGCCTCGAAGCTTCCTGCTCGTCTCTCTCGGCAGGAGTGCTCGATAGCTTGCTAGGGCCGCCCGGCGCCTCGGAACTTTCTGCTCGGCAGCCCCAACTCGGTGTCCTCGGCCTGGTTTCTCGGCGAGGCTTGGTGGACCGGGGGGAACTCCTCGCCTGCCCGGTGCCTGTTGTGTGGCTTGGCAGCTCGGGCGAGAACCTCTCGCCTGCCCGGCGCCTGCCGCTCGGCTAGACTGCAGGCATGGCTCGGCGCCCTGGCCAAAAATTTCTCTGCAGCTCGGCCGGTCTAGCTCGGCAGAGTGTATTCTCCGCGTCACTTTGAGTGGTCTGGCTCGGTTCCTCCGTGGGGTATTCAGAATGATATCGACCATCAACGAGACTATTGTATACGTTTTTCAACTTTTTTGTGACAAGACTACACATTAATCATTATGTTTTCATCTTTAGATGTGACAAACACTACACATTTAGTACAACTGTCTTGTGAAATTGTAACTCATGTATAAATTTCGAATATTGGATTAGATTTTTTAAACACAATTCACTTACACCTTTGGTTTTCTCCACCATCCAGGTCTTATCATAAGGAAAAGAAAAAATGAGTTCATATCAGCCTAACATTGTACCAAATTTTGATTTCGAAGGAGATTTCTTTTTCTACGATAGAAATTTAATCGAGTGGAGTATCTATATGGATACTTTGCTGGTTGACGACCTCCGTGAGAGTAAGCTCAATGGAGTCTACGATCCCAAAAGAGAATTGCGCAACAATATCACATGGATCTTGTTGGACAAAATCAATGTTAGGTTGGGAAAAACTTCACAATGGAAACGATACAGGCATTTCATATGATGTTGTGAAACAAGCATTCTACTTGGGATCATGAGACCAAAAAAGTGCAAGCGCCAGAATGGCTTGTACGTTTTTGGAACGACGTGGCAGGCGATACTGAGTTTACTGGTGCACATCTAAAACATGGAGAACCTTTTTTCGATTTGATGGATTGTGTATTCAATAAAAATTATTTGAATTGCTTTTAATCGATACCACAATCTCATTGGAAATCTGCCATTACGAATGTAATCACATATATAATATTAAATTACTGTAATTGTTATTTTAATCTTATTGTATTTTAACTTTGAAATAAAATTTCTTGTAATTTTAAGACATTATTATGATTTGCACTTATAATAATATAATTGTTTATTTATTTTAAGAATTTTAAATAAAAATAACAAGTTATAAAAAGAAAAAAAAAATTACAAATTATCTTTTGGGCCAAAATAAAAAAGTATGTTTATTTATTTTCCTAATAAATTTTTTAAATAAAAATAACAAATTATTAAAAAAATCTTAAAATTACTTTTTGGGCCGAATTGAAAAAAAAAAGAGTTTGGGATCGGGATGCTGGGTCAAAATACAAAATATATATATATATATATATATATATATATATATAATATATATATATATATATATATATATATATATATATATATATATATAGGATTGGGTTCAAATGAGAACCCCGTCATTATATGTGAACCTAGGGACTAATCCTGGCCTTAGATCTAATATTACACAATGCAATTATATGTCCAGGTTCATTGTGCTTTTTACACAGTACTGTAGTGCTAAAATCAGTCAAGTTTTTTTAATTTAATTATATATATATATTTTTTACATTTTAAAATATGCAATATGTATCTTAAATTGTAGATCTTGAGAATGTGATTAATTTGATATATATTTCATTAAAAACGAATAAAATTTGAAAAAGTTATGGTTTGTTGAAGATTTGAGTTTCATTTCAAATTTTTGAATTTGCAGTTTATAGACGAAATTTGCAATGCTTTTTGTATACAATCGTAGTGTTTTTTTTTCTTAATCTATTGTGCTTTCTAAAGAACAATGTAGTGCTCTTTGTAAACATTGATATATGTCCAAAATACCATTTTTAATTAATTAATGCATTTTTTTACATTATTACCATGCTGACATGTCATGATCTCAACCATCAAGATTATTCAATCTAATGGTCAAGATGAGTCCCTAGGTTCACATATAATGACGGGTTCTCATTTGAACCCAACCCTATATATATATATATATATATATATATATATATATATATATATATCATTATGGGACGCTTTTGTGAAACGCGTCCCTGGTCAAATTGAAGAAAAAAAATATTTTTGGGGCCGGGACGCATTGTCAAAAGCGTCTCGGCCCCAATATTTTTTTCTCAAATTGGCCTTTAACATTTTTTTTAATAAAAAGGTTTGGGACGCTTTTGACATTAGTCTCCTGATTTTTCGTTTTTTTTATTATTTTAATTTAAAAAGCGGGCTGCTAATGTCAAAAGCGTCCCGATACAAAAGTTTAAATTTTTTCAATTTTTTTATATTTTATGAATTTATAATTATTTTTATATTATTATTTAATAACCCCATAATTTGCCAGTGTGCTAATTTTTGAATGATCAAAGATATTTTTGGCATTTAACATCCAGATGTATGTTAAAAATAAGTAAACTATCCGAGGCCAAAAATGCAAAAATTAAGACTTATGAGAGCTTATGAACAAAATGAGAATTTTACAGGGGCAATATCTTTTTTTATATTTTTTTTTCAAATGTGCCACGCTTAAAATTTACAAGACAAGATCTGTAAATCAAAACAAATGGATCCCTAATTGCTATATAACATACAGTACATACATATATAAATGACTAAATATAGTTTGTTTGTTTTTGTAAATTGCAAATGTTGGATTAAGGGTCTAGATGCTTGAATTGTTTTGAATAGCTAGTTGATGATTAGCACTAAACAATTAATTTTAAATTATAATTTGGTAAATTAATTGTTTGAATAGTTAAGTAAAAAATAATTTAATTATAGGACATGATTGAGAGACATAAAATAATATAAATAATAATAATAATAATAATAATAATAATAATAAATATTTTCAAAAGAAAGATAACAAAATAATTATTATATAACATAAAATATTTGTTGTGTCTAACAATAACATTGTATAATCGTAAGATAATATATTAGTGCATTAAAGAAAATGATAAATTGGTTGTTGGTTAGAAAAAACTGCTGTAACTTTTTCATAACATGAGTTGATTCGTTTTTTTAAGCCTAATCGGTATAAGTGTATGTTTGGTAAGTACACTAAGTTAGATTATATCTTATTTGGATAGTTTATAAGCTAAATGCATTCAAATAAGTCATTTTGGGTTGAATGAGTTTATTTGAAAAGTTTGAATTTATCTATGATGCTACTTTTACAAGTGATTCAAATATATTCATGGGGATTATGGATTTTATTCCTATTTTAACCTTTTTCATTTTTTGAAAAACTACACTATTATCTCAATTGGTGTTTCAAAAATTTATTTATTTTATCACATTATTATTTATTACTTGAATGAACTTATTTTGGTATTGTGCAATTACTATTTTTTATTTATAATCATTAAAAATAATAATAATAATAATAATAACATAATTTGATTTACAATGCTAATATTAATAAATAAAAATTAATATCAATGATTAGATTCATAATATTAACATTCTTTAAAAAGTAAATAAAATCTTTATTTATTATTGTAATGTAAACAATAATAATTAGATTTACAATGTTAACATTATTTCAAAAAATAAATAAAAAAATAACATGAACATTCATTTATTAAAAATGTATTTTTGTTTAATTAAATATGTTTGAGTCAGTTTATCATTAAAATTAGTCATACACTTTTATATATATATATATTAGTTAACTTTTTAGTTATCGGTACCCCAAGTCTTTACCATGTAGTGTGAAGGATCTAATTTTGGGTAAATTTATAAACTATCAACTCTTATAAATAATCTAATTTTGGGTGATATATAAACTATCAACTCATTGGATTCGTTGTCAATCAAGATGACCTGTTACACAGCCAGCACCCTCGACAACAATAGACCATTTGAAAATATTACCGGCCATCACCGCCTCACATAAGAATCCAAAAAATGATTCTGATGATAAACCCAATCTATCTTCTCCACATGAGATCCAGTCAGCCCCTATGCGCGAAGCAGTCAATAAATACACAATTTTGTCTTCATTTCAGTTATTTTATGGTAACACAGCAATGCTGAAAGCTAACGTACAATTATTATATACATTCCGTTTAATAATAAAATAGCGGAAAACATGATAGATTTACTCGAAGATAGGAACGAATTAGGGATGAAAATTGTGTGTGAGGGTTTTCAAATGCCACAGGAATAAGCAAGTAAATATCTTATTTAATTTATATTTATGTTATATGATATAATATATATATATATATATATATATATATATATATATATATATGTAGAAAATACAACTGTGAACATAAATAGGGAACAATCTGTAAACACACTAGAAACTGGAAAAAATAAAAAAAAAAAGAACAGAAAGTTGTAAAACTAGTGTCAAGTCGAATCGAGTAAGCACTCTGTCCGCAAGACGAAATAGCCCCGGTAGTGCCCTTCGATTTTGGCTATTTGTCTCCAAAGATGAAACGACTTCGTCTCTGGTATTACAGCACCGTAAGAACCAGAGTTCCGCCGAACAGGATGAATATGGTCTGGGCTACGTAAGAAATAAAATGCAGAGAATATGTGTATGCAATATGCTGTGTGTTCTTCGAGTTCTCAGGTGTTTCAGGTACGAAATGAACTGGAGCCTCTCACCCTTTTATAGGTGTTCTAGCGGGAGGTAACAGTCTGCTTAATTATGTCCTTAAAGGCGTCATTAAGTCATTCAAACAGGCAGTAATCTGGCAGCATGAAACTGGACAAGTTTAGCGTGTAGCGTGCAGATGCATTGCATGTTTGAATTCGTACGTTTTGGTAACGTCTGAACGGTCAGGTAGCCGTTTTCGTAATGGTCAAGAGTGAGTTCAAAAGCTTCTCAACTTCTCAGGTGCGTGTAGGTTCAAAAAAGAAAGCCTGGATCGAACCAGGACCCCACACACGGATCACCACAATCGGACCAGCCAATTCGATCCAATTGCCCAAGACCCAGACCCAGGCCCAGAGCCCAGGACCCAGGACCAAGGTACGGGTCCGGGTCCGGGCTCGGATATGCTCGGCTTCGCCGAAGGCGGACAGGCGAACCCTAGTCCAAGAGCCCGCGTGAGTTTTGTTTACACAAAGCCCACAACACTCTCTGGCCCACTTGATGTACACTAAAGAAATGTAATCAATTTTAAACTCCCTTCCACATTGACTATCATTCAATGTGGGATAAACGAAATTGCACTTAAGCAACTGTTCAACTTCTAAGCATCATTTCTCACTCACCAATAAATAGATTTGAGAAATTCAAAAGGTTATAATTATCTACACGACACGTAGAACGAGCCTATATAATTCGTTAACACGAATTTTCGTTGTACGATTTAAGTAGAATAAATCAAATTTACAACATATATATACATATATATATATATGGTTGTGTGTGTGTGTGTGTGTTTATTGTATACGTCAGTGATGACGTGATTTACGGTGCTGATCAGGAGGTTTCGTCCCTCCAACAATGGATTTTAAGATTTACTTTAGGATCAATTATATTATTTCTTTATACACTGAAACACTTACCTTAGACCCGTTAGGTATTTGGAATCAAATAGAGAGTTTGATACTAAATTTTGAGTTTTTCACTTATTTGGACAATTTGAGAATGTGATTGTAATGTGATTATCATACTATGTATGTATTTTGTGGACTTTTGAATTACGGTTTCCATCTCTTCTTTGTTCTTAGGTGCACTACAATAAATGTGTACTTAGAGAATTAAGGAGGGGTGCTGCCGAAATTTTCAAGTTCTCTCAAAATGCATAGTAAGATAATTCTTGAATGGTATATGGCCTTTACCAAAAACTCAATCATTTTTTTATAGGCACCCTCATAGCGCTCGCTTATCTATAATTTGATCATCTATATTATTAATTAAAATTATTATATCATAGGATGAGTTCTATCATAGTTGGATGTAAAAACGGAGGGTGGACGCTTATCTGTCGAACGCGTTCATGGAAGGGGTGGAGAGTTTCATACAATTTTCACTCACGCATGGAGTAATGAATGACAGGAAAAAATTGAAGTGTCCTTATAGTCATACTAAATGTAGGAACTGCATTTACCACGATATAAATGAGATCATATTTTATCTCGTTAAAAACGGATTCTTACCAGATTACGATATCAGGACATTCCATGGTTAAACAAATCTTGATTGCACGCATCCTACCGACCTTGAGGTTCACGTTGGAGGATTATCTTAAGCCGATACCGAATAATCCTCAAATACTTACATCAATATGATTCACGATGAAACCGGTCCGAACTTTGTATTTATCCCTAATGTTGAAGAACCACCTAATCCTGAGGCCCAGAAGTTCTGCGATATATTGAGTGCTGGAAATCAACCTTCGTATCCCGGATGTGAGAAAGATTCTCAGGTGTCTCTAGTTTCCCAACTCATGAACTTGAAGGCAAAAAATCGTGTGTCATAAAAGTGATATGATCAAGTACTGGATTCAAACAAAGAAGTGGTGCCGAAAGATAATCATATACCAGATGACTACTACAAGAGCAAGAAGTTATTAAGGGGCATGGGCCTACCAGTCGAGAAAATCGATTGTTGCATGAATAATTGTATGATCTATTGGAGAGACGATCCCGATATGACAAGTTGCAAGTTTTGCAACCATTCTTGGTTCAAACCCGCTAAATAAGGAAAATCAAAATGACAGAAAAGCAGCATTGCACATAAGAAGATGTATTATTTTCTATTAAATCCTCGTCTTCAAAGGCTATACGTATCTACAGCAACTGCAAAGGACATGAGGTGGCATGCAGAACACGTTGTTGACGATGGTGTGATGCGTCACCCATTAGATTCAGAGGCCTTGAGACATTTCAATCGAACTCATTCGTAGTTCGCCCGAAAGTTGAAATGTAAGATTGGGCCTTTACACATATGGTTTTCAACCTTTTAGTAGTTTCTGGGCGCAATATTCCTCATGATCGGTGATAGTCACAACATAAAACTTGCCTTCATGGATGTGTATGAAAAAGCCATATAAGTTTCTGAATATTCTTTTTCCAAGCCCTAAAAACCCGAAGGATAAGGTGGATATGTTATTACAACCTCTAATCGCTGAGTTGAATTAGTTTTGAACGGCCGGTGAACCCTTGTATATCTCCAAAAAAATAGAATTTTCAGTTGTGGGAAACCCTCATGTGGATAATTAGCGATTTATCTGCCCACTCCATGTTGTCTGGTTGGAGCACGGCTAGGAGAACGGCTTATCCATATTGCACGAAACGTTCGGATGCATTTACTCTCAAGTGCAGTGGGAAACAATCATGATTTTATAATCATCGAAAGTTTCTTGATTGCGGTCATCATTTTCAAAAAGATAAACTAAATTTATGGAAAAACAGAAAGGTGGAGACTCCACCGCCGAGCGTACGATCAGGAATTGAGATTTTGGCCGAGATAAAAAGTTTAGGGCTTTTGAAAGTTATTGATCTAGATTCAGCGACCGTCAATGTACACATAGTAAAGTTAAGTGGTTGGAGGAAAAGAGCATATTTTGGGACGATGAGGACAAATTTACCTCGTAATGATGATGTATAAAATGGTGAAGACGATAATGATGATGTTCCTTCAGTGTTTAAAAAATATGGTCAAGAAGTACAAGATTCTATCAGGTTTGAAATGCCATTATTTATAAATTTCTAACGAAATATTAGTTATATAATAAAGGGGCAATTGCCAAATACTACATAGGAAATAATATTTTTGTCAGATACTAAGACTAATTATACAAAATGTCAAATAGTCCAACCACAAATATACAATTACAAGGTTACCCTTAATAATAATAATAATAATAATAATAATAATAATAATATCAATAAATAATACACCACCACCTCCCTCCGGCCACCCCACCGC
>BMAC01000106.1:1633024-1647228 GCA_014905375.1 Phtheirospermum japonicum | reverse complement strand
ATATATATATATATATATATATATATATATATATATATATATATATATATATATATATATATATATATATATATGCAATTTAAATCGATATCACTACAAAAAATAGGGGAATGCTGATGGGACAAACGAATGCTGACGGGTTTGCTGACGGGTCACGCCCGTAAGCATTGTTGGCGTCAGTAAATGATTTTTGACGACATTCATCAACCCGTCAGCATTTGTTGACGAGTTTGACTCGTCGGCAAAGCCCCCAGCGACAACCCGAGACCCGTAAGTAATTTCAAATAATGCCGACGGGTTGGGCCCATCATCATTTTAAATTTTATTTTATTTTATTTTATTTTATTTGAGACTTTTACCTGTATTTATTTCACATATCAATAATTCAATACGTAAACTAATTTGCATTTCCCAAAAAAAAAATTAAAAATATAATATATTTAATTTACAATTTTATAGTATAATGTATAAAACATAAATAAAGTACCAAATATAAATAGTATTCGTTCCGAAATAAAGTAAACCGCATCATCATTATCATCATCGTTCCTAAATCAACTAAATCGAATGGATTTGCACAACTCCATTTGATTGCTGCCTCGCATATTAGCTCTGGATTTCCATCCGACCTTCTTTTCTTGTTTTCCTTGACAAGTTTAACGCATTCATAGCCAAACACAGCAAAATCAACCGAAAGCTAATAACATAATAATAGAGAATTAATTAATCAACCAATTCGACCGTGAAAAAAATTAAAGCCTCGAGCTCGAAGAGATAATTACCTGTAATAAGGTAAGAACCCAATAGAATGTATTGCCAACCTTCGTATCATTCTATAAACCAAAATCCATATCAGAAATATTATTAAAGTTATTGGGTTTGGCATGAGAATACGGGTTTATTAAATAAATAATATAAATATAATTATAAATTGACAAAATAAAATATTTTAATTTTTTTTAAGATTTTGTACCGATACGTTCATGTCAAACGCATACCGGCCATTAAACTAAATAAAAAAAAATAAAAACAATCGGGACGCTAATGTCAAACGCGTCCTAGACCTTTTTAATAAAAAAAAATTAGGGCCGTTTTGAAAAGAGAAAATTTTGAAAACGCCATTTTCAAATGTTAATTTGATTTTGAAGTGAAATTCACCTTTTTTTGAAATACTCAAACCTCTATATTTCACCGAGATTCAATCTCCGCAGTTTCGCACATGGATAACATTGCTCTCAACCTTAATTTCATGACAACCCGGGGCGCTTTTGACACAAGCGTCCCGGTCCCGAAACTTTTTTCTTTTTCAAAACGGCCCCGATTGTTTTTTATTAAAAAAGGTCCGGACGCGTTTGATATTAACGTCCCGATACAAAATCTTAAAATCTTTTAAAAATATTTTATTTTGTCAATTTATAATTACATTTATATTATTTATTTATTAAACCCTGAAAATACTCTGTTACACGTTTAGAAAGGAAAATAGAGTGATTTCACTTGCCTTCATAATATGAAGAAGTAAAAAAGCAAGCGCATACAAGTAGCAGAACTAACATTCTCTTAATGCTTAGGTTGCCCTGCATAATTTCCTGAAATAAAGAGAGCAATGACAATTATAGGGAAGAAATCAACAAATTTGAACGGGACTATAATAATATATTGATAAATGCTCACCAATGGCGTTCTCCTCTCTAGGAAGCAGCGGCTCATATGCAGCATCAATCACTAACTAAGCAACAGGTTAACCAAAAATGCTAAGGTCAGTTATTTTCTCTATAGGTAAAAAGTAAAAACTCAAAACTGCAGTAAATCCTCTAATCTGATTACACTCCCCATATGAATTACCAATAACTTCCTCTATCACTTCAATAATTGAAGCTCTATTGGCTCCTAGTGTTCCAAGAATTTTGTGCACTGGTCTACACTTCAATCAACAGAATTATAATTACAGATTATTGACAAACATCTTACAGGGCCATCTCTTAGACAACTCACCTTTAACATAGATCCCTCATTCCACATCTCAACCACCTTACAAAACGACCTTGAAGAAGTACCTCAATATAAAATAACGACCTTGAAGAAGTACCTCAATATAAATTAACGATAATTATAAAATAATACCTCAATTAAAACTTAATTATACAAAACCCTAAATTGAACCCTAATTATACAATAATACCTGAATTATACCCTAACTATCCAATAATACCTATTATAAAAAATCTCCTAAATCATACACTAATTATATAATAATAGCTAAATTATACACCAATTATGTAATTGTTTCATATAATTTTCAAAAATTAAAAATATTAATTCACAAAACAATTCAAAAAATTAAAAGAGAGAGAGAGAGTAAGGAATTTACCTTGTGGGCGGCATCTGGGCGACGGCTGGGGCGGAAACTAGGGCTCCAGGGCAGGCGGTTGTGGCAAAAACCGAGCCTGCGAGGTGGACGGCGGGGTAGAGAAATCAAGTGGAGGATAGCGGGTGGCTAGGGCGGGGGCTGGCATCGGGGGCAAAGGCAGCGGCGGCGGGGCTGGCAGCGGGCGGGGCGGACTAGGGTGGCGCGTCGATTTTTTTTTTCTTTTCCTTCATCTTTCTGTTCTTCAGAAAGCAGATCTGATCTACTTTAAAACAGATATGCCAATGGGCACGAACCGTTAGTATTTTTTTTTTTTAATATTGATGATGGGTTGGTACCCATCAGTATTTTTTTTATTTTTTTTTATTTATGCTGACGGGCAGGCACCCATCAGTATTTATTTTTTAATTTTTTTTAATTATGCTGACGAGCTGATACCCGTTAGTAAAGAAGTCTGTCAGCGGTCCGTCAGCAAACCCGTCACTGATGGGAAGCAGACGAGCTTCTCGTTGACAGCCTTTGCCCATCAGCAAGCCGTCAACAAATTCTGCCCGTCAGCATATGCTGACGATTTTTCTGCTAGTGAGCAAAATCCGTCAGCATTTGCCTTTTTTTATTAGTGTGTCTTAAAAAGTAATATATTTATTACTTTACGTTATAGGCACAAGACCCGTTGAACAATAACACCGAAAAGTACATTAAGAGTCTAGCATTAGGTCCATCACAATATGTGATTACATGTCATGGTTGCAAGATAAATGGATACATATTTCACATAGTTGCATATAGATCAAACAGATAAACTTTGAGCACTAACGCCTGTATAAGAGGAACAAAATATTGGGATGATGAGTATGATTACTATGGTCATCTCGTAGAAGTTTTTAGACTCGACTATACTGCTTTGCCTTACAAGAGCATACTCTTGTTCAATTAAGAGTGGTTTGATCCAACTTTCGCAGGCAAAAAGGTTCATCCTCAGTATATTCTTGTCGATGTCAGTTATGAGCGTAGATTCAATCGCTATGAGCCATTTATACTTGCTGCCCAAGATATTCAAGTTTACTACTGCCTGAATCCAAGTTTGTAACGACATAAGCTGAATTGTTTAACAACATGCAAAATTAAAGCGAGATCGACAATATATTTTATCCAGCCTTTGTTGCCTAATCAATCCTTTTAAGAGGAGCAAATATTAATGCACAATTCAATAAAATTGGTGGATGGAGATTTTCAATTATATGTCGACCTTATTATTAATGAGTCGTATGAACTTGTCGATGAGCCAAAGCAGGAGACAGAAGATGAATCTCTAACCGATGATGAACATACGAACGAAGATGAGTTTGATGATAACCTAGATAGTGAAAGTGTTGGTTCAAGTTAATTATAAAACTAACACATATATATATATAGTTTGAAATTATATTAATTCATTTATCCTGATTTAATTATGCTTTAATTTTAATAATTTTTAGATGAGAGGTTGAGGTAGTGAATGTTCTTCTCTAGGCCCATCTTCGGGCCGTGCTTCTCTTGGTTCATCATTCTCGTCTCATTGCCACTTAGAAGATGAATATGATGATATGATGGACTTATCAGCAGGACTCCGCCGACCGTTCCAACCACCCCGTCCGATGCTAGTACATCGAGAGGCCTCATGCCACCACGTCATGGTATGGACAAGTTCTATGTCATCCCCCCGAGATAAGTAACTTTAATTTAATTTTTATTGCTAAGAAATTCATTATTTTAGTATATTACTCTAATAAACTCTATATTTTACTAGACTACGCAGTCACTCGCTGGAGTTACCGATGATTCTTCGGCTGGTCCACGAGATTCGTGTACACCCCGATGGGTGGAAGTATGAGCATATTCCCCAGTCTTATCGTCAGTTGTGGTGGCCCGAGTTTTTGTTAATTAACTAATATTATTTTCGAAAGTTTTTACATATAATGATTTTTATTAATTAAATTATTTTGTTTTGTTTTGTTTTGCAGAGACGCTGTTATTGGGACCCAAGATTATGTTCTGAGGAGATCGTACAACGTAAGTTTTAAAGTTCTATGGCTCACTCGTGTCCCATCCATCTCTACGAGTGGAAGACAAATTGGAGAACGGAGGGGAGGATGCCCGCGTGTGTGGGCGAAGACATCTAAAGTGGATGGATAGTGGAATCGAGAAGCTGGAGAATAAGAAGCAGTTAGAGCAGGCGAGCAGGAATAGGATGAGCGAGCCCGGCGGACCTGGTACTAGGATAGCCAAGCACAGAGGAGGGTCACGAACTGTGATTGGTCATGAACGTCAGCTCGTAAATAAATTTAAATGTATTTGTAAATTTATCTCGTAAGTAATTAATGAGTTCATAATTAGTGATAAATTAAAATATAATTAAAATATTATATACAACGTGAGGATCTAGGTTGGGAACCCATTGCATTCGAGCTTTTATTGACTATGCACCAGATATCAAATGACACTTTCACTGATCCTGTATCGCAGCAGATTTTTGTAAGTATTTTTTTAGATGTAATAAATTTATATATATATATATATATTTCATTTTTAATCTTCGTAATGGTAAATTATACACCAATCAAAATATTGAAGGAGGTGTATCAGAGACGTTTAGAGGAGAGACGTGCTTCATCACTAGGACGAGGTCTATATAGACACCGTCAATGTGAAGAAGGGTCGTCGATTTGGCATGATATGCTTAGGAGGTCTTCTAGCTTCGAAGACTTACAGAGACGGTACCTCCTCTGCTCTTGATAGGCGTGTTACGGAGCTCCATACACACCTGAATGTTTTGAAAAGCTAGGTCGAGAGTCAGCTTGAGGCGAGCGAGTGGGCACATCAGGAGCAGCTCCAATCGATGCGCGAGTAGCATGCGCGTGAGCGGCTTAAGTTGGAGGCGACTCTCCGTCAACAGGTGATGCAGGAAGTCACCGCAGCGATGAGAGCTCAACGTCGGCGGCCGCCCTTTGATCCTCTAGGTGGTTCTCCATCTGATTCTCTAGATGAATCAGCAGAGTAGTAGTGTTAGGAACAGAGAATATTTATATTTGATATTTTATTTAAACTTTATACATTATATATATATATATATATATACCTGTTACTGGATAATTTGTGGGGCAGAGACAAAGGTGAGTGCAAGGGCGGGATAGAGACCTTTTATACACTGCTGTAGGGTAGTACACCCATATTCCCCAGCAGCTGCCGCGTAGGGTTGAAAAAAGAAGGAAAACTTCGATGGCGATCAATGAATTTGATTGCCTCGTAGCCCGGTTTCACCACTCCTTAGCGAGTTAGACGGTTAGGAGGCGCACCGAGACTAGTGTTGGTTGGCCTATATATATACACATATGCTAATTAATTATATTTTATTTTTAATTTTTTTTAAACATGTAAATTATTTTCGTATTTGATTAATAATTTGTGGCATAAGTACATGCAATTATAATAAATAAAATTAAATTAAATTAAAAAGCATATATATTTTTGAAATTGCTGACGGATGAAACCCGTCAATATAATTTGAAATTACTGAAGGGCTCAACCTGTCAGGAAATGCTGACAGCAAAATACCCGTCAGCATTATTTGAAATTGCTGACGGGCTTAACTCGTCATGAAATGCTGATAGGCCTTACCCGTCAGCAAATACTGACGGGTATCGATTGATATCCAGGGGAGCGCTGACGTGATGTACCTGTTAGCATGCCGTCATCATTTACTGATGGGTCTGATAATATCGCCAGTATAGTAATACTAACGCCAAAAATAACAACGGGTAACGTCCGTCAGTAAAGGCCAATTTTTTGTAGTGAAAGGTGATCACGTTCTGTTTGCAAAAATTTTTATTTTTATATTCTACCTAATTTCGTATCTCGATCATCTAAAATATGTGGTATAGCTGATACAACATCAAAAATTGATTTTTTCTTTCACAAGGAAAATATTAATTTAAAAAGTAGATATTTATGCACTTTCTTTGACGATGATTAAAAAATATAAAATATGATTAAGGATTTTTCTTTCACAAAAAGAAAAGAAATTGACTTTTGGGATCTGAATTTTACACGAGCTTGCATGGGTTTTTGCATTCGGTATTCATTTTCTTTGAAATTAAAGGGTATATGTGAAATAATATGAGGTCTGGTTTGCACTAATTCCTATCTAATTCAAGTAGGTTGGTGAATTTAGTAAATGTGTAAATTACGTAAAATATGATGATGCCTATCATATTAAAAGGTTCAATGTAATTTGCTAATATAGTAAAATTCTAATTATGCCAACTCATTAAAGAACTATATTAACCCACCATATTAAAAGGTTCAATGTAATTTGCTAATATAGTAAATTTCTAATTATGCCAACTCATTAAACAACTATATTAACGAATGTAAGAGCCTAAGTAGTCTAATCTCTTTAGTTAAAAAAATATATAAACCTAATTATGTTAACTTAAGAAAAATGACAATCTCACCTATCTCCCCTATATATTAATACAAAATCATCTTATCTTATGTGTCTACTTCCAATGCTTTGTTAGCTTTGAAATTTTTTTTGGTGTTTCGGTGTCATTCGAGTCTAATATTAACTTAATTTAGTATTTTTTATTTTTATATATTTACCTATTTTAATACTTTTCTATATATTTCGCCTAATTCAATATTTCTCTTTTATTACATTTTACCTACTATAATACTTTCTTTAATATATTTTTTCCAATTCAATATCTTAATTTTATTCTTCTAATATAAAAATATAAAAAATTTATATCTAATTATAAAAAACATATATAAGTTGAATTAATTTTATTTACAATACAAGTTGAAATAATCTTATTATAATTCTAAATATTGATATAAGAAAAATATGAGTTATATAAAGTTATTACAAAAGGGAAATAAATATAAAAATATAAACTTAAAGTTTTTTTATCTAATCCCAATATAATAAATTGAAAATAATATTTAAAATATATATGAAAAACTATTGTTACACCAAACAAAAATCAAAAATAAAGTGAAACAAAAAGATAATGTAATACTAATACTAATACTAATAATAAATTATTATGCCTACAAAAATAAATATTAAATATATTCTAAATCTTTTTATCTAATTCAAATATAATGCATTGATACATATATATTATATATTAGCACGAACAAATTAGTATCTTACATAGAAAAAAAAAAACTAAAATAATATTACATATACTACAAGTTAGATGCATGATATTTTTTCAATAGAATTATCAGTGTTTTATAAATTTAATATTTTATATCACATATTCACATGTAACACGCGGGTGTTGTATATTTTACATTTTTTCAAACTCACTTTTATGCGGGTTTCCACGTTATTATTAAATATTGATTAGATATCTATACAATGCGACACGAGTTGAGAGTATGACATTCGTTTATTTTTTAAAAGTATGTAAGTAATATTATTAACGAATTTAATCTAAATATTAAATACAAAACAACGTATGTAAATAAATTATTAACGAATTGAATTTAAGTATGAAAATAAAAATTTAATAATTATAATAATTGATAAATAAATTAGACATGTACAAGGCGAGTTGAGAATATATCTTTTGAATTTCTCATTTTAAATAAAAATTTATAATTATCTCAAATATTTTTTTATATTTATCTTTTGATAAACCCGTGTAATACACGGGTATTAAACTAATATATATATATTAAATGAAAAGATTTTTATCCTACGTTGACGTGTAATTTTCTGGTGGTTCTATTGCTTACTTGACAAATTTTGGAGGTTTGAAAACTTACTAAAATATAGGAATTCTAATATTTACTTAATTTATTATATTATATTTTTTCTTACCTCGATCCGCTATATATAGGTATTTCTTTCTTTCTTTTTTTGGACTTTTTCGAAAATACAATAATTTTCCCTTGAGATTAAAATTAGATGGTATGAAGTCGTAAGGGTGCAGAAGTGTAAGTATCTTGTTGAATGATTATGTGATCTTAGGAGGGGCCTATAAATAAAGAGTGGCGGTGGCTCAAATACTCGTACACAAAAGAAGAAAAAGAAAACATAAAAGAGAGAGAGAAAAAGGCAAAATGGGTTTGGAAAATTACAAGCCCACAATTGTAATGGTGGCATGTCAGTTTATGTATGCTGGAGTGAATCTAAGTGGAAGAGAAGCACTTGTGCAGGGGATGAGCTCCAGGGTTTTTGTTGTCTACAGACAGTGCATAGCATTCTTGCTTATTGCCCCTCTAGCTTTTTTCTTAAGGTACATATTTCCACTTTCTTTTACTCTGTTATATGATATTGAATTATTTTTTTGCTTTCTTTATCTCTCTCTGGATGCAGGAGAGGAGCAAAAGAATGTTTTGTGGGACTGGGGTGGAAAAGCTTCTGGCTGATATTTGTGCTGTCTTTTGTAGGGTAATTCACCATTTTAATAAAATCCCAGATGAGGAGAGGATATTTTAAGTAACCTTTTGTTTTCGTGCTGGCAGTGTGACTATTAATCAAAACATATTTTTTGAGGGTTTGCATCTAGCCTCATCATCTGCCGCAAGTGCATCGGCCAATTTGATCCCAGCCATCACTTTTGTCATGGCTTACACCCTGGGGTAAATTATTTAAATTAGCTTCAAAAGTAAAATATGTATTTGTCTTTAATTATGTGTGGATAAGTAATTAATTATTGCAGCTTAGAAAAAGTCCATCTCCGAAGCTTAAGGAATATGGCTAAGGTGATTGGGACAGTGGTGTGTGTGGCTGGTGCTGCTGCAATGGCACTGTTGAAAGGTCCAAAGTTACTTAACATGGAGTTTCTGGGATCAAATGGAAATGACACGTGGTTGCTAGGCTGTTTATTCCTTCTTGGGAGTGCTTGTTGTTGGTCCCTTTGGCTCATTTTGCAGGTCAATGTAACAGCATGCTACCCGGATCATCTTTCATTAACAGCATGGATGTGCCTCATGGCTGCTTTACAATCTGCAATCCTAACATTCATAGTCGAGCCCAATACCCAATCGTGGAAGTTTAATTCCCCATTGCAATTATTCTGCTGCTTCTATGTTGTGAGTAATCGGTGTTTAATTGATTTGATTTTTATTAAATCTTTTTTTAAACAAAACAAATTAATATGTAGGGTCTGGCATCAGCAATTACTTTTTTTGCTCAAGCATGGTGCATTGCAAGGAGAGGCCCCCTCTTCTCTGCTATGTTCAATCCTCTATGTACTGTCATTGTCACTGTTTTTGCTTGCATTTTTCTACATGAGGAGTTGTACACGGGAAGGTAATTTACTATTTTAATAACTTTTTACAATTTATTATAGAGACCGCTAATAATTACTCGGAATATTCTTTTGAGTCGATTCTATGTTGTTTTATATTCTTATGGCGGATTGTTTGTTCTGATGATTTAGCGTGATGGGAGGATTGGCTGTGATAGCTGGACTGTATATTGTGCTATGGGGTAAGGCAAAAGACTATCAAGTCAACAAGGAAGAGACAATTAGCCAAATACAAAATCAAAATGATGAAACGACGTTGTCTACTCAAGTCTCAGATTGCATAATTCATTTGGAGGAGCCTCTTTTGCCTGGAATATCATCAAGTTAACTTTGAATATCACGTGAGAGACTAGATGTGTATCAACTCATGGCTCAAGGTCTAATTCGTGTCAAGATTAGAGATGGGCAAGTGATTAGGTTTACGCTGGATTGATTGTCTCGTTAGATGATAGTTATTTAAGACGTCACGGAAGAGTTTTGTAATATCAGTCATCAAACCATTTTTTTTTTTTTTACTTTTCTTTTCTAAAAGTGTAAAATGGGGCTTTTTAGTCAGGTTATTAAATAAATAATATAAAAATAATTATAAATTGAGAATATAGGCGAGAGCCTTTTTACAATGAGAGAGATCTCAAAATATGCTCAAAACGTAGGACATAAAATCAATTTAGAGAAAAGAATGAGGTCTGAGTACTCTTTATATAGATAAAAAAACGTGTTCCCCAATCTAGGGTTTCCGTCTCCAACTATAACCACAATACCATAAATAACGACCGCCTCACAATTAAGATTCTTTCTTTATGTTAAGTTCCTTTAATCAATAGGATTCTTGCTGAATTATTATATTAGCCATGGGACAAGAAGCCTGCTCATGGAATTAATCTGTCGGGGCCTTATAAAAAAGTTTACGTTAACCTGAGAAGGCCAAGAAATCATAAAGCCTAACACTCAACACCAAGCTGCCACTCAATGCCGAGCTGGTATAATAGTGTTTATATCATTATAGGTCGCCACCTCGCATAAGAGCTAGTCATTCTTATGCATCAGGTCGCTACCTTATAAAATAGCTCGCCCCACCCCTAGAAAGATTGCACCTTCTAAGGAAAGAGGTCGCTTTTACCAAAAATACATGCACACTACTGGCATAAATATTTGATGTCGTATCAACTAATCCCCCACGTTCTGGTTGGTTAAGGTAGAAAACCAAGTAGAATGTAATCATTCGTCAAACTCCAAAGTCAATCTGGCGTGCTCCTTTATAAAACGTGAAACTATCAAACATCACTTCCCATTTAATATCATTAAATGCACCTCTGCATTTTATCGGACACGTGTAAGTATCTGCTTTCCTCTTAATATATTTAACCTTGTCGGCCCAGAAATGAAAGGCCCACAACAAACCCTACTAATTCTCTTGCCTATCGAAAACTTTCTGTCACTTCAGCTTTTCACGCCGCACAAAATACCTCTTCGTCTCCACTCAGCATTACTAGTCACAAAAGCAAAATCAAAATTTCTCCATTTCTATCTGCAAGAAGCTTCGAATTTCTGCAAAAATCATCAAACATCACCAATCTGCACCAAATTCACCATTCAATTCCATGGGTAAGTCCCCCTAGTTTCTTATTTCATCGACAATTACTTTAAATTTTCTGCAAATCGCTGAGTTGCTGAATTATGAATAATTTCTTTGTTGTCGCTTCGTGATTGATTGATAATGAAAACAGCTTCACTTAGTTCAGATCCTCAAAAAAACCTAATCCATCACACCCAAACTTATCTTCCGACACCGAATCCGTAGAAACTCCCCTAAAATGACCCAGCAAAAATGGAAAAACCCCTGGGGTTCCACCTTCACTAGCCGATGAACCGGAGGGAGAAATCTCCTCCTTTGAACTTGAAGCTCATACTAAAGCATTAATGGATGCTCGGGCTCTAACCGAGAACATAATTGAGGATTTACCTCGAACACAACCCGAAATTGCAACTATCCCTAAGGGCATCCCTATACAATAATCTGGAATGCCCTCTTTGTCAGAACATTTTCTTGCTAACCCCGTTACTATAGCATCTTCGTCGGCTCACGTCGGTCTTCCTATTCCTCTGCGAGCTAGTAGAGTAATCTCGCAGAATTACTGGCTACTTCCCCCAAATAAAGAGGATCTCGAGAAATTTGAGAAGACCCTTAATCTTCCTGAAATTGTCAAACCAATTTATCCTTACATTCTCCGTATTGAACCGAAGCGACCTCCTCCTACTCATATTATAATTTTTGAGGAGCTTCTTAAAGTAGGTTTTAAGTTTCCCCTGCACTGGAATTTTTTTATAACCATGGCGAATAAATAAAAAATCCCCCTTCTTCAACTGACGCCCAATTCAATGAGGTTTTTAGCTGGGTACATAATTTTGTGCGAATATTATAATGTACAGCCTGACCCAGGTTTTTTTTCATTTTTTCTTTCAAATAAAATATCAAAAAGGCTCTTTATACCTCTCTTCGCATTCTAATCTACCTTGTTTCTTAATATATTTATCGCTCAAAGTTCCAGATTGGCGAATTAACTTCTTCTTCATTCATAATACTGAAATTTGGCCTTTTGATACCGAGCTGCAAAATTTTGTCCCTAAGCAAGATACGCCACCCTTTCCGTTTTAAACCAAAAGTACTTTAATCAGCTTTCTAAATGGATCAAACATCCTTGTGATGTGATGAAGCTTACAAATTAAGAACGAGTTTTTTAATTTTTGGGTCCTGATCCGCGACCTACAGATCAGGTTCTGACCAGATCTGAATTTGGTAGGTTACTGCACTATCATAAGTTTCTTCAAATATTATCATCCCCACATAACTGATTACTATTCGTCTTTCTCTTATGCAGATAATCTCATTGCTAGTTGTTTATCTTCGAGTTCGGATGAAGTGACTGTTGTTCAGCCTGAAGCTAGCCACACGGTGACATCGATACCACGACTTTCGGCTATTTTGGATGTTGACAAAGAACTGGATCGGGCCATGGCAGCCAAAGATGGTCAAGAAGAGCTCGATGACCTAGAAGAACAAGTTCCTCTTCAAGAAATGCTGACCAAAGGGCAAGGAAAAGGAAAAGGAAAAAGAGTAGATGTCACACTGATTCCTATAGCCCCAGCTCCTAAACTCCGACGTCTCTGGAAAACTTACGTTTCTTCTGCCTCGAGTCCCCCAGACTTGGAGAAAATTCTGGCACAATGTAGCAATGTCAACCGGTTCAAATCTCTTCTTCAAAAAATGGATGATTACTCAGGTAAACTTAATTCCCCAGAATACCTCGCGCAAATAATTTTTCCACCATACATCTAATTTATTATACCTTCTCTTCAAAATACAGTTAGAACCTCTGGTAAGCGCATTATTCAATCACTTTCTGGCGGCTACTTCTGAAAACGATCTGCAAAAAACCTGTGACGAGTTGACAGCTCAGGCGGACAAACAGACGCAATAACTTTCCTTAACACAAGGAGAGTTAGATGAAGCACGTCGCAAATTGACCACTCAGTGCCGAGCTGGTATAATAATACTCATATCATAGGAGCTCTCTACCTCGCATAAGAGCTCGCCACTCCTATACATCCGGTCACTGCAATCTAGAATAGCTCGCCCACCCCTTATAAAGATTGCACCTTCTAAGAAATGAGACCGCCTTACCAAAAATCCTTATAAATACCTGCATGCTGCCGACATGAATATTTGATGTCGTATCAGCTAGTCCTCCACATTCTGGTTGGTTGAGATAGGAAATCAAGTGGAATGTAATCATCATTTAACCTCAGAAGTCAAACAGTCATACTTTTCAAACCAACACGATACCCTTAGCCAACACGATTTCTCTACTTACTCCATGTTGTCTTGTTGGAGCACGGCTGGGAGAACGGGTTATCCATATTGCATGAAACGTTCATATGAATTTACTCTAAAGTGCAGCGGGAAACAATAATGGTTTGATAATCATCGAAAGTTTCTTCATTGTGGTCATCCTTTTCGAAAAGATAAAATCAATTTATGAAAAAATAGAAAGGTGGAGACTCCACCACCGAGCATACGACTAGGAATGGAGATTTTAGCCCAGATAAAAAGTTTGGGGCTTTTGAAAGTTACTGATCTAGATTAAGCTGCCGTCTATGGACGCGTAGTAAAATCAAGTGGTTGGAGGGAAAGAAGCATATTTTGGGGCGATGAGGACAAATTTACCTCGTAATGATTATGGACAAATTGGTGAAGACAATGATGATGATGTTCCTTCAGTGTTTAAAAAATATGGCGAAGAAGTACAAGATTCTATCAGGTTTGGAATGACATTATATATAAATTTTTAACGAAATATTAGTTATATAATAAACTATGCAGTGTCTTCACGGAGGCGGAGGCTGTAAAACAGTCTTAACCAAATATTACAGATGGTGGATTGAACAAAAAATTAGAAAGTAAATTTGTGGATTGCTTTGAGAGATATGTGATTTCATCTAAATAAATCGATATCACTACAAAAAAAAAA
>BMAC01000106.1:1592460-1632999 GCA_014905375.1 Phtheirospermum japonicum | reverse complement strand
TAACGAAATATTAGTTATATAATAAACTATGCAGTGTCTTCACGGAGGCGGAGGGCTGTAAAACAGTCTTAACCAAATATTACAGATGGTGGATTGAACAAAAAATTAGAAAGTAAATTTGTGGATTGCTTTGAGAGATATGTGATTTCATCTAAATAAATCGATATCACTACAAAAAAAAAAAAAAAAAAAAAGGGAAATGCTGACGGGACAAGCGGATGCTGACGGGTCACGCCTGTCAGCATTTTGGCGTCAGTAAATGATTTGTTGACGATATTAATCAACCCGTCAGCAAAGTCCCCAGCCACAACCCGAGACCCGTCAGTAATTTCAAATAATGGGTTGGGCCCGTATCATTTTAAATTTCAATTTAATTTTATTTTTTTTGAGATTTTTACCTGTATTTATTTCACATATCAATAATTCAATACGTAAACTAATTTGCATTTCCCAAAAAAATATATAAAATTAAAAATAAAATATAATTAATTTACAATTTTATTGTATAATGTAGAAAATAAAAAATAAAGTACCAAATATAAATAGTATTCGTTCCTAAATAAACTAAACCGCATCATCATCATCATCATCATCATCATCATCGTTCCTAAATCAACTAAATCGAATGGATTTTCACAGCTCCATTCGATTGCTGCCTCGCATATTAGTTCTGGATTTCCATCCAACCTTCTTTTCTTGTTTTCCTTGTAAAGTTTAACTCATTCGTAGCAAAACACAGCAAAAGCAACCGGAAGCTAATAACATAATAACAGAGAATTAATTAATCAACCAATTCGACCGTGAAAAAATTAAAACCTCGAGCTCGAAGAGATAATTTACCTGTAATAAGGTAAGAGCCCAATAGAATGTATTGCAAGCCTTCGTGTCATTTTGTAAACCAAAACCCATATCATAAATATTATTAAAGTTATTAGTTTGGCATGAGAATACGGATTTATTAAATAAATAATATAAATATAATTATAAATTGACAAAATAAGATATTTTTAAAAATTTAAGATTTTGTACCGGTACGCTAATATCAAACGCATCCCGGCCATTAAATTAAATAAATAAAAAATAAAAAATCGGGACGCTAATGTCAAATGCGTTTGGACCTTTTTAATTACAAGATCACCACTAATAATTACTCCGAATATTCTTTTGAGTCGATTAAGGTTAATAACAAATGAGTCCGTACGGGATTCTATGTTGTTTAATTTTCTTATGGCTGATTGTTTGTTCTGATGATTTAGCGTGATGGGAGGATTGGATGTGATAGCTGGACTGTATATTGTGCTATGGGGTAAGGCAAAAGACTATCAAGTCAACAAGGAAGAGACAATTAGCCAAATACAAAATCAAAATGATGAAACGACGTTGTCTACTCAAGTCTCAGATTGCATAATTCATTTGGAGGAGCCTCTTTTGCCTGGAATATCATCAAGTTAACTTTGAATATCACGTGAGAGACTAGATGTGTATCAACTCATGGCTCAAGGTCTAATTCGTGTCAAGATTAGAGATGGGCAAGTGATTAGGTTTACGCTGGATTGATTGTCTCGTTAGATGATAGTTATTTAAGACGTCACGGAAGAGTTTTGTAATATCAGTCATCAAACCATTTTTTTTTTTTTTACTTTTCTTTTCTAAAAGTGTAAAATGGGGCTTTTTAGTCAGGTTATTAAATAAATAATATAAAAATAATTATAAATTGAGAATATAGGCGAGAGCCTTTTTACAATGAGAGAGATCTCAAAATATGCTCAAAACGTAGGACATAAAATCAATTTAGAGAAAAGAATGAGGTCTGAGTACTCTTTATATAGATAAAAAAACGTGTTCCCCAATCTAGGGTTTCCGTCTCCAACTATAACCACAATACCATAAATAACGACCGCCTCACAATTAAGATTCTTTCTTTATGTTAAGTTCCTTTAATCAATAGGATTCTTGCTGAATTATTATATTAGCCATGGGACAAGAAGCCTGCTCATGGAATTAATCTGTCGGGGCCTTATAAAAAAGTTTACGTTAACCTGAGAAGGCCAAGAAATCATAAAGCCTAACACTCAACACCAAGCTGCCACTCAATGCCGAGCTGGTATAATAGTGTTTATATCATTATAGGTCGCCACCTCGCATAAGAGCTAGTCATTCTTATGCATCAGGTCGCTACCTTATAAAATAGCTCGCCCCACCCCTAGAAAGATTGCACCTTCTAAGGAAAGAGGTCGCTTTTACCAAAAATACATGCACACTACTGGCATAAATATTTGATGTCGTATCAACTAATCCCCCACGTTCTGGTTGGTTAAGGTAGAAAACCAAGTAGAATGTAATCATTCGTCAAACTCCAAAGTCAATCTGGCGTGCTCCTTTATAAAACGTGAAACTATCAAACATCACTTCCCATTTAATATCATTAAATGCACCTCTGCATTTTATCGGACACGTGTAAGTATCTGCTTTCCTCTTAATATATTTAACCTTGTCGGCCCAGAAATGAAAGGCCCACAACAAACCCTACTAATTCTCTTGCCTATCGAAAACTTTCTGTCACTTCAGCTTTTCACGCCGCACAAAATACCTCTTCGTCTCCACTCAGCATTACTAGTCACAAAAGCAAAATCAAAATTTCTCCATTTCTATCTGCAAGAAGCTTCGAATTTCTGCAAAAATCATCAAACATCACCAATCTGCACCAAATTCACCATTCAATTCCATGGGTAAGTCCCCCTAGTTTCTTATTTCATCGACAATTACTTTAAATTTTCTGCAAATCGCTGAGTTGCTGAATTATGAATAATTTCTTTGTTGTCGCTTCGTGATTGATTGATAATGAAAACAGCTTCACTTAGTTCAGATCCTCAAAAAAACCTAATCCATCACACCCAAACTTATCTTCCGACACCGAATCCGTAGAAACTCCCCTAAAATGACCCAGCAAAAATGGAAAAACCCCTGGGGTTCCACCTTCACTAGCCGATGAACCGGAGGGAGAAATCTCCTCCTTTGAACTTGAAGCTCATACTAAAGCATTAATGGATGCTCGGGCTCTAACCGAGAACATAATTGAGGATTTACCTCGAACACAACCCGAAATTGCAACTATCCCTAAGGGCATCCCTATACAATAATCTGGAATGCCCTCTTTGTCAGAACATTTTCTTGCTAACCCCGTTACTATAGCATCTTCGTCGGCTCACGTCGGTCTTCCTATTCCTCTGCGAGCTAGTAGAGTAATCTCGCAGAATTACTGGCTACTTCCCCCAAATAAAGAGGATCTCGAGAAATTTGAGAAGACCCTTAATCTTCCTGAAATTGTCAAACCAATTTATCCTTACATTCTCCGTATTGAACCGAAGCGACCTCCTCCTACTCATATTATAATTTTTGAGGAGCTTCTTAAAGTAGGTTTTAAGTTTCCCCTGCACTGGAATTTTTTTATAACCATGGCGAATAAATAAAAAATCCCCCTTCTTCAACTGACGCCCAATTCAATGAGGTTTTTAGCTGGGTACATAATTTTGTGCGAATATTATAATGTACAGCCTGACCCAGGTTTTTTTTCATTTTTTCTTTCAAATAAAATATCAAAAAGGCTCTTTATACCTCTCTTCGCATTCTAATCTACCTTGTTTCTTAATATATTTATCGCTCAAAGTTCCAGATTGGCGAATTAACTTCTTCTTCATTCATAATACTGAAATTTGGCCTTTTGATACCGAGCTGCAAAATTTTGTCCCTAAGCAAGATACGCCACCCTTTCCGTTTTAAACCAAAAGTACTTTAATCAGCTTTCTAAATGGATCAAACATCCTTGTGATGTGATGAAGCTTACAAATTAAGAACGAGTTTTTTAATTTTTGGGTCCTGATCCGCGACCTACAGATCAGGTTCTGACCAGATCTGAATTTGGTAGGTTACTGCACTATCATAAGTTTCTTCAAATATTATCATCCCCACATAACTGATTACTATTCGTCTTTCTCTTATGCAGATAATCTCATTGCTAGTTGTTTATCTTCGAGTTCGGATGAAGTGACTGTTGTTCAGCCTGAAGCTAGCCACACGGTGACATCGATACCACGACTTTCGGCTATTTTGGATGTTGACAAAGAACTGGATCGGGCCATGGCAGCCAAAGATGGTCAAGAAGAGCTCGATGACCTAGAAGAACAAGTTCCTCTTCAAGAAATGCTGACCAAAGGGCAAGGAAAAGGAAAAGGAAAAAGAGTAGATGTCACACTGATTCCTATAGCCCCAGCTCCTAAACTCCGACGTCTCTGGAAAACTTACGTTTCTTCTGCCTCGAGTCCCCCAGACTTGGAGAAAATTCTGGCACAATGTAGCAATGTCAACCGGTTCAAATCTCTTCTTCAAAAAATGGATGATTACTCAGGTAAACTTAATTCCCCAGAATACCTCGCGCAAATAATTTTTCCACCATACATCTAATTTATTATACCTTCTCTTCAAAATACAGTTAGAACCTCTGGTAAGCGCATTATTCAATCACTTTCTGGCGGCTACTTCTGAAAACGATCTGCAAAAAACCTGTGACGAGTTGACAGCTCAGGCGGACAAACAGACGCAATAACTTTCCTTAACACAAGGAGAGTTAGATGAAGCACGTCGCAAATTGACCACTCAGTGCCGAGCTGGTATAATAATACTCATATCATAGGAGCTCTCTACCTCGCATAAGAGCTCGCCACTCCTATACATCCGGTCACTGCAATCTAGAATAGCTCGCCCACCCCTTATAAAGATTGCACCTTCTAAGAAATGAGACCGCCTTACCAAAAATCCTTATAAATACCTGCATGCTGCCGACATGAATATTTGATGTCGTATCAGCTAGTCCTCCACATTCTGGTTGGTTGAGATAGGAAATCAAGTAGAATGTAATCATTATTTAACCTCAGAAGTCAAACAGTCATACTTTTCAAAACAACACGATACCCTTAGCCATGACGTCTCAATTAAGATCATTAAATGCATCTCTGTACCATGTCGGACACGCGTCAGTAGCCCGTTACCTAATAATTAAATTAATCCAGTGGGACCAAAAATGAAAGGCCAACAAAAAACCCTACCAACTTTCCCGCCTCTCGAGAAAACCTTTTCTGTCTTTTAAGCTTTTCCGTCGTCCAATACAAAAAATGCTCCAGCTGCTTCCCCCAAATCCATTGACACAAAATCAAAGCAAAAACATATCATTTTCTTCTGCAAAAATGCTCTACAATATTCCACAAAAATCACAAAACGCAATCAATCCGCACCAACGTCACCAATCTAAATGATAGGTAAGTCCCCTTGATCTTTGAATCTGATAATAACTACTTTGATTCTTATTGTTAATTACTGTGTTGCTGAGTATAATCTTCTGTCTTTCCTATTTAATTAATTGGCGATGAACACAACTTCCTCCATTTCCCAGAATCCTAATCCTTCAAACCCTGACTCTCATTCTGACACTGACTCGATAGAAATACCTTAGTTTATAAGAGAAAAAGAAGAAACCCTCCAACATCTCGACCAGGTTTGAATTATGAACCAGAAAAGGACATTACTTGGACCGAAGTGGAAGCTCAAACCCGATCTTTAATGGAAACTAGAGCTCTGACTGAAAACATAGCCGAGGACCTCCCTTTAACGCAGCCTGAGACTGAAAATATACCTGAAGGCATCCCTATAAACGAACCTGAAATGCCTTCATCCTCCGAATATTTCCTTGCCAATCCTGTAACTATACCCCATCGGCTCATGCCGACCTACCTAAACGCTCGCGGGCTACCGGAGTAGCTGCGCAAAATGACTGGATACTCCTAAATCAGGATAAAGAACTCATATAAGATATTAATCTCCCAGAAACCACTGAACTAGTCTGACTCAATATCTTACAAACAGACCCAAACCATCTTCCTGCAAATCACATCACGATATTCAACAAATTTCTAAGAGCAGGATTTGGATTCCCACCCCACTGGTTTCTAATTGCCATGTCCAATACATATAAAGTCCTTCTACTTCGAATGACCCTCAATTCAATTAGGTTCTTAACTAGATACACAATTTTTTGTGATTATTTGATTAGCACGAATTTGTCTTGATTTTAGTTACTTTATTAGTTCGTTTTTCTTATTTTTTTTGGTATAAGTTGGATAGATTAAGCTTATTTTCGTATTTTTGTACCTCCAACTTATGTTACTGTATTTTGATCTTAATTGATGCAATTAGGTGGTTATTCTTTGTTTTTTGCCTTACAGCTAAGTAGCTGAGGGAGCTCGAGTTGAAGAATTGGAATGACGAGGTGAAAATGAGCAAACCGGTGAAGAAGTAGAAGAATTTGGAAGTTAGCAGTAACACTAGCGGTAACTATTACCACTAGACTAACCGTCAGGAGACTACAGGGAGGTTTAGCGGCCAAACTTAATGGCGACATCTTAACCGCTACCACAAAACATTAGAGGCCATAAGAGTATACTTAACGGTTTACTTAGCGGTAGCTATAACTGCTAGAGTAACCGTTACTGTGCCCAGAACTGACTTAAGATTACTTGCTGTCCAAGAAATGCGAAATCTATAAATACCACACATAAATCCAACTTGGGAGCGGTCCATACACGTTAGGAACTTTCCTAAGCATAATCTTAGGGTTGAGAAACCTATTTTCAAGGTCCAACAACATAGTTTCAAGATCTAGATCGAAGATTCGAGATCCCGAGCGCCAAGCAAAGACTTTCATTCAAGATTCGATTTTTCGACCAAGATCAACCATCAATAGTCCGGATTCGCGGAGAACATTCAGCACTCCTTAGTTCTTAATAAGTTTTCTAAACCTTAGGCATTTTTAGATTTAATTTTAGATAATTTATGTTCTTAGGTGTTTATCGTTTTGTTTTGAGATTTTATATCGTTTGAATTATTGAATCGCTGAAGTTTGAACCTTTGATTTTGTCGTTAATATAGATTTAGTCGCTGCATTCTTAATTTAGTTCATGTTTGGTGATGATATTGTTCATGCTTGGAATTTATTGCTTATGCTTGGTTAATTGATTGTTAATTTGGTTCATGATATGCAATTGCTTTAGAATTTTAGAATTGACTTTGTTCTTGAGAATTCATATACTTGATGTTCAATCCATGCTAGTTAATTAATTTAGGATTAAGATTAAATTGCTTTTCAAAAACTCTAGATTTATAATTCTAAGTTAATTTAGTTTTAAGCTTTAGTTTATTAATTAAGTTCAGATAATTAGTTTAAGATAATTAATTCTTGTTTTTCAAATTTCGTAGTGGATAATTTTCAAAAACCAATTTATACAAGTTCGCGTGTTAAAATTGTGATTAAACAAACCTTGGGAATTCCGAATATCATTCCTCTGAGATCGACACGATTCAACTTCCCCACCTACAATTGAACCCGTTCTCTTGCGGGCAAGCTTTAAACGTTTTGACAAAATAGTTTATAAAAATAGGTGTGTTAAGCTTGAATCAAAATTTTGGCGTCGTTGCCAGGGACTGAGACAGGTTTTGAAGATATTTGTTCGTGTTACTTTTTGTTTATATGTCTATTTGTATAAAGGTTCTTTGTTTACCACTTGATGCTTTGATGTTCTTTGTTATTGATGAAAGGTCGTCGTAGTCTTCAAAACGAACTTGTTCCATTTATAGACAACATAGAACGAGTAGGGAGACCAAGAATACTCTTTCCTTCCCCCGACATAAATAATCTTAATACAAATTCTGCCAACATGTCATATACTACATTGGTAGCCGAGGACCAAAAGGAGGAGGAAGAGGACAAAAGAATGGTGGCCGAGGGCAAGGAATGAAAACCTTACCCCTCTTCACTACTAACCATATGGAATGCCGCCTAATGATGATTTGAACTTTTGAGACCCACAAAACCACATTCGTCCTGAAGATCCACCACTTCTGGACCTTATTAACAATCAAGTACACAACGTAGGGAACAACCAAGGGATCAATAATGACGAGAACCAAGGAGGAAACGATAACCTCAATGATGCAAACAACGAGGGAATCCAGGCCCAAGACAACCATCAAATCGTATTACCAAGGAATCCCATCAATCGTCCACAACACTTTAGGAATCGTGAAGAAGCTCGAGCATACAACGCTAGGGCAAATGAGGAGCTCTTATGCAACCAAGTTTTTAATGGCGGGCCCCAGCCCCAGAATAACCAACTAAATAATGAGAATAGAAATTGGGAGCGAGCACCGAATCGTTTCCAAAATAGAAGAGAAGGACGATAATACAATGATTGGCGAAATGACGATGCATTGAACGATGGCTATGACGATGGAAATAATGAATTTTATGATGATGGTGATTATTATAGAAAAGACTTCGGAGGTCGTGCAAAATTTGGAGGGGGACGAGCCCCTCGATATCAAAACGTGCGTAGACAAGGTGACCTCGCAAGCCCGACCATAGGACCGTATAGCTCAGCAAATACTCTTAGGCCAAGCAGCCCGAGACTGCAATTTAAGAACCGAGGATTTAAACCGGCTGCCTTCTTTCTATGGCTTTCCAAATGAAGACCCACTCAATTTCATTCGAGAATTTTATGTGCAAGTATCGGGTATTCAAGCTCGAGGTCTAATTGAAGGACAACTTAGAATGAGGTTCTTTCTGAGCACTTTGAAGGATAAGGAAAAGTTGTGGCTTCTGTCATTGCAACCTAACTATCTGACCAATTGGGATATGGTATTCAAGAAGTTTGTTGGAAGATTTTACTCAGCACAAACGATAGCAAAGTTGAGGAGAGAAACTTCCAACTTCGAGCAGCTAGATGGTGAATTATTCCATGAGGTCTGGGAGCGTTACAAAGAACTTCTCCATGCATGTCCGCACCATAAAAATAGTCCCGAGATGGTGAATATCTATTTTCATGAGGGTTTATTGCCAATCTTCAAGCAACAAGTGGAGACAAAAGCCGAAGATTTTGGGGATTTAACTGCGGAGGAAGCTTGGAGTCTTTTTTAGTTGATGAGTGAGAAGTTGAGGCAAACGAGTTCACGGCCTCAGAAAATTAGAGTCAATGAATTTTCAGTCTCGCGAGCGGAGGATGTTAAGATCAAGAAACTCACGAAGCAAGTCGAGTTGTTGACGAAGATGATGATGAAGCAAGAGGAGAAACCGTCGCAGCTTTCAAACGAAACATGCGGAATATTTGGATTATTTCGACATGGAGCAAATGCGTGTCCGGTTACTTTTGATGATGATAGAGATATAGAGGTGAACGCAGTTCAAAATTTTCAAGGCATTAATTCGGGGCAGAAATTCCCTTATTCAAACACTTATAACCCCAACGCTCGCGGTCATCAAATTTCAAATTTGGCATGGGGAGTCCTAATTATGTGCCATTCACTAAGCAGACGGATCCTCAATATATAGCACCACCACCACCTTCGAAGGGGCAAACGTCAAATCTGGTTAAAGTGAATGATCAATTATTGGTTTGGCAGCAAAATCAAGTGACTGAGATGCTCTGTAATAGAGAAGGACTTACTCAAGTGAATGCAAGGATCGATGATATTGCGAAAAAAAATGCAAGGTATGGAGAATGATCTTTCTAAGAAGATGGATAAGATGGAGCATGCTATTTCTAAGAAAATCGATAGAATGAAGATAATGATAGGATAATTAGAAGCTTCCATTGCGAAATCAATAAAGGAAAAGGACAAATTTTCGAGTCAAACGAAGCAAGCCTCCACAATTAAGGTCCTACGTAGTGGCAAGGTGATCGATAATGGGATTGAGATGCAAGTTGAAGGAGACGTAGAGATGACGAAGATCCCAATGTCGGCATCACCAAAGGAAGATAAATCTAGGCCGGTAGAAAAAATTCATAAGTCACCTAACCGATATGATCTGGTATCGATAAAGGAGACAATTCTGAACCAAGAGACAAATAACGAGTCCTCAGAATCGTAGCAAGAGAATCATTCGTCTCAAGTTTATGATAGAGTTCCATTTCCAAGTCGCTTACGAAAAGCAAAAGAGAATAAAGAGTTCATGGAACTTTACAACTTGCTGAAGAACGTTAATATCAACCTTCCTCTTTTAGATGTGATCAAGACGATGCCGGCATATGGAAGTTCTTCAAGGATCTTGCCACGAGGAATAGGTGCTTGGAGATGAATCAGCACATTCCATTGACGAAGGAGGTGAGTGCGTTATGCAAGAAACCGTTGCCTACAAAGGAGAAGGACCCCGGTAGCTTTTGCGTTGATATTTCATTAGAGAATGAGAAACAAGCACGCGGGATGCTTGATCTTGGCATGGGAATTAATTTGATGCCATATTCTATTTATACGCAATTTGACCTTGGACCTTTGAAGGTGACTAAAATGTGTCTCCAACTGGCGGATCGTTCAATTAGACACCCATTAGGTATCGTTGAGGATGTTTTGGTGCGAGTGAGTGAATTAATTATTCCGGTTGATTTTGTAGTTTTGGATGTTGGGGGGATGCCAAGTGATAACAAAGGGCATACTATTCTTTTGGGCCGTCCATTTTTATCTACCTCCCATGCGGTGATTGATGTGAATAAGGGGAGGATGAGCATGTCAGTTCTAGGCGAGACGGTCACTTTTTCGTTGAAAGGTATGAATAATTACCCATTGCAAGCGATGGAAGAAGAATGTTCGTTTGTCGACTCAATTGATTCTTGCGTCCAAGAGCTGAAAAGCATCACGGTATTGGACGAGTTGGATGTCGAGGACGACAATGATTTTCTAAATGGGGAGGAGGTAGCTGAGTTATTTGGAATTGATTTTCGTGAATTTGAGGCTAACCTCAGAAATGTCGACCCCAACGAAAAATTTGCTATGAAGTTTCAAGAAAGTGATATGGTGGAGTTAGGAGATCCACTTTAAGTTAAAAATTGATCGCCAATATCGCGTCGAGCAAGCGACGTTAAATGATGTGCTTCTTGGGATTCAACCCACGCGTTTGTTTTCTTTTACTTTTCTTTAAATTTTCTTTTGATTTCTCATTCTTTTATTCCTGTCTTAATATTGTGTCAATTGTCGTGGTACGTTTATATGTGCATTGATGTGAAAAAAATTTGGAAAATTCGCCAAGTCTGGAGACTTAGAGGTAAGGTAGCGGTAACCATTACCATTAGCCTTACCGTTAGCACCAACCCAGGCCTAACGGTGATAGCCAACCGCTGAACGTACCGCTAGCTGCAACAGAGGGACTTAACGATGGAATAGCGGTGGCTACGACCGCTACGAGCACCGCTAGCGAGGAACAAAGCACTTTAATGGTATACTTAGCGGTAGTCCTTACCGATAGGTTACTGCTACAAGTGTCTGCCTGCTCGGATTTTACCATTCTGTTCCCGCCGATCGAGGTCGCATTACGACCCAATTTAGCCTCAATCCGGCAACTTTTCATGAGCAGCAATCCGGCCATTTCAATCCCCAATGATGTGCCACCGGGCACTTGCGCGAGGCAATTGATTGCAGTTGTATCTTTTATTGCTTTTTGTTTGCTTATTCTTAAAAGTAAAAAAAAATCGAAAAATTAATTGTTTGCTTATTGCTTTTTGTTTGCTTATTGAAAGTTGTGCAATTTGAATGTGTGGTTTTGTAGTAGCTAATATTTTTACTTGATTGATCACTATTTCTGCGCTAAATTATGTTTGTCTAGCTTGCCTGTTGAAGATAACTATTCATGATTTGATGTTCTTTTCTTTTGAGCGTGTATAAGTGTAAATTTTTTTTAAAATTATTATTTATATATTGTAAAATGGAACTTGGACGCAATTGATTTCGCAAAACCTTAAAAGCAGCGTCAATTCAAAACTTTTTCATGCAAAAAGCCAATGAGTAGCCTGAGTGAATAACATCTTTGCATGTACTTGAGTGAGTTCTATTTTGAAGATCTCTTTGAAATCGCTGTGCGTAGTTAGCTTTGAACATGACGATTAGGCACAGATAAAACCCTATTCCCGGCCATATCCATATATTTTAGCCACTATAAATTCCGAATGATCCCCTCATAGCCAAATAACCTATTTCAATTAGCCATGAGTGTTTTTGAGTTGACTTACGATCATTAAAAGCGTGGGGTAGGAGTTAGTTACTTTTATTTGTTATTTGTGTTTTGGAGATTTTATTAGGAATTTATGAAAATTTGTAATAAAGGATCAGCATCCTTAGAAAAAAAAAATTACCCCATAAAAAAGAATAAAAGGGGGATAAAATAAAAAAAATATATAGAAAAAAGAATTAAAAAAAAAAGAAGGATGGTGAATCGTGTTGAATCATTGCTTACGCTATAAAGGCTTGTGTTTATTGTTGATTTTCTTAAAAGCCTAATGTTTAAGAGTCAAGAGTTGTGTTGTAAAGGAAGCATATTCTTAGCTTCTATTTTATTTAAGTGGTTCGAGCGAAAGTCGGTTTAGAGTTTCGAGTTGAGATATAACATAAGTTTAAAGGCTACATTATGAGTGTTTAGTGAGGTTTTCTTTTGAATGAGGTGAAGAACTTCGCTTCTTGATTAGATTAGGTTGAGGGATTTAGCCACACGACTTATATATTCCATACCCGTCCAAAGAGCCTACATTACAACCTATAAAGACCTTTTCTGATTCTTTGTTGGGTGCACACTTAATTTGCGATTGAAAAGAGACTGATTTTTGGATCTTCTTTATTGTGCATGTATATGTATGATTTGAGCTTATGCACGTCCCATGCAGAAATATTTGAGTGCTTTGAGCGTACACCCTTATATATTACCCTTTTAGAGGATGCATGAATTTGGTTTTGGAGCGATAATGTAATAAGGGTGGAGTGTTTGAAGTTGCGTGACATGTATCTATATTTTCAAAATTATGTATGTAGCATAGCACGACTCATTGTTTGGATTTATTTCCATACTTGTTAGTCTTTGAAACTATCGTTTGTTCGAGGACGAACAAACTAATAAAGCGTGGGGAAGTTGATTAGCACGGATTTGTCTTGATTTTAGTTAGTGTTTTAGTTTGTTTTTCTTATTGTTTTTGGTATAAGTTGGATAGATTATTAACACGTATTTGTCTTGATTTTTAGTTTATTTTTCCTATTATTTTTGGTATAAGTTGGATAAATTAGGCTTATTTTCGTATTTTTGTACTTCCATCTTATCTTACCATATTTTGAGCTAGATTGATGCAAATAGGTGATTAATTGTGGTTTTTCACCTTATAACTAAGTAACTGGAAGATTTCAGCACGTTAGAGATGAAGTATGATGATCGAGCTTTCCGGCGAAAAAGTAGCAAGATTTTGGAGTTAGCGGTTACATCTAGCGAATTACCCTAACCGCTAGTTTCTACCGTTAACACAAATAGTTACTCTACCGTTAGCCACACCGTTACTATAATCATTGAGGTGGACAGAAACGTTAGCGGTGAAACTTAGCGATTACAAGCCATATCATTAACTATTACCGCTAGTGAAGAACAGGGAAACAAAAAGAGGACTTAACGGTTACTACTTACCGGTAGTTATAACCGCTAACTACTACCGTTAATGGGCCCAAAACCGACTTATCAGACTTGAGGCCCAAGAAACGAAAATTCTGTAAATACCACCCATTAATCCGAGTTCCAGGCGTGCTTGTGACCCTAAAAACTATCCATAAACATAATCCTAGGGTTTAGAGTCGGATTTTAAAATCAAAACGCAAAGATCGAAGAGAACTAAGGATCGACGACGACGAGTTCCCGAGCCCGCTCGACGTCGATCAACCGTAGAAGTCCGATGTGTTGCGTTTCCTCTTCGGATTAGCCCAGGAACTTTTAGTTTCCAGTAGTTACAATAAGTACTCTGCAACTTTCACTAGTTTCTTAGTTTTAATTCTTAGTTCTCAAGCTTTTGAACGTTAGTCACCTTTATGTTTTTGAGTTAAATTTTGACTACATATTTGCTGAACGTTTCAAGTTTTTTAATCTCCGTTTAGATTCAGTTTTTAATGCTTATGTTTGGATATTGGATACTGGATTGGTTGAGAATATTCAAGCGATTGGTTTATGCTAGTTTACTTAGTTTTCATGATCGTTTAGTAATCGTTAGGACCGTAGTTGGTTAATTCATGCGTATTCGTAATTCGTTGTTAATTAATTTGGTTAGTTTATAATTTTTCAAATTGCTGCGATTTAGATTTAATATAAAGTTATTGCTTAGTTTTGAATTTTAATTAAATTGCTAGTTAGATAATTAATTAGTGGATTAATTTAGGTTTTATTCAATTAAATTTAGGAATATAATTTGGGTAATTATATGCTTTTAATTTTTGACTGGTAATTTAGGTTAAATTAATTTAGTTTCTTTTAGTTGGCAATTTTGAATAATTAATTTAGATTTTAAATTTTAAGTCTTGCGTTCTAAATTCATAGTTGTTAAACAAAAAAAAAAAATTCAAACAACCCCCAAAAGTGTATTTTAATTACTTGCTTTTGAACAATTATCTTAGATTCGAATCTTGTTGTCCTTGAGATACGACTCGAGTCAGCTTTCCACCCTACAAGTGTCCTCGTACTCTTGCAAGTAAGCTTGAATGTTTTTAAAACAAATATATAAATTGGGGTGCATAAAAGCTTGTTTCAAAATTTTGGCGCCGTTGTCGGGGACAACAAAAAAGGAGTCAAAGATTTTTGTATATTTAAGTAGTCGTTTATTTGTGCTTGGTTTGGATTATTGCCGCTTGGTACGTTTGACGTTCTGTTAAGTTTATGCAAGGTAGACGTTCACTGCGCCTCGACCTTGAACCTTTCTTTGACGATATCCATTGTGTGAATCCAACAAAACCAGGACCCGTTTCCGTTCCCGAGAGCGTATCTTCTATATCTACTGATTTCGAGTGTGACGAAGTTCCGAAAAATATGGCAAGGAGAGGAATCTCCATTCCACCTGGCCATTCTGATTATGAGTTAATGCAAGCAACAAACAATGACCTACCTTTACCTCGCATACGAAGACGTAGGGTAGAATTCGGGAGCGAACCACAACGTTTAGACGGCCCAGTTCAACCAACTATTGGGCCGAGCAACAGCAACAAAGACAACAACAAGGAAATGGAAACAGGGGCAGAAACCGACTACAACAGCAACAAAGACAAAGAGGCACCAACAAGGACAAGGAAATAGAGAGAGATTCGACCAGCACATGGAGGACATAAATGAAAACTATTCTGACAGACCACCCCTTCAACCTGAGTATGTGGAAGACTGGCTTGATAACCTAAACAATCAAGAGTTTGATGATTGAAGCGAGTATGAGGAGGTATATCATAGGGAAAGAGCACCGAGGCGCGCCCAAGCACCTCGACAGAGAGATTTGGCACGTCAGAAGGTTGTGCATTATGGATCTGCTATTGTTCTTAGACCAACTGCACGGGAAGTAGAAATTAAACCGCATCAAATTTATTTGCTACCGACCTTTCACGGAAATGCTCAGTTTCGTTGTTGAAGTGGGCAAAGTTTATGCAAAGTTTCGTTGTTGAAGTGGGCATGTTCCAAGCTAATGGGCTTCATAGAGACGAGTTACAAATAATATACATTTTCCAGAACGCCATTTAGAAAGAGACGTTCTAGAAAATGTTTATTCTAGAACGTCCTATTCGAAAATGACGTTCTAGAATGTAAAATTTCCAGATCGTCATTTTAGGAAAGATGTTCTGGAATATACATTTTCTAGAACGTCTTTTTTGTAACCGTTCTGAAATGTTATTTTATAGAACATATTAACCGGGGAAAACTATTTTCTAGAACGGGTAAATTGTTTTTCTAGAACGTCTCAAATAACCGTTTTAGAATATCGGATATTCTAGAACGCCTCAAAAAGATGATCTGGAAAATCTGATATTCTAGAACAACTAGCGTTTTTTTAGTCTCCAGAACGCCACTACTGCAGAACAGGGTTTTAAAGGCGGTTTTTTTTTATTGTTTTAACGGCGGTTTTCAAACCGTCTTTATATCTACCGCCGTAAATATTTATGGCTGTTCTTCAAAACCGCCGTGAAAAAATGGGATTTAACGACAGTTCTGGAAGATATTTAAAACCACCGTAGAATGTAGCATTTTTACGCCAGTTCTGGAACCGTCGTAGAATGTAGCGTTTTTACGGCGGTTCTTAAAAAATACCTTCTAGAAAGTCTGCTTTCCAGAATGAACATTTTACGGTGAATCTTGAAAATACCTTCTAGAAAGTAGTAAAAAAATTAAAAAAAAGAAAAGAAATGAAAGCAGGTGCACCAAAATTGCAATAATGAATATTTTGAATATATTGATTATTTCAACAAATAAATTAAGAATTAATACTCCAATATAATTAAGAATTTCCATCAACAGCAACACTAAAAATAAGAGACTAAAAAATAAAATGAAACACCTTCGCATTTCCAACGGCAAACATGTCCAATCTCCAATATGTTTAACTTAATGAACTTCTGAATCTCGCTTTCTCTTGTTTCAAAAACTGGCATAGCAGCTTGGGCTATGCATCCTTTCTCTTGTTTCAAAAACTGGCATAGCAGCTTGGGCTATGCATCCGAGAGATTGTAGAACAGATGGCAAATGGGACTTCTCTTCAAGCATAGCAACTAGCGTCTATTTGTTTGTTTAGTATAAAAAAACAGAACACTGAATCAGCAAATTTTTTACAACATAGAAAAAATACAAATAAACTACAGAAAGAAAATTTAAAACGTGCAAGTGAGAATAAAAAAAAGATAATGGTTGCAGAAATGAAAGAATGAGCAAGGAAAAACCTTGTAAAAAACAGAGAGTGATTTGAGACCGTCATCTTTTGTGATAGATGCCAGAGCATGAACAACATACTTAGCCTTCCTTCGGCTGCCTTCGATGCTTATGCGCTCCATAATAAGGTCTAACGATCTATAAGCAAAAGGACTGCAATTCAGCTTTACAAAAAAAAGCCCTCCCAAGAAAAAACTAAAGAAGAAGAAAAATCAATCATAGCAAGCGATTTATAGATAGTCTAACCTTGATGAGACCCCCAATTTTTCTCTGATAGTTCCCCTAGCCCTCGCGAGAATATGCGAAGCGCCTTCCTTTATTATTTCATTGTCATCCTCAAGAAGATGGACCAAATCTTCTTCAATCCCACCAAGCGGCAAAGGACAAAACCTCTTTGAACTCATTTCATAACACCAAAAACATGAATTCGTGCAAGAATCCGTGCAAGAAAAACACTGACATGATCGTGAAGCTCAATTGTTTATTAAAAAACAACAGGGAATAACAAAATAAAACTGAAATCATGCAGGTTTCCAACATAAAGCACTCAAGTCAGACAAACTATAATATGGACTTGTTTTATCTGATCAGAATTATTGCTTAACCACCATAAGAATTACTCAAAATTGTTTTAGGATTGTTTAGAAGAATTCAATCACGTTTTAGTGCCAAAATTCTAGTATTTGGATTCATAAGCGCAGAATCTGCAGTGATAGGCCGTCTTAGTGGCTGCATTGGCATGCTCATATCGATAATCACCACACTGTTTTGAGGTGCTGTCTCACGAACACATACGTACTTCTCGGATTCCATAGTCACATTCGTGAAAGTAATGAATTGGGGATTAATCCCTACGCTAGTGAAGTGCAAAAACCACATCAAACATACTCAAAGTGCAACCTACTGACCACAAATCTAATAACCATATCGTCAAGTTCACAGATCTGAAACTAAACTAAATTTATAGGAGTATAATACCCAATCTGAAGAACAGACTTTATATCAACTCTAGTGCCCAATTAAATTAATCTTAATGAGTAGTCCAGATGATTAGTTTATTCCATATCACACCAAATAGTAATAATAATAATAATAAAAAGGTAAAGAAGATTACATACATCATCATCATAACGTAGAGTACTGTCAGCATAGGCTGCTCTACTCTTGGCACCTGGAGCAGATAACGCATAATTAAGCCATGCTTCTGCTCCCCCTTCTATCAGATTCCGTATACTTTCTGCGGCCAGGGACCAGAAGACTTATCAAGTCCTGAAAATTTATTCAATCATTCAAATCTTAAATAACCTGATTTTTTCTTAAGAAAAAAATGAACAAGGAAAAAAGATATAAAATGTACATATACCCCATCATCACATTATTGCCATTATCAGCAGTATCCAACAGTTGAGCACACTGTGTCACTATATAATTAAAAAAAAAAAGAGACAACCTTTTTTTCATGAATTAAAATATGATGCCACATGCATAAAATAATCCCCCCCAAAGAAAATATCCAAACATGTTCATAAAAAAATAGTCAACGATGGTGCAGATAAAATTCTAAAGCCCATTATTATCACCAACATGATTAACAGTGCCAAAGTTACAACTTACACACACAAAAAACTTTATACAACTTTCTCTACTTAATAAAAGTAAACAAAAATAATACTTCTCTTTTTGACAACTTTTTTCTTTTCTTTTGTTAAAAATATTGCCTATTAGTCAAAGCAAAAATAATATAATTTTATATCGTAACATTTTTATTTTTTAAAAAACTTTCATGTCCACCGAGACTCACCGGTCAAGTTATTATCTTTAATCCAATCTTTACAATCAAACAATTAAAAACAAACAAACAACCAAAAAAAACTTACTTGTGCAATAGGGGTCAAAATGCTACCCGAGGAGGATTATTCCTATAAAGAACAGTACCACATATCAAACTAATAAGTCCCATGGCCATAGCCGCAGCCAATACACCGAACCCGATATCCATACCCAAATGAGTTTGCACATAAACTACCGTGAAGGCAAAAAGTTCACCCATGGAGAATGCAAAATATGCCGCGTTAAAATATCTCGAGAGTTTCTTGGATTATTTAGGGTTATCTTGGTTGAACTGATCACTCTCGTGAGCTATCATGTTAGGCTTCACACACCCGCTCCATAATGCGACCAAATAAAGCGCCACGAAAAATATTAAGGCCTTAAACCCTTTGGCCTCCTCGCACCGGTCAACATCGGTTAGCATGTTGCATGGTGGTGGTTTTAGTTGAAGTAGATGGGCTTGGACAGATAGCAAGATGAAACCCTATAACATATTTATAAAGAATTGCAATAATTTTCATTTATCCAAAATTTATGTTATATAGTAAAAGAAAGAGACAAAAAAGGGAAAGAGTGTATATGTACCGAATGTTCAACGAAGGCAAAGATGAGCATGGTCCAAAAACAACCAAGATAGGAATCGGAAAGATAGCCTCCAACAAGTGCGAGTATGAACACTGTCCCTATAAAGTTAGTGACCGTGTTTGCAGCCTCTGACAAGGAAAAATGCATCTCATTTATCACATATGTTATCAGGTTGTTCCCAACTGCTGCTATTGCCATTATCTCGAATCCTTGAACACCTGCACATTATTTATTTCATTTTTTAAATGTAACTAAATAATTAATTAATTAATATATAGACATCACTTTTAGAAGATAGCTGATGGAGCCAAGGGCAAAAATATGCTAACAAATCTCAAATACGGTGAATTAAGGGTTCGATAACAGAAAAAGTGACAGGGCTCTCTCGGGATAAATTCCGCCCAGCATACGCTGCCAAAGTAATCCCAAGACAACGATAATTCTCCTGGGACCCATTAACCTACTTAAGTAGCTTCTTACATTTAAAGGGGTTCAAATATTCTAAAATGTTGAAATGATCAACTTTTTCAGTTCTAATTGATCAACTTTTATAATTATTTTGCACATAGCTATGTCACCAAATAAACAGGTCCATAAGAACAACACTTCTGAGTATTATTACTAATCCGGCCATTTTAAGCTTTAAGACAGCATCTTTGTCGAGAATCTTGATAGCCACAGATTTTCCGGTCCGAATTTCGAGCGAATTTAACTTTTGCGTATGTTCCCTCCCCAATTGTTCTTCCGACCTCATACTTACCGATTCTACGCTTAATCTTGGGTTTACTCATCCGCGCACGATTATCAATTTGGCTTATATTCTATTAATAATTTCCTGCACAAGGAGTTTTTACCATGTTTCGGCCTTCTTCAAATACTAGCTAGAAAACATCATAAATGCCAACAAGTAGAATTCAAAAAGATTCCTGGTTCCTCTTATCTTTGAACAATCAAACAAACATCATAAGATAAGACGTTTTATCCGTACATCAGGTACACATAATTAATTAATAATTAACAAAATTAATTAGTCAAGCCAATGACAACTCCTGATTAAGCAAGTTAATCAGAATTAGCTACAGCTAGAGAGATTAGTTGGCTGATTAATTATTAAATGCTATACTTAGCAGTTTAAAGATTTAAAAAAAAAATCCAGATAATCTGCATTATACTGGACTTACAATTTTCCCATAGAGACCATTCCTTGCAAGATGCCACTGTTACCTCCAAGAACAGGGAGCAAAGCAAATAACAAGGCCACAGCACAATCCTGGAAGGTCATTCGAATACAAAAGAATGATATCCACCTTACTTAAGTAGAAAAAGAATAAGCTGAATCAATTTAGCCAACTAATTAGCAAAATAAATAAAAAAAATCAAAAGAACCTGAAAAATAGCAAAATTAATTAATACCCACGACCAGAGCATCCTGAGCTTCTCTCAATTCTCCTTTAAGCTTTCCCAATTTCTCTGCCAAAATGGATAAATAACGAAATACCCATGACCCAAAACTTCATAACATAGAAAAATCACAACTTTTGGCTTCTGGTATCATAATAATATTAAAACAATAATTAAAGAAACACTCGAATTAAAAGGGAAATCAAAATGATTAGACAAAACCCTAACTTTTAACCCACAAACCCAAAAGGAGAAGAAAAAAAAATAAACAGCCAAAAAGGGATTGCCTTGAAGCTGAATGGTTCGTTGGGCTTCGGACTTTGCAGAATCGAAGCGAGTTCTGGAAAAGGTGAGCAGAGAGTCGATCCTCTGCTGCTGAATGGGGATTTCTCATTCGCATACAAACCGCCTCTCCGTCATTCATGCCAGCACACCGCTATCCCCAGAACCCTTTGAGAAATCACTGCGTGTGTAGGAAAAGAGGGTTTGGATTTCGCGAAAGAGAGAAAGGGATAGTGATTTTAGTTTAGCTTAAGGCCGCCATTTTATTTTTCCTATGTTTTGAATCTCATTAAAAGTCGACTCCTTACTCAGGCTAAGAACTTCACTAAGCACGAGGGGCAAACGGGTTTGGAATGGATGAATTAGGGTTCTATTTGTGGAAAATTGGAAAAATGATGGCGGAGGAAAGAAGAAGGAAGGGGGAAAATTGGACGAGGAAAATAATTGGAAATTTGGAGTATAAAAAATGGGCGGACGTAGATAGTCGGATGAGATATTAATAAACGGTAGTTTTACGGCGGTTCTCATATAACCGCCGTAGAGTGTTTAAGTTTAACGGCGGTTGTTTGTAAACCGACGTTTAAAATAAACAGGCCCCCATTTTTTAACGGCGGTTTAAGAAAATCCGCCGTAGAATAGGTAAGTTTCTACGGCGGTTCATAGTGAACCGCCATTAAAATCAGCTGATATCCAATTTTTACGTCGGTTTTGAGGAACCACTGTAAAATGACCTTTTTAACGGCGGTTTTAGCCACAACCGCCGTTAAAAGTATTTTTAAGGCGGTTTTCAGTGAACCGCCTTTAATTAACAGCCATAGAAAGCTGTTTCTGTAGTAGTGGCGCTTTAGTCAGAATGCCTGGGCAGGGCGTTTTACAATAACTGAAACAGGGCGTTCTAGAAAACTGTTTCTGCACTAGTGTATGACCAACATTTTGATTTTTTGACACGACGATAGTGGACATTTCGGAGCACAAAAGACAACATTCAAGATATTACAAGCTGCGTTCTATTGGCCGGGTCTTTTCTCCGATGCATACGACCATTGCAAGAATTGCGATAGTTGCCAAAGAACGGGGAATATTGGAAAAAGAGATAAGATGCAGCTAGTCCCCAATCAAGTAGTAGAGGTCTTCGACGTGTGGGGAATAGATTTCATGGGGCCGTTTTCTAAAAGCGGAGATTTCGAGTACATCCTAGTAGGCGTTGACTACGTCTCCAAATGGGTGGAAGCAATCCCAACGCGGAAAGCCAACGCGGAGGTTGTCCTAAAGATTTTAAAGGAGAATATTTTTAGCAGGTTTGGAATCCCAAAGACGATCATAAGTGACGGTGGAAGTCACTTCTGCAATAAAGCTTTCGAGAGATTGATGAATAAATGTGGCGTGCGACACAAATTAGCTACCCCCTACCATCCGCAAACTTCTGGACAGGTCGAGACGAGTAATAGACAGTTGAAGGCGATCCTGGAGAAAACGGTGGGACCAAATTGAAAGGATTGGGCAACGAAGCTGGTTGACGCTTTATGGGCCTATCGAAAAGCTTATAAAACAGTACTTGAACTGACACCGTTTCAATTAGTGTACGGAAAATAGAGCTGGCAATGGGTTGGGCCGGCCCGGGCCTGTCGGGCCATACTATTGAATGGGCTGGGTCGGGCCTGAATTTTGTCGGGCTTGCATTTTGGAGGCCCAAGCCCGACCTGCCACGGGCCAGCAGGCCAAATCGGCCCAAATTTAATTATTAAGAAAATATTTGTTATTGATCAAACTCATTTCAAGACAGTGTACAAACAAAATGAACAATTGGACACAGACCATTTCAAGAAAAAAGTAAATATCATCTGTATTCTAAAGACAAATCTTTGAAATATAAATAGAAAAGCTTGAAGATCATTTTGATAAATATCACTGCACCTGCAAATTACTCACATAGCCATAGTGTCCGAAATACAAATAGAAATTCATAATGTCTTAATAAAGTCATCATCAAATAAAATTCACGATCAAAGTACCAACAAAATATATAAGACAAAAATCCATAATCGAAATAAAATAGAATTTCATAATGTCGTATCATCCCTCATCAATCATCTTCAAGAACAACATTAGAATCTTCTTTAGACAATCGTACTTCCTCCAATTTTAGTACATCTATAAGATCTACAAGAAATCAAAGAGAAATAAGTATAAGTAACTCATCATTCATTATTGCAAGTAAAGTGAAAGAATAATAATATTTCAATGAAAAACAAGAAATATCATATAGATAAAATTAAATGAAAATTATTTTACAAACACCTGAAGGTCCAATATCTTTGAATCCATGCAACCAACTACGGGTACAAATGAGAGCTTGCACGTTCTGAGTGAGTAAGCAACTTCTATATTTATTCAAGATACGAGCACCAATACTAAATGAGGATTCAGAGGCCATCGTTGTGATTGGAATGCTTAAAATGTCACAAGCCATAATTACAAGTTGAGGGAATCGATGCTTATTCATCCTCCAATATTCAAGCACATTTACGTCATTTCCAACCATGCATGCTTCTTCTATGTAAATATCAAGTTGAGATTTTCCCTCGCTTGAAGTCATTTGCCTCTTCATTTCTTCATGATACTCCTAAAATTAAACAAGAATAAGAAATAGAAAAAAAAAAAAAAAAGAAGTTGGCAACTTATATCACTATTAGTTACAAGTTATATCAGGATAAAAATATTAAATAAAATAAAGACATAATTTGACTTTGCATCTTGTTGGTAATAGAAACAAAAGAACTGATGGTTTGATAAAGACATACATAAAATTAAGTTTCCTAAAAAGGACAGAAGAGAAACAAACAAAAGACATCTAAATATTAAATATATTAGACAAACTTACATCAAGAATTGATGCCTTTAATGATGTGCTTGATCCACTTGAAATTGGAAGTTGTGAGCTCGATAGACTTTGACCCTCTCTTGAAATAGGAGGAGACAAACATGATGCAATCTCATTATGCTCATATTCACCAAAAAGCTTGTACAAAGCCTCTTTTACCATATCCACCTTCTCTTCGTAACCATTAGGGTAAAGTCTCTTATAGCAAAAGTTCAAAAATTGCAACTTTGCTGTTGGGTCAAAAATACTTCCAAGTGCAAGAACGACACAATAATTCTTCCAGTACTTTTTAAACTTTGGTTTCATACTTAATGCCATATCTTTGATCACTTCATCTTCACATGCCAAATTTTCATTCAATTTCATTTCAATACTTGCAACTTGCATGAAATACAAGTTTGAAGTGGGGTAAGATGATCCTGATATTAAGTTAGTAATATGATAAAAAGGGGACAAAAAAGCACGTACCCTCTCCGCTCTTTCCCACTCTTCATTAGTTGGACATAAATTATAATTATCATCATTGTAGCCCAAAGTAGAGAATGCACGACGATATTTAATAGCACTTTTGAGCATCAAATACGTAGAATTCCATCTAGTTGTCACATCTAACCTCAAGAAACTACCACCAATATTATTCAACTGAACCTCTTCAATACATTTTTGAAATGCTCTCAATCTACCATCTGAAGCCTTCACATACTTAACACTGTCTCTAATTTTCTCCAAAGCTTTGCCCGCCGCTTTTAACCCGTCTTGAACAATAATATTTAAAATATGTGCACAACACCTCACACGGAAAAACTCACCACGACATAATAAGCCATTTCGCAAATTCAAGCCTATCTTTTAGATGTCTTTGCATGCCATCATTGTTAGAGGCATTGTCTAAGGTAATGGAAAATATTTTGGAGTCTATTCCCCAATCCTTAAGCACTTCAAGCACCTTACTAGATAATTCCACCCCCGTATGTTTATCATCCAAGTTACAAAATGCAAGGAGCTTACTATTTAACTTCCAATTTTCATCAACATAATGAGCAGTCACAGACATATAACCCTTCGTAGTCACAGCAGTCCACACATCGGAAGTCAAACAAATTCTACCGGGAATACTAGTAAGCACACTCTTTAGCTTTGATTTTTCACTCAAAAACACATTATGACAATCAGCTTTTAGAGTGTTCCTACTAATAGGCTTAAATTCAGTATTCAATATTTTATTCGCAGCAATTATTCCTTCATACTCAGAATAACTGAATGGGAGATCATGCAAAATAACAGCTTTAGACAGTGCATCTCAATAAGCTTTATTATCAAATTTCAACTTTTTTAGTTGTGTGGTTTGTCCTCTTAACAACGAACCAACATCATGAAACTGAGGAGTTTTGTAACACTTAAGAACATGGCGCCTCAAATGACTAGTTCCCGATTTAGATGTGCATGTATATGATTTACTACAACGCAAGCATTTGGTTTTCTTTACCCCGTCTACCATAACAGGTTTTTGAAAATATGGCCACACATTAGACTTACCTTTCTGAACATCTTCTTCCGCCAATGTTTCATCATCCATACTCTTTCTCTTGGACGTATTAACCGAAGCATTACCAGTACTACTCTTAGTTTGTGGAGGATGAGTACATTCCAACAGTTCGAAGTCATCATCCTGTGACTCCAGAATTTTATCACTGTCCATATCTGCAACAACTCACATAATCAAATTATCAGTATTTACCCAAACAAGACTTAACAAATAAAAAGGCAGCATTAATGCAAATCAATTTCAAATCCTTATTATTTAAACTAAATATGTAATATTAGTATTTCAATTTGAATGTGTTATATATATATTACTAATAAAATAGGTATTTTAAATAATTGGTATATTTGATATTTATATTATAAACAAGAAAGTAACATTTTCCAATTTATTCAACATACAGGTGTGTTGATCAAGAAAGTCAATTGCCAACATAATAATATACAAAAAAAAAAAAAAAGAACAATGAAAGAAACGTATAAATTCACTTTAATTATAATAGCTCAAAGATATTCACCTTTTTTACTCTCATTTAAATCTGCATCTGCAGTTTTACAAATGAGAAGATACAGAACCTCATCACAACTTACATATTAGATAACCTCAAAAGGGTATTGTGTTTTAATGTTGAAAGTAAAGGAGACAATCTTGGGAGCTTGTTAGGCAAAGCACTTCTGGACGTTAATGTTTTTTCTCATGTTTAATTAGTTAAGAAGTATTATTATGATTAAGCCTTTTTATCACTCTTTCACACCATATGTTGTGAATTATTTTTCCTTTGGAAAGATATGTCAGTAATGTGCTTAAAACTAAATTGATCCCTCCCACCCCAACACAAAACAAGAACAAAATGAAGAATAGAACCAGAAAAGGAAAATGTTATAGTTTTAATGTAACTTTTCTGTTTCTTAAAAAAAATATACCAAGAAAGTGAACAAAACTGCATTATATTTTAGGCAACGGCCAATGGGTTTTTATTCTTGCAAATTATTAAATTCAATTTCTCAATTTTTTGGTCTTGCGATTAAAATTGGCAAACTTAAAAAAATAAAATAAGAAAAGTTACCTGATTAGGGTTTGGCGCCACGTACCACTGTATCAGCAACGACGAGACAAGCCGCGTTTACGAAAGAGTTATGAGGTGGCTTATGGGTCTTATTCGTGGAGGCGACGATGACAAGAGTTTTGTTCGTGAATCGTGGTGGTGGACCTGGTGTGGTGGGGGTGTGGCGGTGAAGAGAGAAAAAAGAAATTAGGGTTTGGAACCGTTTGGCCAAGTTTATGAAAGAGTTCTGAGGTGGCTAATTTTTTTAATTGTATTAAAAACTTATCGAGCCTAGACAACCCAAAATAGTCGGGCCATTTCATCCCTGGCTCGCCGGGCCAATCGGGCTGGGCTAGTTCGGCCCGATTTTTTATGCCTTTTAAATTAAGGCCCAGGCCCACCTAAAATCGGGATGGGCTGGGCCGGACCATGGGTCGGGCCAATTTTTTCCAGCTCTAACGGAAAAGCATTTCGTCTGCCAGTCGAGTTAGCGCATAGAGCGAGTTCGACCATTCGCAAGTTAAATATGGATTATCGAGAAGCGGGCGAATATAGGAAATTGGAACTCAACCATCTAGAAGAGATGACAAATGATGCGTACGATTGCGCAGTGAGGCGTAAGTTAGCGATGAAGAAGAGTCATGATCGACACCTCCGAGATAAACGATTAGAAGTAGGTAAGCAAGTTTTACTCTATAATTCACGTCTTAAGTTGTTTCCAGGAAAGCTGAAGTCAAGGTGGAGCGGACCGTTCGTGATAAAAGAGATGAATGGTTTTGGAGCAGTCACTCTACACGACGAGAAGAGGGATACAACTTTCAAGGTGAATGGGCATAGAGTTAAACTGTATCATGGAGGACTATTGCCAACGGTTCTTCTATAGAACCAGATAGGGCTCCATTATGGAGCCCTATAAATGACATGACATTCATTTGAGCCCTTAATTATTTTTTTCTTTTTATTTTTCCTTCTTTTTTTTATAAATGCACGGTGGGGTGAATGCCATGTGTTATATAGGGCTCCGTAATGGAGCCCTATCTGGTTCTATAGAAAAATTCCTATTGCCAAAGACAGATCGAGAAGTGGTGAAGCTGGTAGATCCACCAGCACCGAAAGAACAACCTCTAGAATTGCGTCGAGCAAGCGACGTTAAAATTTGCGCTTTTTGGGAGGCAACCCAAGCGTTGTTTTCTTTTCTTTCTTTTTCATTTTTTGTGTCTTTTTATTTTATTTTATGTGTTTATTAGTTCGAGTTTAAAGAAAATTGCTTTGGTACGTTTATGCGATGTTGATTGTGCAGGAAAAGTAGAGAAATCGAGAATTTTGGAGACCTAGCGGTCCACTAGCGGTCACTTAGCGGTACCTAGTAACCGCTAACACCGACCGCTAGCGACCAATTTCAGGCGAATAACGGAAGATGATCAATCGCTGACCAAGGAAAGAAAGAAGAATAAACCAAAATGCTGCATCGAAGAACGCTGGCCGAGGTGGGCTATTTCTTTGCAAAATTGTGCTCAATTTCTGTACCGGTCATGGAATAGATGAAATAAATCAAAAAATGGACTTGCTAATTTAGGAAAGGGATTTACCTTCTATTGAGAAATCAAATGTGTATTTTCCCAGTCTGGAAGAATAATTTGGAGAGCATTGAATTGGATAGTTTGTTTGGCTTCTCCACCAAGCACGGAAGTTTAAGGATAACTGTAGGTCGGTGGCTACCTAACGGTAATATTGTAGGTTTCGGAAAGGGTCATGCTAAGATCTTAACGGTTAGTACTTAACGGTTACTCTAGCTGTTGGCCTTACCACTAAGGTAACCGTTAGCGTCCCAGATTTTGTGAAAACTGGAGAATTTAATCGGAAAAATTTTGGGAATTTATTCCTGAAAGTTTGTTTTTGTTAAGTTTTTAGTCAAGTTAAATTCAATATCACGACGGTTTCGACGACAAGTTGCTGCCCGAATTCAACATGAAGCGGCTCGACCCAAATTTCTTTTTCGGGGACATTCTCTTTATCTTTCTTTACTTTACTTATTCTTTATCTATGGCAATACGAAGATTTCCGGACTTTTAGAGGGGGGATGGGGTCGAGTGATTTGTTATTTTATTGAATTCTTGATTTGTGATTTGTACTTATTAAACGTGATTGACTATAATTAATTGGCTATTCTCGTACTTATTTATGTTTGTATGGCTTGCCTGTCGAAGTTAACTAAGATTAGATTTGAGGTTTTTGTCTTTTGAGCGTGCATAAGTGCATAAAATTTTCAAAATTTTTATTTCTATATATTATAAAATGGTACTTGGACGTAACTGATTTCGCAAAACCTTAAAAGAAGCGTCAATTCAAAACTTTTTCTTGCAAACATCATGTGAGTAGCCTGAGTGATTATCATCTTTGCATGTGCTTGAATAAGTTTCTGTCTTGATATCTCTTTGATACCGCTGTGTGTAGTTGACTTTGAAAATGAAGTTAAGGCACAGAAAAAAACCTATTCCGGCTATATCCATAAATTTTTAGCCACTATAAATTTCGAATGAGCCAATCGTAGCCAAATAATCCATGCAATTAGCCCTGGATGATTTTATTGAGTTGACCCCTACTAACCCATTAAAAGCGTGGGGTAGGAGTTCGCTATTTTTATTGGTTATTAGTGTTTTGGAGATTTTAGTAGGAATTTACGATTATTATGATTTTTTTTTAATTAGGACCACCTTCCGAAAAAAAGTCCCCATAAAAAACTAGAATAAAAGGGGGAAAAAAGAAGAAAAAAAAAGGGATGGTGAGTCAAGTTAGTCATTGCCTACGCGCTAATAAAGGCTTGTATTTTATTGTTGATTTTCTTATGAAGACTAATGCTTAGAGGCAAAAGAGTTGTGTAAGAAGCAAATTATAAGCTTCAATTGTGTTTAAGTGGTTTGAGCTACAAGTCGGTTTAGAGTTACGAGTTGAGAAATAGCCTATGTTTAAAGGCTACATTATGAGTGTTTAGTGAGGTTTTATTTTTGAACGAGGTGAAGCAATTGCTTCGTGATTAGAATAGGTTGGGTGAGTTATTTAGCCACACGACTTATATATTCCATATCCGTCCAAAGAGCCCTGCATTACAACCCGTAAAGACCTTTTCCAATTCTTAGTTTGATAACACACTTAATTTGCGATTGAAACGAGATTGATTTTCGGTGCTTATTTATTGTGCTTGTATTTGTATGATTTGAGTGTATACACATCTTATGCAGCAATGCTTGAGTGCTTTGAGCGAACACTCTTATATATTACCTTTTGTGAGGATGCATGAATTTTGTTTTGGAGCGACAATGTAATAAGGGTGGAGTGTTTGAAGTTGCGTGACTTGTATTTATATTTTCAAAATTATCTATGTAGCATCGCACGACTCATTGCTTGAATTTATTTTCTTTCTTATTATACTTTGAATTTAACGTCTGTTCGAGGAGGAACAAACAAATAAAGCGTGGGGTAGTTGATTAACACGTATTTGTCTTGATTTTTAGTAGTATTTTAGTTTACTTTTCTTATTATTTTTGGTATAAGTTGGATAGATTAGGATTATTTTTGTATTTTTGTACTTCCAGCTTATTTTACCATGTTTTGAGATAGACTGATGCAAATAGGTGATTAATTGTGGTTTTTCACCCTATAGCTAAGTAACTGGAGGAGTTCAGCACGTTAGAGATGAAGTATGATGATCGAGAGATGAAGAACGAGCTTTCCGTCGAGAAATTAGCAAGATTTTGGAGTTAACAGTTACATCTAGCGGATTACCCTAACCGCAAGTTTCTACCGTTAACACTTACGATTACTCTACCATTAGCCACACCGTTACTATAATCATTGAGGTGGACAGAAACGTTAGCGGTGAACTTAGCGATTACAAGCCATATCGTTAACTATTACCGCTAGTGAATAATAGGGGAAAAAAAAGAGGACTTAACGGTTACTACTTAGCGGTAGCTATAACCGCTAACTGCTACCGACAATGGGCCTAGAACCGACTTATAAGACTTGCGGCTCAAGAAATGAAAATTCTATGAATTCCACCCATTAATCCGAGTTCCAGGCGTGCTTGTGACCCTAAAAACTTTCCATAAACATAATTATATGGTTTAGAGTCGGATTTTAACATTAAAATACGAAGATCGAAGAGAAAACCAAGGATCGACGACGACGAGTTCCCGAGCCCGTTCGACGCCGATTAACCGTAAAAGTCCGATCTGCTGCGTTTCCTCTTCGGATTAGCCGAGGAACTTTCAGTTTCCAGTACTTACAATAACTACTCTGCAACTTTCACTCGGTTTCTTAGTTTTAATTCTTAGTTTTCAAGCTTTTGAACGTTAGTCACCTTTATGTTCTTGAGTTGAATTTTGATTTCATATTTGCTGAATGTTTCAAGTTATTTAATCTCCGTTTAGATTCAGTTTTTAATGCTTATGTTTGTATATTGGATACTTGGATTGGTTGGGAATATTCAAGCGATTGGTTTATGCTAGTTTACTTAGTTTTCATGATCGTTTAGTAATCGTTAGGACCGTAGTTGGTTAATTCATGCGTATTCGTAATTCGTAGTTAATTAATTTGGTTAGTTTATAATTTTTCAGATTGCTGCGATTCAGATTTAATATAAAGTTATTGCTTAGTTTTGAATTTTAATTAAATTTCTTGTTAGATAATTAATTAGTGGATTAATTTAGGTTTTATTCAATTAAATTTAGGAATATAATTTGGATAATTATATGCTTTTAATTTTCAGCTGGTAATTTAGGTTAAATTAATTTAGTTTATTTTAGTTGGCAATTTGGAATAATTAGTTTAGATTTTAAATTTTAAGTCTTGCATTCTAAATTCATAGTTGTTAATCAAAAAAAATTCAAACAACCCCAAAAAACTTATTTTAATTACTTACTTTTGAACAATTATCTGAGATCTGAATCTTGTTGTCCTTGAGATACGACTCGAGTCAGTTTTCCACCCTACAAGTTTCCTCGTACTCTTGCGAGCAAGCTTGAATGTTTTTCTTAAAAAATATATAAATTGGGGTGCATAAAAGCTTGGTTTAATAGATTAAGCTTATTTTTGTATTTTTGTATCTTCAACTTATTTTACTGTATTTTGATCTTAATTGATGCAATTAGATGGTTATTCTCTGTTTTTTGCCTTACAGCTAAGTAGCCGAGGAAGCTCGAGTTGAAGAATTGGAATGACGAGGTGAAAACGAGAAAGCCGGTGAAGAAGTAGCAGAATTTGGAAGTTAGTGGTAACACTAGAGGTAACTATTACCGCTAGACTAACCGTTAGGAGACTACAGGGAGGTTTAGTGGTCAAACTTAATGGCAACATCTTAACCGCTACCACAAACTGTTAGAAGCCAGTAGAGTATGCTTAACGGTATACTTAGCGGTAACTATAACCGCTAGAGTAACAGTTACTGTGCCCAGAACCGACTTAAGATTACTTGCTGTCCAAGAAACACGAAATCTATAAATACCACACATAAATCTGCCTTGGGAGCGGTCCATACACGTTAAGAACTTTCCTAAATATAATCCTAGGGTTGAGAAACCTATTTTCAAGGCCCTACACATAGATTTGAGATCCCGAGCGCCAAAACGAAGACTTTTGTTCAATGTTCTCTACTAGAGAACATTCAGCACTCCTTAGTTCTTAATAAGTTTTCTAAACCTTAGTTATTTTTAGATTTAATCTTAGATAATTTATGTTCTTAGGTATTTATCATTTCGTTTTGAGATTTTGAATCATTTGAATTATTGAATCGCTGAAGTTTGAACCTTAGATTTTGTCGTTAATATAGATTTAGTTGTTGTGTTTTTAATTTAGTTCATGCTTGGTGATGATATTGTTCATGCTTGGAGATTTATTGCTTATGCTTGGTTATTATATGTTAATTTGGTTCATGATATGCAATTGCTTGAGAATTTCAGAATTGACTTTGTTCTTAAGAATTCATATGCTTGATGTTCAATCCATGCTAGTTAATTAATTTAGGGTTAAGATTAAATTAATTTTCAAAAACTCTAGATTTATATTCTTAGTTAATTTAGTTTCAAGCTTTAGTTTATTAATTAAGTTAAGATAATTAGTTTAAGATAATTAATTCTTGTTTTTCAAATTTCGTAGTGGATAATTTTCAAAAACCAATTTATATAAGTTCGCGTATTAAAATTATGATTAAACAAACATTGAAAATTCTGAATATTAACAAGAGTCAACTTAACCACCTACAAGTGATCCCGTTCTCTTGCCGGCAAGCTTTAAACTTTTTGAAAACATAGTTTATAAAAATAAGTGCATTAAGCTTGAATCAATATTATAACATACAACCTGACCCAGGTTTTTTCTATTTCTGTTTCCTTGTATAATATCAAAAAGGTCCCTTCTACCTCTCTTCGCGCCATAAGAAGCTCTTCTTAATAAAACCCTCATCCAAAGTTCACGAATCACGTGCTAAACTCTTTTTTGCTCATAATACTAAAGCCTGGCCATTTCTCACCGAATGGCAAAATTTGAGTCCCAAACAAGATACACTCCCAACATCCGAAAATCAACCTGTTCTTTACAACAGTACTCCGACATCCTTAACAGCTGGAATTCAAAGCCATATAATGTGATGATGCTTATAGATTAGGAGGCTGTTCTTAGGTTTCTAGGTCTTAGCCCGCGACCTACACTCATGACCAGATCTTAGTTTGGTAGGTTACTACATTATCGCTAATTTCGTTGAATATTATTATCCACATATAACAAATTAATAATCTTCCTTCTTTATGTAGATGCTATTATTGATAGCTGCATATCATCCAGCTCAAAGGGAGGAGCTACCATTCAGCCAGATCCTAGCCCGGCAATAACATCGTTGATGTGAGCTCCAACAGTGAACATTGACGAAGAAATAGAGCTCGCACAAGCTGCAAGAAACAAGCTAGTAGAGATCGTGGATTCCGATGAGCAAATACCGCTGTGTATCCCCAGAGATAAAGGCAAAGGTAAAGGCAAAGTTAAAAGAGTATATGTCACCCTTACTCCTATACCTCCAGCTAAACGCCGATGTCTCCAAAAGACACTTGTTGCTTTAGCTTCAAGTCCCCCAAATTTGGAAAAAGATCTCGCCCAATGTGACTGCGTTGACAAGATCGAATCCCTTCTAGGAAAGAGTGTAATATCCCAGGTAATTTTACATCCAAATGTTTTATCTCAACATTACCAAAACAACATATTAACACACAACAAACTGTTGTTTCTTCTCTTGGTACATCTAAAACCTCTGTTAACCGCTCTATCCAGCCAGCTACTGACTGCAACTTCTGAAGGTGAATTAAAAAAAAACTGCAACGAGCTCACAGCTCAAGCAGATAAGCAAACGCAACAACTATCCCTGACCCAAGTAGAACTTGATGAAGCCCGTCGCCAACTGACAGCTCGAGAGGAAGAGTTAAATATTTCCAAAATTCAGGTGGCGACCTTAGAAGATAGGCTTCAGAAAGTTGAAGGGTTGCTGCAGCAAAAGGAGAAGCAAGTACACGAGGTAGCTGCCCATCACGGGGACAAGGGGTCGCTGAAGGGAAAGCAAAAGGTAGAGCGGAGGGAGAGGTGAAGGATTAGCTGAAGGTTTGCGTGAAGGTCGAGCACATTTCTGCAAAGTGAAGTGGGCAAGAAGTTTACTGAGGCAGCTAATGAGCACATACAAAACACATCTAATTTCTTGGGCAAAATGGAGGGGGGGGGGGGGGGGGTCGTGAATGAGTAAAATTCACTATAGAGCGAATCAAAACTCATCTCGCAAAAGAAAGCTAACATCACATTCGAGTCAGATGCAAAGAGTATAAGCGATGAGCTCCATAATCTCTCCTTTTGGCAAGGTGATCGTAATCAGCCTACAGCGGTTAAATGGTGGATACCCTGCAAGGGTAATGTAATTCTGAAGGCAGGGCTAAGCACTGAGCTGGAGGCTCCCATTTATGACCTAGTGCCCAATTCTAATACTACTTAAGCACTTCTGAACTATTTCATAGCTTGATTTCATCCTTGTCTGACTTCCAGTGGTTTTGTATGAACAATTATGACTTAATATTGCTCTCGACTTTTACTGTGCACCATCTTTTCTGCCATAAGATGTTTATATAAAAGCAAAACCTGCTATCAAGATTTCCAGATATGTTATATGCAAGTTATAAATTGAGAGATCATATATAGAGATCACATGTAAATCAAACATGTATGAATAACATGTAAATCAAATATGTTCATATTTGAAAGAAAATATGTAAATCAAACATATCTCCTTTCTAAAACATTCCAGAATATGTAAATCAAACATACTCAAGGATATACAAAAACATGTAAATCAAATATGTTTTCACAAAGAAGCAAGCAAACCTCAAAACCAAAGCATACCTCATAATACCCAATCAGAAAAACAAGTCGAGCATACCAGATCAAATTATTGCATACAAAACCAAGCCATTCCCACAAAATCAAATAGAACATACAAGATCAAACCCAAATACTAGACATAAAATTTGTGAGGAAACATGTAATTCAAACATGCGTCCCCTCAAAACATCCCAGAATATGTAAATCAAACATATTCGAGGATATGCAAGAACATGTAAATCAAATGTGCCCTCACACAAAACATCCCAGAATATGTAAATCAAACATATTGAAGGATATGCAGAAACATATAGATCAAACATGCCCTCACACAAAACCACCCACGTCTTGTTCAGAAAACCTATCGCCGACCTGATAAAAGCATCAGGATTTAATCTTATTCGTAAAATCATAGGAATCATAAGAAATCCTTCCTTTATTCATTATTGATAGATATCAGCCCATAATGGGTAAAAGGTGTGACAGAGTATGAATTCACCCCCGACCTAAAGGAGCATCGGTTCATGATAGCAATAAGTAAAGATAGAGTTGTGTAAAGCACGAGCCTATTATCCGGAGAGCTAGGCCTGGTACTTCTTCAAGTGGCAGACATTCCAGCTTCTTGGTAGAGCATTTCCATTTGCGTCTTCAAGCACGTATTCTCCCCCTTGTAATACCTTGATGACCTTGAATGGTCCTATCCAATTCAGATCCAATTTCTTAGTGGTTTAGATTGCATCAGCACGCTTCCAGATGAGCTTGCCGATCTGGAAGTATCCTCATTTCACTTTTTTGTTAAAGGCCACCTGAATCCTTTGTTTATATCTTTCCACACGTGCTGCAGCCTTGTCGCGTATCTCATCAGTTGTTTTGATTTTGTTCAACGTTCAATGTTGATAGTCGTTGTGATCCTCCCATTATTTCTACTGGGATGATAGCTTTCAATCCATAAACTAAGCTGAATGGTTATTCACCAGTAGTAGTTCGCGGAGTTGTTCGATAAGCCCATAAGACGAATGCTAGCTCTTATGCCAAAGTCCTGCTTTTTCGAGTTGTAATTTATTTCCTTGCACGATAATGCGGTTAGTAACCTCAACTTTTCCATTAGCTTGGGGATGTGCCACCAAGGCCAATCGTTGTTTCATCCCCATCTGTTTGCGCCATTCTTGGATCATCTGCCCACTAAATTGGGTTCCATTGTAGAAGACCAGCACTCTTGGAACGTTGTACCTGCATAAAATACTATTATAAAATCAATGATATCTTTCTAGTCTATGCCCGTCACAGCCTCGGCCTCCACCCACTTTGTAAAGTATTCTACCGTGACCACAAAGTATTATTTGTTGTCGGATGTCTTTGGAAAGGGCCCCATTATATCAATTCCCCATTGCGCAAAGGGGCAAGGCGAGCTCATCACCATTATATCTTCCATTGGTATATAGATCACAAGCACGTGCATTTGACATTTCATGCAAGTCATAACGAGTTTGCCCGCCATACCTTTCATCCCTGGCCAAAAGAACCTATCTCACAAGGCTATTCCCACAAAGGCTCTGCTTTTCGCGTGGTCGCCACAATACCCTTCATGTATCTCCCGCAATACCTCTAACCCTTCCTCCTTCGTCGAACATTTCAAGTACGGGCCAAAATGCGACCTCTTGTATAAATCACCATGCATTATACAGAAAAGCGCTGCTGTCCTAGTTTCCTTAGTCGATAGTTGTGTATCTCATGTGATCACCTTATCGAGGGTCCCCCAAATTAGGGTTCTCAAATCATTCTTTTCATCAATCTCCATAACTTCTTTTCCCTTTTCTATGCTGCTATGACTTAGCTCCATCAACATAACTTTTCTCGTGTCGTAAGTACCCAATGTTCCTGCCATTTTGGCTAGCTGATCTGCTCGAATGTTATCAACTCGTGGTAAGTGTTCCAATGTAAATTCCTCAAACTGCATTATTCCCCCTTTTAGCTTCTTTAGATATTCCTGTATACGCTCTTCTCTTGTCTCAAAAGACCCATTAAACTGGCAAGCTACCAATTATGAATTTGTGTAAGCCTTAACTTTCCTCGCCCCTAAATCACCTACAATTTTTATACCCTGCAACAGTACCTCATACTCTGCTTCATTGTTGGAGGCCTTAAACTCCAACCTTATCGCAAAATCTAGGTTTTCTCCTTCTGGGATAGTCAGAACAATCCCCATCCCGACTTCTGATGTCATAGTTGACCCATCTTTATGCAATATCCATGCTTTCTGTTCATCTTCCTGTTCAACAAGACGCGCCATCACTTGTAAAAAATCTGCTAACACCTGCGCCTTGATTGCAGTTCTAGACTTGTACACCAAATCATACTCACTGAGCTCGACCGCCCACTTCACCAACCTTCCTAATACATTTGGATTACTTAAAACCTATTTGAGATCTAGGTTGGTGCGTACCTTAACCCTGTAACCCAAAAAGTAAAGGCGTAGCTTCCTTGGTGTAGAGATTAGCGCAAATCCACCATTCTCTGATTCTTAGTAGTTTAGTTCGGCACCCCTCAACATCCTGCAAACATAATAAATGGGCTTTTGCATGCCTGCATCCTCCCTGATAAGTAATAAACTTACTGCAGCCTCTCCAACTGATATATATAAAACTAAATCTTCGCCTGACATCGGTTTGGTCAGTAGTGGTATCTCAGACAAGTATTTTTTAAGATTTTCAAAAGCTTCTGTAGCCTCTTTTGTCCATTCAAACTTGAGTCCATTTCTGAGAGTTCTGAAGAAGGGCACGCCCTTCTCTGCCGATCTGGAAATAAAGCGACTGAGACCTACAATTAGACCAGTTAATACCTGTACATTATGGACCATTCGAGGATGTGGCATCTCCATAGCAGCTCGCAGTTTTTCCGTATTTACCTCGATACCTCATTCTATCACCATGTACCCCAAAAAATCTACAGATCGCACACCAAAAGCACACTTCATCGGATTGAGTTTCATCCCACACTACCTTAGAATAACAAAGGCTTTTCGTAGGTCTTCCACATGTGAGTCCGCCTTCTTTCTCTTCACCAGCATATCATCTCTATAAAAGGTCTTTGAACATCTTATCCACTAGCCTTTGGTAGGTCTCACCTGCATTCTTCAGCCCAAACGGCATAGAAACAAAGCAATAAGTACCTGTCGAGGTGACAAAGCTCACCTTAGGTTGATCCTCCTTTGCCAATGGGATTTGATGATATCCTTGTGATACATCCATCATACTTAACAACTCACAACTAGAGGTTGAGTCCACCAATTGATGAATATGTGGCAATGGGTAATGATCTTTTGGACATGCCTTGTTTAGATCGCGGAAGTCCATGCACATCCTCCACTTCTGTCCTGGTTTTGGAACCATCACCACATTGGATAAATAATCTGGGAACTGGATCTCCCGAATGTGCCACGCCTTTAGCAGTTCTTGTACCTCTTCTTCAATTACTTTATCAAGCTCTGCCCTAAAATGCCTTCTTTTTTGTCGAACAGACCGCGCCTCTAGATCAGCATTCAAATGGTGTTACGCGACCTCCAGGGATATTCCTGGCAACTCTCCATCCCCAAAATCAAAGATATCCCGAAACTCTTTCAATAATGTTATCAACTGTACCTTTACGGTTTTTGCCATTTGGGTACCTATTTTTATGGTTTACTCCGGTTTGCCTTCTTCTAATGAAATCTCCATAAGTTCTTCATGAGAGCGAATAGAATTCTCCTCCTCCTTTATCTTTTTCAATCTAAGTACTCCGTCTTGAAGATATCCCATTCTTTCTCATTTTCCTTCACTCATGCCTTTTCTCACCGTCATCTGATAGAACGATCTGGCGACCTGTTATTCGGACATAATTTCTCCCACCTTGTCTCTCGCTGGATACTTGATACTCATGTGGTAGGTGGAAGTAATCTTCTGAAAAGCATTAAGAGCAGGACGCCCTAATATCACATTGTACGTCGAGCTTCCTCTGATGATAAAAAACCTCAAATATCTTTCCACCTTCGGTTCACCTTTTCCTTTTCTCCATGCTACAGTATGTGCTATCTCACCATCGGTGATAACTTGCGCACCATTAAATGCATAAATTGGAGTTTTTAAAGGTCATACATTCGTCTTCAGGCTCATTTGGTCCAAACATTCTCGGTATATGATGTTAACTGAGCTCCCGTCATCCACAAATATCCTTCTGACTTCATATACTGCTATCTCAGCCTCAATTAGTAGTGCATCATTGTGTTCTACCTGAAAGCCATGCCGCTCTTCAGGACCGAATGAGATTATAGGCCCTATCATAGGAGGTCGGTTATTAATAATAGCGACCTCACATTGTCCAGGTCGGGCTACCTTTGCATTCTTTTTTCGCTCGTTGTTAATGTCTCCAGTTGTTGGCCATCTGAATGTTGGGATTTGATGAAGCCGTCGCGCAGCGGAAAACAAAAGTTTTTAAATAATTGAATCGAATTCAATTGACGACGGCCCATTTTAATTTCAATTAATTCAAACAATGTTTTAAATTGCTTTACAAATGAAACAATTTGATTTTTGTAAAATCGAATAAGTATGGTCGGTTTCTATTTAATATTTTAAACATATACATAACAATTATATATATATATTAATATATTAATCATATATATAATTATATATATATAATAACATATAAATCATATATATGTAATTATGTATATATTATATTCATATAACATAAACCATATATATATATACATATTAAGCATGCATGCAACTACTATTAAATATATATATATATATATATATATATATATATATATATATATATATATATATATATATTATATTATATATATATATATATATATAATATATATATATATATCAAATACAGAATGCATGCATATATCTATATATATGTCATACACACATACGTAATATATATATATATATATATACTCAGATTACAAACACACACAAATACATATCATATATATATATATATATATATATATATATATATATATATAGGCAGCCTATGATACCTCACGGCTCGGGAGGAGGTCCTCGGCTTGGCAGCAGCAGGACGCGGCTGGGGCGCAACGGCAGCGGGCGGCTTCGGCACGGCGGAACGGCACAGTAGCGACGCTGTCGGGAGCGGGCTGTCTCTTTCGGCTGTGGCGACGATCGGAACGGTACGGCAGCAGGCCTTCGGTGCGGCGATCGGAATGGCAGCAGCAGGCGGCTTCGGCGCTCCGGCGAGACAGCAGCAGAGGCAGCGGCGCTGGCGGTATTCGGCTGCGGAGGTGCAGCGTGCTGGCGTGACGACTGCAGCAGGAAATCGCAGCGGTGAAGCGGCTGGACTCCGGCGAGACAGCAACAGGTAAGGCAGCGGCACTGTCGCGGTCACGGATTCCGGCGTGGCAGTAGTCCGGCTGGTGGCTCCACGACAGCAGCGATGGCTGCGATCCGGCAATGTCGATGATTTTCCTACGACGGCGATCCGGCGGCTGCGATGTGGCCCGAAGCGTCTCCGGCATATCGATGTCACACACCTTATTGCCCGACGTACTCGCAACGATGCACTAGTCTCGTCGTGAGATTGAGTACGACGAGAAAAAAATACGAGAAACCGAACGTTTCGGTGCGGCGGCGGCCGGCGGCAAGCGACGGCGGCTGAAGGCGGACGGCTGAAAAGGGATTCTTGGTGGCTAGGGTTGTGGTTCAAGACTAACCCCAAAAAAAAAGTTTTCGTCTATTGTTGTTAAACCCTCACAGCCTTCT
>BMAC01000106.1:1541889-1592435 GCA_014905375.1 Phtheirospermum japonicum | reverse complement strand
TTCTCCAAACACCCCACCATCAGCTCTGGCCAGAGACTCCGAGGATTTATCAACCATCAGAACACACAGGACATCCATGACTTATCATGCGTTCGAATCCCCTACTACCATGCACAGACTTCCCACTAGATTCCCGACTATGTGAATGTTGCCCCTTTTTGATTGGCCTCCAAAGAGACACAGAGACAGGTCACAACATAGTCTGTCCTCTAGTGAAGTCACGGTGAGGTCTGGGTCTTAAGGATTAATGTTGTACGCTATACCATAGAAATCATCTACTCGATGAGTTGGAACCACTTAGAGATTTCTAGGYGAGGGAGTTCAGTGAACTCATCCTATGAGCACCTACTTATGTATGTCGATGTCCAGACACCGTGACCGATGAGATGCGGTCCACATACACTAAGTACTAGTCTCAATGGGAAAGGCCTGTATCCTCATTATGGCGTAACCCTTTTGACTAGGAACAAGTTCGACGAGTTACATTACGTGCTGGATTATCTCACGGTTCTGCTAGACCAATCCACCGTAATAAAATATATTCATCAGGACCATACCTATGCAACTAGCATGGGATAAAAGATATGGAATGCCAATAAGTATAAAAGATATTATTACGAATAAAAACCGATTGTGTTACAAGAGAATGGTCAGACCACAGCCATAAGTTGGCTTGTTGGTCACCTTATTCTAACACTGAAATCATGTTAATCCTTCCTTTTTTTTTCCTCCTGCTCTTCCTTGTTCATTCTGTCTAAATTCACCCTGCTGTGGTTGGTTCCTGGCCTTGTTTGGTGGCAGACCTCCCTAAGGTTGTGGGGGCAGCAGTTGCACTGGTTCCCGAGGTTCTCTGTCTCTGTATATGTCCTTCTTTAGATGTCCAGCCTTTTGATTTCATCACGCAAGTCCCTGCAGTTTTTGGTTGTATGCCTGTAATTATTATGGAACCTGCATAAGAACTCAGGTTTTGGGTTTATGGGAGGTCACGAATAGCTCTCAGCCCACATGATAGCATTAGGTATTTGCCGCTCCATGATCGTGAACACTTTTTCAACTGGGTATGCCAAATGTGTAAAATCTTCTTCTCTCCATTCCCTCCTCTCGGCCCTGTTTACTATCTTGTCACCCATTCCCGTAGTTAAAATTTCTTCGTACAATTCGCCTTAGTTCTCTTATAGGTTTTGACCTCTTAGGGATAATTCTGTCAGCTTCTGCGTCCTCTGCTCCATAGCGCAACCTGAACTCATTCTTAGTTTCCTCCACTTGTGTATATTTATCACATTAGTCTAGGACCTCCTCCTATGTTCGCGCAGGTCGCTTGGCTAGAGATTTATGTATATACTCTCTTCTCAACCCCTGTTGAAGTGCTCCAGCCTTCATCTCATCGGTGGCTGTAGGTACTTGCAATGTATTCTGAGTAAATCGATTGGCGTAATCCTTCAAACTTTCTCCCGACCGTTGTACCATTGCAAAATGAGATTGTGCGGTTTTTGTGTGTAATTTATCATTAGCGAAATGCTTTAAGAAAGCTGCTTTCATAAATTGGAAGTTGGTGATTTTTCCTTGTGCTAGATGATGAAACCAATCTTGAGCTATCCCCTTCAATGTAGTCAAAAAGGCTCGGCATGCCACAGCTTCTGTATATTATATTAGCACCGCCTCATTTTCAAAACCTTTTACGTGCCACGTGGGGTTGGACAACCCATCATACTGAAGTTTTAATGCCTTGTATCCGCGAGATAGTTTAGCTCTCTATATCTTAGTTGAAAAAGGATGTCCCATAGATTCTTCAGGTCCAGTCTCAGCGACCTATCTCTGCAACGCTAGCAACGCCTCATTCATATCCCTAATTGCTCGTTTACCTGGTTCAATATCTTTATCCTCTTCCTCCACTACTGCAGAAAGGCTTTTTAACGGCGTTTTTTTTTCATTTTTAATGGCGGTTTTTGAACCGCCTTTRTATCGACCGCCGTTAAATTTTACGGCGGTTTTTAAAAACCGCAGTAAAAAAGTGGGATTTAACGGCGGTTTTGGAAGACATTTAATGGCAGTTTTCGAACCGCCGTAGAATGTTAAGTTTACGGCGGTTTTAGAAACGCCATTATTGGTTCAGTTTTTACATCGGTTCTGAAGAAATACCTTCTAGAAAGTAGTAAAAAAATTAAGAAAAAAATAAATGAAAGCAGGGGCACTAAAATTAAATAAAAGCAAGAAATTGATTATGTTAAGCATCAAAATTAAATAAAAGCAGAAAATTAAATAATCTCCCATTGATTACTTGAAAATTGATTATGCTAAGCAACCAGGATCATCTTTCTAACAATCCTGCGAAATGTACTACTTATAACTATTTAAAACATTGATAATTTCTCAATTATTAATCTTTCTCGACAAATCTGCAGATTAATTTATAAAATGAAAAGAAAATTGTAAAATGTGACTGCCAGGACAAGTGTTTGAGATCGTTCTTCCTGAGTTTCAATATGAGCATTGTTAATTTCCTCGAATCCTTGTTGGTTAGGCGAGTAAACCCTTTCATGTCGAGTAGGAGCTAAACCTTCCCCTGCCACCTCTTGCTCCCGCGCACAAGCAAACATCAATAGAGTTGAAGCACACTGGGCTAGTGACTTATTGCAGCAGAAAAATTTGAAAGCACTAAAATCTACTCTCTTTTTTCAAGTCAAAAGCCGACAATCATTCTTTTTCTTTTTTTTAATGATGTTTGCAGACACTCCCTAGMCTAAGAACTCATAGATTTGAAGCACAAATCTGATCAAACGCATATAGAAATCCCCAAATGTTTGATTTTGTTCGTTATTACAGAATCCTCAGAGAAAGATGTTWAAACAATTCCCAATCACGGGGAAGCCCCTGTTTGTTCAATAAGATACCAAAGCATTTTGGATATTTATAATGGGATTGTCAACAAAAATTTAATGCTCCCTTTTATAATTAAAGAGGCAAAACGCAAGAACCATCAAGCATCTGAGGGCAAGAAAAAATAAGTKTTGCATTAAGAGAGGATAACTCTAAAAATGATTTGGGGGAAAAAGAATGTCACATGAAAATKCACAAACTCAATAATAATGAACCATMTTTAGCAGGTATTTGGTGTGKGTATGTAAAGGATATTTRAACTTACAGAGCATCCCTTCTTCATCACTGCTCTCTTCATTTTCACCAGTATACTGAAACACAAGAACAATATAGGTTAAGATGGTAAAATGATATCTTACCATCACTTGTAAAAATTAAAAATGATTAATGAAAGGAGATTTTGTTGTTTACCACGATATCATCATCAGAATAATTCTCTGCAAACATATATAAAAAAACAACAAAAAGAAAAAAATTAGTCAAAAATAAATATAAGCTGCCCACAATACAACGTCAAGGGTCTTTATTATACAGTCAYGTATTGTAATATTCTATAACACAATCATGGCCTGTAAAAAAAGCACTAAAACAAATTGAAGGCGTATTTCTTAAGAAATGTAACAGACGCATACTATCATTGTTTTTATGAACCGTAAATATCAAAGTGATGTAAACATGAACTCACACTCTGGTTCTTCATCATCTTCATCACACCATTTATTTCAGTCAACCTTAATGTATGGAGCAGGTTTTTCTTCGGATTTCAGTAGTCTTTTCCACCACCCCTTTTGCTCTTTTTGTATGGAGCATAATATATTCCTCAAACCAATCTTTGTCCTGCATCCCTTCATTAGGTAACACACACAACAATGTGCATAAATTGAGTAGCACCATTCATAAGAAGATATTATGAAGACAAAGCAACAATGCAAGATCATTTAATAATTACCAAATAAGTCCAGTAATCTATTATTCCAAACGTGGACACCGTTATTATTAGTGGCATATTCATTGTTCAGTTCACCAGCCGAACTGAAGCAAAACCAAAATCTCATTTCAAATCGAAGAACCAAACTAAAATTTCAATTCGGTTTTCGGTTTAGGATTTTCCAAAACTTTGGTTTCCTGTTCCGTTTCGGTTTTAATCTTTGGTTTACCGAACCGAACCAAAAACCAAACTTTTTTTAGATTATAAAACTTAAAACTTTAGAAATATTTTTCCATTCTTAGTTTCTGAAACTAGTTTATTTGGAACAGTTTTTTAAGTTTGGTTAAGTTTTCTTCTAGGATAAATAATTATTAAAAAAAAATGTGCAAGTTCAATGACAAGAAAAATAATGTGAATTATGAGATTGGAATTTTTTGGAAACCCTCAACAGTGAGTTCCATTGTTCCATGCATATTGGTTTAACTTTAAATATAAGTTGAAACTATATCCAAATAAATCTATCAATTAAAGTCATTTGTTCCTAATTCCGTAATTACAACCAGCTTATAAAAATAAACATTTGTGCTCCACCGCCTCATGACTGAACAAGAAGTAAGAAGTTTCTCAATTAGAGAATCAGGTTACCTTTGAGCATTATACTACGATATATGTATATGATTGAGAAAATAGTAGGTTCAACCATCTAAGTTTGTTATTGCATTAAATCTCAAACCAATTATATACAACTGTATTTGAAGAAAAGAAATAAAAAGGAAAAAATGGAAGAAATTTTGTAAATCCTAATACCGAACCGAATTAATCAAAAAAGAATTTGGTTTTAACCGAACCGTGTCAGTTGGTTCGGTTCAGTTTCTCATTTTCACGAAGATCGGTTTATGTTAACCAAAACTTTGGTTCGGTTTGGACCAATGAACACCCCTAGTTATTATCGCATTACTATGTTTGGATTACTAAGCTGAACCAGTTAAAACCAATTAAAGAATTGTGGAGAAAACCATCCATCATGAAGCAATCAGCAACATGAGCAACTTAAACAAAGCGAGGTCAGGAGAATAATTTGATTATCGGACAGACACAAAGCATGTGTAAAAAGTAAGTTGCAACATATATGTACAATGAAGTACAAATAGACGGTGAGGAAAAGAGACAGCGGTTTTTTTTGTTTTTTTTTTAAATCTAAAATATTACAAAGCTCCCTATAAATATAATGTGAGACACGATATATTATCCCTTATAGTTATTTTATAAAGATGCATCGTGAATATTAAATAAACCATTAAACGGTCTGAATTCAAGTTTGGAGATTTGAATCTGCAATTGAATCTAAATCGATAGTGTTTTAGCAGTCTAATAAAGATGAAAGCATCAACAACCATGAGACATAGTGATTTCTCCAAAATAATCAAATAAAATATTTTGAAATAAATACAACAATAAAATATTATTATGCGCTTTTAAACAAAATAATCAAAATGATGGTACCAACTGGCAAAACCGAAACAAGGCATTAAACATTCATCTTCATATTCATCCACTATTTTCTCAATTGCTAATCATCAACAATCAGCAATAGGGGTACTGAACTAATTGTACTTTTTATAATAACTTTAATAGTTCTACTAGAAATTCACTTTTCTCACTCCGATTTCACCAACAAGTGCAACAGCAACTTTTAAAATTCAAATTCAAGGACCAACACATTACACATATAACAAACGATAGTAATTGATTAAAATAAGCGGTACCTGAGGGGCAATATTGCCATAGAATTGGAGAGTGAAGTTGAAGGGTTCACCATTAACCCCAACCGCGGAGAAACTGAATTGGCCCTCAGGTTCGCATTTGAACGAAATATCCTTGGCGTCGGGCAGAGATACGGTCAGGTACACCTTGTCGGACCGCTGTGCCCACAGAACCTCCGGATGCCGGCTGCAATAGACAGAAAAYGACGATTTCAGCCAGTGCRAATTRCRAGAAACTGAGTAAATCAAAGAAAGGACGGCAAATCAGAAATTCTAATTGATACGAGAACCTCATGTTCTGAGAGGAAGAATTCATGTTTGGTACAATCGAGTTAGGGTTTTGGATGTGAGCACTTCATGTGGCAAAACAAACACCAGAGTCGATGGAGAGATCTCGAAATTGAGATCTGTGGCGCCAATGGCTTTCGCGATTAATTCATTAGATAGAGGATGGTTGTACTTTTCCCAACCTTTCTGGAGTCGTCTTGTTCAGAGTTGAAGTCGGAGACTAGGGGGTCGTCTTCCATTTTGACGCAGAGAAAGAGGAGCGAGACGAAGCGAGGGTTTCTTTTTCTTTTTTTTTTTACAATAAACTGCTTTAATTAAAAAAACCTTTTTATTTTTTTATTTACGACGTGGCGAATGCCAGATCGTCGGATGAGATATGGATCAACGGTCAAAACAACATGCTTGGGCAAGACGTGGATTGATGACATGGCAGCCTACTTTCTATGGCGGTTCTAGTAAAACCGCCCGTAAGATGTCATCTTATTAACGACGGTTCTAATAGAACCGTCGTTAAATCTACTGCAATAATTAACTCATGAACTAATTAACGTCGGTTTTTGAGGAACCGTCGTGAATATAATTAGTCGGTTTTTGAGGAACCGTCGTGAATACTTGTTAATTCACGGCGCTTTCTTAAAAACCGCCGTTAAATAGTTCGGTTTTAACATCGGTTTTCACAAAACCGCCGTAAAGTATATGATTCTACGGCGGTTTATAAAAAATCTCCGTTAGATGACCGATTTAACGGCGGTTTTTTGGAAAACCGCCGTTAAAAAGTATTTAACGACGGTTTTTCCAAAATCGCCGTTAATCAGCCGCCTTCGTATCCTGTTTCTGCAGTAGTGCTCTTCATAACGTCGACCTCGACGTTTGTAAGATCTCTTTTTTGGTCTGTAATTTGTAAACAACTCTTCACTATCACTATCATCTTCCTTTTCTTTGTAATGCTGAGCTCGGCGTTTATAAGATTTTCTTTTCGAATTCTCCCCCATGGCTCGCCTAACCTTATTACCACGATATGCTCAATGTCATAAAACCAACTGTTTAAAGTCCTGGTCTCACAAATCTCCATCCATGTGTAGCTGATCTTTGTCATAATATTTGTCAGATGATGACGAGAATTTGATTGGATATTAATATCTACTTGAACTTTTAGTTAGGTCGGCACTTGGTGTCCATGGCGAGGATTCTCTGCTCCATTTCTGTTCCTCCATTAAATCCTTCGGCACGTACTCGCTATTTTTCCAACCTTATGTTCTCTTTTTGTCCTCATTCTGATCGACTTTTCCTTTTCCTTTTCCTTTGTCATTGTTGCATACCTTACCTGCTAAGATTTCATCTAGCTCTCCCTGTTTTTCCGGTGATACCAATCCTATCAAGCTATCAAGGAGCCCATTGTCAACATAATAGGAATTGTTACCTGGAATCTCCTTCCATTCCTTTGTCCCTATGTGGACATTTCTCTACCCGATTACTCCCGTGGTCCCTTTCTTTCGTTCCTCCTCTGGTTTTTTCGTCCTTTCATTTTCTGGCGGGGATGGTGGTTTAGTAGCTGCTTGATGCACAATGTCTGTTTGTCTTCTCTTTTTTTATGAATAAATCTCATGTCTTTTGCTCAAGGACTCGATGTCCCTCTTTCCCACAGACGGCGCCACTTGATGCGACCAAAAAGATTGGTGCCTCAAAAATATGGGGTACTGACCTGAAAACAAAGTCAGCGACCTAATAAACATTCGATATATGTGCAGTGACCTCATTGATCTCAAAGATGCTCTTAGTGACCCAATAAATCTTGTCAAACAAAACCTAAGACAAGGCGGTGGACGGCCCCGGCGTAGGCCCTCCGATGCCAAAGTTAGATAGGCTTAAGAAATAAGTGAGAGCCTTTAAAATGAGAGAGATCTCAAAAGTGTAAGATGTAAAACCAACTTAGAGAGAAAGATGAGGCCTGAGTCCTCTATTTATAATAAGAGAAGTATTACCAATCTAGGGTTTCCCTCTCCGATTATAACTACAATACCATAAATAGCACAACCGACATAGAATTAGCATTCCTCATGTATGCTAAGTTCCCAAAAACACTAGTGCAGAAACAACATTCTAAAACGCCCTGCTGAGGCGTTCTGTATAGAGCTGTTCTAGAAAGTTTGACAATCTAGAACGCCCTGCTGAGGCGTTCTAGAATGTTGGACTTTCTAGAACAGTTATCTGAGGCGTTCTTGAAAAAAAATTCACCCGTTCTAGAAAGTAGTTTTTACCGGTTCCCCGTTCTAGAAAATAACTTTCTAGAATGTCTAATGAAACAGACGCTCTAGAAAGTCTATTTTCCAGAACGTCTTATGAAACAAACGTTCTAGAAAGTATATTTTCTAGAACGTATTACGAAACAGACGTTCTAGATAGTATACTTTCTAGAACACCTATTTCAAAACAGACAATCTCGAAAGTACTTTCTAGAACGTCTGTTTCGAAACTGTTCTAGAAAATACAATTTCTAGAATGTCTTTATGAATTGGCTTTCTAGAACGCTTTTACGAAATAGACATTCTTGAAAATAAACTTTCTAGAACGCCTTAAGGAGTTGACGTTCTAGAAAGTACACTTTCTAGAACGCCTTTACAAAATAGACGTTCTTGAAAGTTTGTTTTCTAGAACGGATTTTTGATATCCGTTCTAGATTTTTACATTTTTGGAATTCCATTCCATATTCAATTTTTCAGGCCTATTCATTGCTCATAAATAATAATTTTTAATACCTATTTAAATCACAAAACACATGTTATTTATATAATCCCAAAATCAAACAACACATGTCATTAATCACAATAATACGCAATTACCAAAAGATGTTAATACAAACAACACAAGTAGCCAAATACACGATAACCAAATCTTAAAATAGAAATCACCAAAAGACGATGAGTACCTATTTTGCTACCATTCAAGTTATCCACAAATCGTTTTTTTCTTACACTCCAAAATATTACACACCCTATACATGGTGATCAAGCAATGACCTCTAATAAACACTCGGCCCAACGTCTACATACTTCATCAATTTCATCATCTAAATAAGGTTGTTCCATATTGAGTGCCTGCAGGTCAATGACAGAACGCACAATAAGATAATTAAAAATGACAAAAATAATGGGTGATATAAATAATATGACTAAAATGATCAAATGGGCTATGTTAAAACCCCAACATAGACTAATTGGGTGGATAAATTGTTAGGGCTAATCACATAAACTACCCAGTGAGTTAGTCTAGTTAACAAAAAGATCCTCTTTTATCTTATAAAATTACACATACGCCTAGTAAACTATCGGAAAAAAAGGGAACCAAAAAAGAAGTAAAAATAGGAAGGATGATAAGAGAACTTACCAAGGAGGGGCATAGTGTGTGAGATCACTTATATTCTCAGAAGTTGATACACAGTTCTTGGTTGCTGGGCATAATGCTAGGCTAGGGGGATTTTTCTGTACACCCAAATAATTGGGTTTTGTTCCACTGCATCAACACCAAGTATTATAATCATAATTATGTATTAATCTTTTTTAATAATTTGAATTGCAATGTTGTTACATTAATAATTACATTTTTAGGTAAGGATACTTAAATATTTCCTTAGAAAAAAATTCTAGCTCCAGAAATAAAAAAAATTACATTTGCTTTGTTTTAAATGAGTTAATGAAGAAAGTTCAAGAACCAGTCAGATTAATCAAATCAACACCAACATGAGTTTAAAATTTTAATTTGTTAACTTGTGGGTTAGTTTTTTTTGTCCCATTTACGAAATTAGAGAGACAACCTACATGGATAAAATGGAATGCAGAGGTGGAAAAAACTGGTAAGAAAAAGAAAATTGAAAAACCTAAAGTGAAACATGGCTCCAAGAACTGCAGTCTCATTGATGCTCCTCAGAATAATTTCCCAACACAAACAATTCTTTTTCTGAAATTAAATTCAAAATTGTAGAAAATAACAGAAATAATGAAAGGAAAAAAACCAATGGATTCAAAAGCTTCCCACACTTGTCACATTGATCTCCGCGTGCAGAATCAGAATGACGGCCAGGAAATGGACAATTACCCTCCACAAACCGATCATCCAAGAAACGCTTGCATGAACCACAATAAAACTGCAAGGGAAATTAAAAAAAAAAAAAAGAAGGTAAGTTGATGAACCTTCAAAATGATGCCCAAATTTCAAAGGAAGCATAATCTTGAACCTGCTGCATTGTGTTTTCAGATATCCATTTATGCTCCAAAAGCTTTTTTTAAATATCTTTGCAGACCTCAATTTGCTGTGGAGACGAAGTGCGCCCAAACTCATCAAAACTAATTTCGAACCACTCATAAATCGCGCGATGAATAGCATGATATCTACAGCCCCAAAAGTAATTACAAGAAGATGTAAAATGTTTCTTTTTTCAGAAATTAAAAAAAAAAAGAGCTTCCTTTAAAAAAAATCGAACCCAATTACATATTTCAATTATTGGACACCTAGAAGAAGAAATCTAATCTAAAAACGTTCATAACCAATCAAGATATATACAAAATCGAATCAAAATTAGTACTTGTCACATATTTCTTTTGGAGAGCATTTTTCCTCCAGAGCTTTTACCTCAGTAGCAGTCCCATACTCATCCGTGCCGCATATGTATATAACATTATAACCGCTGTTTCTACCATACCTCGCAAAAACATCAGCACTCAACACACCTAAAACAGAGGGTATTTGTTAAACATTATTTTAAAAAAAAAAGGAATTCAAATTAATTGAGAATGAAACTTACATCCAACTAGACTGCCTTCCTTAATGGAAATATTGAGGAAGAGATATATATGAAGCAGCCAGAGGGCTTCATATCCAGTGCGAGTGAGCAACATGTTTGCAAAATCTAGAGATCCATTTATGGTCTGAAACGGGCTTCGAGGAGTTGGAATATCCAATTTGATGAAATAATCAAAATGATTTTCATAAGAATCCGGATGAACCATGTGTCTATAAGAAGGTTAGTGGGAGGACATTTACTTTTGTTGTACTCTATGTTGATGACATTCTACTCATTAGGAATTATGTAGGGATGTTGCAATCAATGAGAACTTGGATGTCTAAACAGTTCTCTATGAAGGACTTGGGAGAAGCATCTTTTATCCTTGGAGTCTATCGAGATAGATCACAAAAGATGATCGAACTATCTCAATCCATGTATATAGCTAAAGTGCTAAAAAGGTTTAGTGGTACGACTTGATCTGAAGGCAAGGCAAAAACCAAGGGTCTAGTTGGGATGTTCTGAACTGATGCCATAAGAGAAAATGGAAGAGATGAGACCTTAGCCCTATAGGAACTATACTGACCCGATCTAAAGCTTTGAGCACGGTTTTAGAAGATCAGGTTGAGAACTCGTAGAAGGGCGACAGGGCTGGTCTGTTCTCTGGGAAGAAACTTCCAGTTCAGGTCGACTGATTTTCCACGAGGAAGCTTCCTGGTCAGGTTGTCTTATTAAGTAAACGGACCAAGATTCGTGGGTTCAGTTTCTGGGATCTCGAAAAGGCCCCACTTGGCAAAAGCTATAAATATCTCAGCCCAATGCTGAGAAAGGTATGACATTCTGAGCATTCTAACTTGAAGTATTTCGATAAGAAGCCCTCTGGCTGCTTCATATATATCTCTTCCTCAATATCGACCAACGGCCACACAGGACCATACACTAATAAAATATATAAAAAAAAGTAATAACTAAAATTTAACCAAACGATATAATGTGACCTATTTGACCCATCGTCAACATTTGAAATACTGAATGTTTCAAGTGACTTGTTTGGTAAGTCGGCAAATTCGATATTTAGTTGATTCCCCATATAATTGAATGGAAGAAGAATAAATATTCCAACAACCCCTTCCAAATCTAAATACTCTCAAACCTTCAAAAAGAGAAATAGTCACTTAAAATGAGCTAGTTAATGTACAGAACAAAGAATTAACTAAAAAGTACTATAAAAATAAGCAGCTAATCTCATGAATATTAAGCAACAAATTCATCTTGAGAAAAAAGTATCTCATAATCAATGTAATTTAACATCATCCAATGGATTATCTCGCAATTAATATTTGAAAATGGTGAAACAAATAACTAATTTGCAAAAATTGAAAATAAAAATATTTAAACAAAGACTTGAGTAATCGCAAAACTGTCCTTGGGTACCGAAATCATAAGCCCTAATTTTGTAACGAAGACCTCAAAATCCAACCCAAAGACAAAAACAACTCACTTGGTTTCTGAGAAAATCAAGAATGTAGAAAGCATACTTAATATCTCTAAATATTCACATTTCGGTTTTAGTGAATGGCATTTGGAGCTCAAAACAGTAAATTAGTTTCCAGGATAAATAACAAAAACTACCAGTAATACTTAGCCTATTTAGTGAGATCAAAAAATAAAAATAAAAATGATGGGGATCTTTATAAATTCCTTTATTGAAACACAACTGTTTTTTTTTATAAGTATCCCTAGACTATATTGATGTGTTTCATGTAAAAGAACCATTTCTGAAAAAGTAATTAATCATACGAGATCAAAGACGAACCAGTCTAATGTTCACTGGTAGCTCACCCATTGCAGAATAGATAACAGCAAGCTCTGCTTCAGCATCAGCAATCGCCTGCCTCAGCTTAGCTCTACACTTGTTTGCGTGGTCCGCTTTTCTTCTGTACACTTCTAAATATTCTTGTTCGATTTCAAGTAGCACTCGGTCCCTTTCGGCATCAGATTCCCTAATCTCGTCCCATATTATCTGAGAGAAATAAGTTATAACCACAGATCATAAATGAAGATAATTACTAATTATATATAATTAGAATGGTTAGTCGGACAAAAATAGGTTCGAAAAGAGAGATAAATCATAATACCTGCAATTCATGTAGCAATGATCCACATAACGGTTCAATTGTCGACATTTTTTACCTGCCCAAAGAAGCAACTCGACTAAGGACCAGAAATTGTCATTTGAAAGTGCTTTAACTAACACATGTACAAATGTAATAAGTAGTAGTACATAAGTGTAACTACAAAAAAAGAAGTATAACAAAAAAAGAGTTTAATGAAAGCACGGAAACAAAACAAGCTTAGTTTTTGTTTCGCATCAAACATTGATTTGTTGCACGCGAAGCGATAGTTTTCCAGCCAGCTTGTACCCGAAACACCATGGCAAGCAGTGACACCCGGGCTCGAGAAATTTGTCGAATTTACCAAAATGCTCCTTCATATAAACGGTTGATTGAACGACTTGAACACAAAAGAGTGATTGACCCATTTTTCAGACATACAAACAGAGTATATGATCATCAAATCAATTCAAATGTGGCAATAATTATAAAATTACATATCATGTTGTTGAACAAAAGGTCATTTTATCAATAAGTTCGTTTAAAAAAAAAAACAAAAAACAAAATAGGTGTATGTAACATTTAGCCACGAAAACTATCATAACTACACAAGAAACAACATAATACAACAGAAACGCACAACGTAAATCCCCAAAAACAGAAATTAGGGTTTAATATTAGTAAGCTTCAAAATCCCCAAAATTTTCTTGTAAAATTCCCAAATTCGGAATTAAATGAAAAAGGCGAAACAGCTCGTTGATCAGCAGAAGGAAAAATCATTAAATATCTCATCAATTTAAAAACTAAAATAATAATTAAAAAAAATAAGAACCCAAGTCATCTTATCACGTCGTCGAGTTTATGCCGTTAGAAAAATCACGAGATTCTCCGCCGGAGGACTTCTGGCTCTGCCTCGATCCGTTGTGGCGCAGCCTTGTAGCCGGCGCAACTTGCGCTCATTCTTCTCCATCAGATCTCAAAAACTCACAGCGGAGACTCTCTCCAAAACTAGATAACTCGAGGAGTAGTGCACCGCGGCGGCGATGTTGAGGAGGCCTGGGAATCTTACAGATTGCGGGCAGATCTAGACGGCGGTCTTCTGCGTTCGGTATCAAATAACAGGTTAGATACATATGTGGGGTCAGTGGTTGTTGGGGTGGTGGCGATTGAAGGTTGATGGTGGTGGGTTGTGGTGGCGATTACAGGTTGATGGTCGCCAGTGGTTGTTGGGAATGGTGGGGGATGAGTCGGAGTAGATTGGGGGAGAATCAGAGCTTCCGGTCGATGATTACAACTGGTGGTGGTAGTGATTGGAAGATGATGGCCGGCGGTTGTTGGGGATGGTGGGAGGGTTTCTTTCGGAGGAGTGGAGGAGATGAAATCGATGAAATTGATGAAATGAATGTTGTGATAATAATTAATTAAAGGTAAATTTTAATATTGAACGTCCTTGAGAGAGGCGTTCTAAATAGTACAACATTCAAGAACGTCTTTTTTAAAGACGTTCTAGATATCAGATATACCAGAATGTCTTTTTTAAAGACGTTCTGGAATGTGACAATTTTATTACGAAACTGCCACCGCCTGACATTCTAGAACGTAGCCTTTTGAGACATTCTAGAATGTTTGTTCTAGAATGCATTTTTTGTACTAGTGAAATAATAACACTCTTACTAAATTACCATAGTAGACCATGGGCCAAAAAGGTCTGTCCATAGATTTAGTCTGCCGGGACCCCATAAGATAGCTTGCATTAGCCCAACTAAACCCCAGAAATCATGAAACCCAACCCTCAACACTGAGCTACTGCTCAGTGCCGAGCTGGTATAATAATACTCATATCATAAGAGTTCGCTAACTCACATAAGAGCTCGCCACTCCTATACATCAGGTCACTGCCCTCTAGAGCAGCTCGCCCACCCCTTATAAAGATTGTACATCTAAGGAATGAGATCGCCTTACCAAAAATCCTTATAAATACCTGTATGTTGCCGACGTTTTGATATCGTATGACATTTACTAATATTGTTTAATAATTTTTTGAGAACACTCCCCTGAGCTATTTGTTTCTTCTTACAAATGTAATAGTGGAGAACGGGATGATCCAATCATGGCCCAAGAGCTTGTAGAGAAGCTGTATTGTTTTATGTGTTAATTTGTCTTCTCTTTTTTATTATTATGTTTTTCCTGGTGAAATGAAGTGATGATAATCTAATTTTTCAATGTGGTACTTGATTTTATATACTTCATTTTTTTAGTTCAGCCGATTCAAATCATGATGATGCGACCAAAAAGATTGGTGCTTCAAGAATATGGGGTACTGACCTTGAATATATGATCAGCGACCTGAATGACTTCAAATTATATAACCCTCTTCGAGGAGCATGTAAGAGCGTACATCCTTTTCTGATAGATATGTCTATGAAATAGAAGGTCTCACTTTTGTAGATGACCCCTAATTCCATTAGATTCTTAGTTGGATACATAATTCTTTGTAATTACTATAACGTAGAGCCCGATGTAGGTTTTCTCTACTTTTGCTTTCGAATAAAGAACCAGAAAGGTTCCTTCTACCTTTCCCACACCACAAGAAATGTTTCTTGGCAAACCCCTCATCAAAAGTCCACGAGTGGCAAGTTAACTTCTTCTTTATCTATAATCCTAAAGCCTGGCCTTTTTACACCAATTGGTAGGATTCAACTCCTAAACAAGACTCAATACCTTCCATGAAAAGTCAACCTACTCTTCTTCGACAATACTCCGATCTCCTTGACAACTGGAGTACAAAACCCTATAATGTGATGAGGCTCACATATTTGGAGGTTGTTTTCAGGTTTGTAGGTCTTAGACATCGACCTATAGAGTTAAACAGATCTGAGTTTGTTAGGTTCCTGCATTATCAAAATTTCATTCAACTTCATTCTTGCAATAAAATAAACTAATTCATTCCCGTATTTATGCAAATGATATTATCGATAGTTGTCTGTCCTCGAGCTCAGAAGGAGTAACTATTATCTGACCTGATCCAATCCTAGTAGTGACATCAACACCTCGTGCTCCTGTTGTTGACGTGGAAGAGGAACTAGAGCTCGCTATGGCTGCGAGAGATGAGCAAGAAGAGCGAGTTGAATCTGAAAATCTGACATCACATCGAGATGTGTTGAATAAGGGCAAAGGGAAAAAGAAAGGCTAGCGAGCAAACTCCCTTGCAACAAGCAGCCCCAATTCCCAAACATCAACGTCTAGAATGAAGGTCTTACGCAATGCCAGAGCACCGAGCAAATTTCAATCTCTTCTTGAAAAATGGATGTTATCTTAGGTACCTCATATATTTCTGATTTCATTATACACAACACTATATTATCAATCACCATCTTACCTCACATATTGTATTTAAGTCTTAGCTACAACCATGGATGGTTTCTGCATCAAACCACTTGCTGTCGGCGACCCCCGAAGGTGAACTACAAAAGACATGCGACGAGCTGACAGCTCAGACAGAGAAGCAAACACAACAGTTATTCGTACTCAAGGAGAGCTGGATGAAGCTCGTCGCCAATTGGCAGCTCGGGAGGAAGAGTTAAATATATCCAAGAGTCGGGTGGAAACTTTGAGAAATGAGGCCGCCCGACTGAGGGATGAGGCTACTCAACTGAGGGATGAAGCTACCTACTCAGGGGAGAGGATGTTGGAAGCAGAAGGACAGTTAGAATGGAGAAATGAACAGATGGCAGATGCAATTCGTATAGCTCAGCAACATGGAGTCGTTGAAGGTCGTCGCATGTTCTTGAAGAGAAAAGTGGGCAAAACGTTCAAAGACGCTTACAAAGATGAACTGATGTATGTGTACAAAAACATAACTCACTTTCTAGGCAAGATCGGAAGAGGAGGCCGAGAATGGGTCAACTTTGCTATAGAACAAATCAAGGCTCAACTTGTCACAGCCAACTCCTCATTCGAGCCGGATGCAAAGAGTATTCATGACAAGCTTCCTAACTTCTCTTTCTAGAAAGGCGATAGAAGCCAGCTCACGACAGCAAAATGGTGGATCCCTTTCAAGGGTAATGCCATCTTGAAAGCCGATCTTGCTGCCGAGCTAGAGGCTCATGTGGATGAATTGGTATCTGACTGCAATCCTATCTGATCCGCTTTTTTTGAATTCCTTTGTATGATCATGTATGAACAATTTATGACTTAATATTTTGATGCATTCTATTATGCATAACCTTTATTAACACAACCTTATATAAGATGGATATGAAAAAATATCCCAGAATCATAAGTAAGGCCATATTAAATCATGGATAATGCAAACCATATAGCGGTTAGGTCGCTGCATCCTAATGTGAATAAAAAGATAAAACCAAGATTATACTCAGTCCCCCAAGTGATCGCCATAAATGTAAAAAAAAAACATATTATAAAGATTCTTATGCAAGCTATTATTACAGAGATAAAATATGAATGTATAGAGATCAAAAAAAGCAACATGTAAATCAAACATGCTTAAATAACATGTAAATCAAACATGTTCATATCTGAAAGAAAATACGTAGGTCAAACATATCATCTCTCCACAACACCCCGGAATATGAAAGTCAAAGATATTCAAGGATATGTGAGAACATGGAAATCAAACATGTTCTCAAACAAACCACAAACAAATAAGTCACATAAGACTATATAACTCACCCAAAACTAAATAGAGCATATATGACTAGATAATTCATAATAAACCAGGTAGAACACATGAAACTAATCAAAGTAAAACACAAAACATATAAGTTAATACATAAAAACTGAGAGGAACCATGTAAGTTAAACATGTCTCTCCTCAGGACATCCTAAAATATATAAATCAAACATATTCAAGGATATGAGAGAACTTGTAAATCAAACATATTCTCACACAAAACCATCCATTGTCAGAAATTCTATCACCGACCTGATAAAAGCATTCGGGTTTTCAACACATTCGTAAGAAATCATAAAACACATTCGATGCCATAAGAAATCCTTTATTCATTATCGATAGATATCAGCCTGTGATGGGTAAAAGCGCGATAAGCATATAAGTTTATCGCCAACCTAAAGAAGCGTCGATTTATGATTAATAAATTGGGATAAATATGAGAATTATGAACCCGTCGTTCGGAGAGCTAGGCATAATACTTCTTTAAGTGACAGCTATTCCAGCTGTGTGATAAAGTTTTCTTTGAGCATGCATGCTCCCAGTACTCTCTCCGGTGATATTTTCATGAGTTCGTCATGGGTTTGGACAAGCTCATCCTTTTCCCGCATCCTTTTGGAGCTAAATATGCCTTCCTGCATATCTCTCATCCTTCCCCTTTTGTTTTGACTCATACCTTTTCTGACCGTCACCTGGTAGCATGACCTAGCGAGCTGTTGTTCAGATATCACTTTGCCTACTTTATCCCCAGCCAGAAATATGATACTCATGTGGTAAGTAGAGGTGATCTCCTGGAATGTGTTAAGGGCAGGTCGCCCCAATATTGCATTGTACGCCGAGTTCCCTTTAATGATTAAAAATTTCACATCCTTCCCTACACTCAGTTCCTCCTTTCCCAAAACCACCGGGAGTGCCAGCTCGCCTTCTGTGATAACCTACGCACCATTAAAAGTGTAGATCGGGTATTTACTGATCGTACCTTGGCCTTTATGTTCATCTTTCCTAGACAATCCAGGTATATGATGTTGACTGAGTTTCTATTATCCAAAAACACCATTTCGACCTCATATCCTGCTATTTTTGCTTCGATTACCAGTGCATCATTATGTTCCTCCTGTAAGCCGCATCGTTCATCAGGAATAAATGAGATTACTGGCCCCAAGGGAAAGGGTTGTTTATTAATGGCAGCGACGTCACATGGCCCAGGGCAGGCCGCCTTTGCATGTATTTTTCGCGCATTGTTTGTGTCTCCATCCATTGGCCCTCCCGAAATCATGTTAATCCTTCCTTTATTTCCTCCTATCCTTCATTGTTCATTTCACTTTTGACCAGCTTGTTGTGCTTGTCCCCTGACCTGGTTCAGAGATGGACCTCCTAGAGTGGTGGGGGTAATGGTTGCACCAATTCTTGTAGTTCCCTATCCCTATATATGACCTTTCTTAGGTGACCAGCTTTAATGAGCCTTTCAATCTCATCGCGCAAGTGCCTGCAGTGCTTGGTTGCGTGTCCGTAATTATTATGAAACCTGCAAAAGAACTCAAATTTTGAATTAGTGGGAGGTCGCATGTAACTTTCAGGCCACCTGATAGCACCAGGTATTTGTCGCTCCATGATTGTGAACACCTTAGCGACTTGATACGCTAAGGGTGTATAATCTTCTTCTTTCCATTCTCTCCTGTCAGATATGGTTACCGTTCTGTCACCTGTTCTCATTGTTAAGAGTCTTCGGATAGTTCGCCTTGGTTATCTCCTTGTCTCCGACCTCTTTGAAATGGCCTTTTCTAGGTCTGCGACCTCTTCTCCGAAACGTAATTTGACTTCATCTTCGGTCTCCTCCACCTGTATATATTTATCACACCTATCTAGGACCTCCTCGTATGTTCGTGCAGGTTGCTTGGCTAGAGATTTATGCAGATCCTCCTTTCTTAACCCTTATTGTATGCTCCAGCCTTCATCTCATTGGTGGCTGTTGGTACTTTTAATGTAGCTTTAGTAAACCGATTGACATAATCCTTCAAGCTTTTTCTCGTCTATTGTACCATCGCAAAAAGAGATTGTGCAGTATTTGTGTGCATTTTAGCACTAGCGAAATGCTTTAAGAATGTTGTTTTCATAACTTGGAAGCTGGTGATTTTTCCCCGTGCTAGCTGATGAAACTATTCTTGTGCAATTCCCTTCAATGTAGACAAGAAGGATCAGCATGCCACAACATCCATGTACTGTCTCAATACTGCCTCATTTTTAAAACCTTTCATGTGTCGCATGGGGTCGGACAACCCATCATATTGAAGTTCCAACACCTTGTATCCGTGAGGTAATTTAGCTCTCAATATCCTGTCTGAAAAAGAGTGTCCTATAGATTCTTTAGGTCCTATTCCAGCGACCTGTCTTTGCAATGCTAGCAACGCCTCTTGCTCGTCCCTAAATGCTTGTGTACCTGGTTCCACATTCTCTTCTTCTTCATAACGTTGACCTTGATGTTTGTAAGATCTCTTTTTTGGGTTGGTAATCTGTAAATAATTCCTCGCTATCACTGTCGTCTTCCTCTTATTCATAATGTCGAGCTCGGCGTTTATAAGATTTCTTTTTCGACACTTCACCTATTGCTCGTCCATCCTTATTATTACGTTATGTTCCATATCGTGGAGTCCATTGTTTATCTAGTTGATCACATAATCCTCCATCCATACGCTGGCAATCTTTGACATAATCATCATCATATGATGATATGAAGTCCAGTAGATACCTGTATCTACTTGAACTTTTGAGTAGGTAAGCACTTGGTACCCGTGGTGAGGATTCTCTTCTCTGTTTTTGCTCATCCATTAAATTCTTCGGTACGTACTCGTCATCCTTCCTACCTTATTTTCCCTTCCCATATTCCTTTTAATTTTCTTTGCCTCTTAAGAGTTCATCCATCTATTCCTGTTTTTTCGGGTATCAATCCCATCAGGCCTTCAAGGAGTCCCTTGTCCACATAATAGGGTTTTTTACTCGATAGCTCCATCCATTCCCTGGTCCCTATGTGGATAGCATTCTGTATGACCATGCAAGGTATCTTTTTCTTACGTTCCTCTTCTGGCTGCTTTAGCTACTGATTTTTAGGTGAAGGTGGTGGTGTGGTTGTCGTTTGCTTTGTTTCTCCCAGCGGTGGTGTTTTTTCTTTTTCATTGTTCGTTTTTTCGATCTTTTCCTGCATCTTCCTCAAAATTTAAAGTTCGAGGGGAGATGCTCTTTCCCTTCATAGTAATATTTTTCCTTTTTTTTACAAATAAATCTCACGTCTTTTGCTCAAGGACTCGATGTCCCTCTTTCCCATAGATGACGCCACTTGATGCAACCAAAAAGATTGGTACTTCAAGAATAGGGGGTACTGACCTTGAATATATGATCAGCGACCTGAATGACTTCAAATAATAACGAAGCGACCTGATTGATCTCCAAGGAACTTCTGGCGACCTTTTAGATCTTGCAAAACAAAACCCAGCCAAGGCGAAGGATGGCCCCGTCGTAGGCCCTCAAATGCTTAAGTCAGAGAGTGCGTGAGAGATAGGCAAGATCCTTTAAAGTGAGAGAGATCTCAAAATGTAGAACGTGTAATCAACTTAGAGAGAGAAAAGAATGAGGCATGAGTTCTCTTTATATAGATAAGAGAAGTATTCCCAATCTAGGGTTTCCCTCTCCTACCAGAAATAGCACGACCGACTCAAAATTAGGATTGCTCCTATATGTTAAGTTCCCAAAATCAATAGGATTCTTACTAAATTACTATATTAGCCTTGGGCCTAGAGGCCTGTTCATAAAATTAGTCCGCCGGAAACTCATAAGATAGCTTGAGTTAGCCCAAGAGAGCCAAGAAATCATAAAAGTCCATCCCTCGACGCCGAGCTGCCACTCAGTGCCGAACTGGTATAATAGTACTGATATCATAAGAGCTCATCACTCCTATACATCAGGCCGCTGCCCTCTAAAATAGTTTACCCAACCCTTATAAGGATTTCACCTCCTAATAAATGAGGTCGATTTATAAAAAATTCTCATAAATACCTGCATAACGCCGACGTGAATATTTGATGTAGTATCACATACCGACTTTTTGAGGTTCTGATTTGCCGAGAAACCTATAGTGCGTAAACAATATACGTACATTTAACTCATAATAATTCTTATTATAATTAATGTCTTTTAAAATCTCAACTTAACAACCTGACAAGATAGTATTTTAGGCGTAATGGAGTTGAGGATTATGATTTGCATATGAACCACATATGTTCTAGTAGTATGTGTTTATGTACTGCCTAAGGCAGTAACATATAAGCTAATCAAAGAACCATTGAGTGAAACCTAGGAAGAGTATGTTGAGTACCATTGTTGTTGCCATAAGAAAAAAAAAAGACAAGCTCAACGCCTTTATAATTGCCATATATATATGCAAAATACTTGTTAGCATTGCATTTTATATAGAGTTCAATTTATGTCATCCAAACAAGTTTCCACACTTTAAATAATATAACCTTTTGACTTTATCTAATGTTCTTCCAATTTTTCATTTCCCTACATACACTCCTCATTGAAATTTGAGTCTGTAAATCTTAGAATTAATTCAGAATACAAATTAGGTTTTATACTTAAAAGGTATTGTGCTGCAAGCACATTGCTCAAAACAGCTAAAGCTAAAGGCTTCGGACCGAAAATAAACATATTCATCTGTTGTGTATGAACTGCATTCAATGATAATAAATACATCCTTCACCCTTACTATATATAGGGTGGCTGAGCACATCAAACCTAGGCAAGGGAGTACACGTGTAAAAACATAAGTGGAGGAGCTGAAAACCTAGGAGACTAACGGTGCAAATAAACAGAGCTAGCATGACAGCTAATAAGACAAACAAGAGCAGCTGGACTGAAGCACAGTGGTGTGTTCATGTGCATGCTTGTGCATGGGACTACTGCGTGGGGTTGGTATAATCAGCCTATCCTTTTACAGGCCCCCTCAATTCCAGTGAGGTGAAATGGGTGACCAGTAGTTTTTCCCTTAACCGAATGAAGGATTGGTTGGACGAAGGCTTTGTAAAGATTTCTGCAACTTGATCAAAAGCTGGCACATGTTGAACTTTGATGATCTGATCTCTAAAATTTTCCTTAAGAAAGTGCAGATCAATCTCTAGATGCTTCATTCTGGAATGGTGCACTGTATTTTTGGCAAAGGGAATAGCACTCAAGTTATCTACCCACACAATTAGAGGTTGAGTCTGTGTCACTTTTAATTCCTTGAACAATGACTGTAACCATATCAAATCACAGGTTACCTTTGATAAACCTCTGGATTCAGCCTCTGTGCTACTTCTAGAAATAACTGTTTGTTTATTTGAACTCCAAGTGATCATATTTCCTCCCATATAAACACAAAAGCCTGAAGTGGACCTTCTATCATCAGGATCACTAGCCCAGTCAGCATCTGTAAAAGCCAAAGTTGAGTGGATGGTGAGGCTTTAAAACTCAGTCCATAATGATGGTTCCTGCAAGATATCTGAAAATTCTCTTCAATGCCTTCCAATGACTGTCAAGAGGAGACTACATGAATTGACTAATTTTGTTCTCACTGTGGGATAGTTCAGGCCTGGTGATTGTTACATATTGGAGACCTCCAACCAAACTTCTGTATGTAGAAGCATTAGGAATAGGGAATCCTGTATTCTTGAACATAGGTGCATTAGTGATCATAGGTATAGCAGTTCCTTTTTCTTTATCCATGCAGGCTCTATTAAGTAGGTCTCTGATATATCCCTCTTGTGAAAGAAACAAGCAATCCTTTGTCTGTTTGAATTCTATTCAAAGAAAATAGTGTATACTTCCCATATCTTTCAATGTAAAGTAACTACCAAGGTGCTGAACAAAATTATGTACTTCCTCTTTATGATTCCCTGTTACAATTATATCATCAACATATGACATGATGATATACTTGAATTATTAGTATGTTCGTAAAATAAACAACTGTCTACCTTTGAAGCACTAAAACCCATGGAGTGGAGGATTGTGTTTAGCTTGTTGGACCAAGCCCTGGAGGCTTGTTTGAGACCATATAGGGATTTCTTTAACCTGCACACAAGGTTGTTGTTGTTCCCTATCTCAAAGCCAGGTGGCTGTGTCATATATAGATCAGTTTCCAAATCACCATTCAAAAAGGCATTTGCCACATCTAGCTGCTTGATACACCAGGATTTAGAAATATTTAAAGATAGCACAACTCTGATAGTAGAGGGTTTAACAACAACACTGAAAGTCTCTGTAAAATCAAAGCCTGGTGTCTGTGTGTAGCCTTTAGCAACTAGTCTGGCCTTGTACCTGTTTAGGGTTCCATCAGCATTTGTCTTGACTTTGTAAATCCATTTGCAACCTATAAATTATTTATGAGGAGGTAAAGTGCTGAGAGTCCATGTTTGATTCTTGGAAAGGGCATTTAACTCTTCCTGTATTGCACATTTCTACTCAGGACTGTTCAAGGCCTCCTTCAAGTTATTTGGTTCATTCACAAATCCAGTTACTTGATAAACTTTGGGCTTGTAAAATCCAGATTTTGACCTGGTGGTCATGTGGTGGCCTCTTGGTTCATTGCTTGGTGGTTCCTGCAAATCAGTGTTAGTGGTAACAGCGGGAGGTGCATGAATACTATCAATAGGTAAATTCACATAAATTCTACCACTCTGAAGCTCATGATGTGATGAGGATGTTGAATTTTGATCAGAATCATGATCATTATGTATGTGATTAAAGGAGTGATGTTGCTGAGGTGATTCTTGTAGACTAGAGTCAACATGATCAGAGGGTAAATGAGATGGACTATCTGAAGGAAAAGGGGTGACATGTTCAATGCTCTGAGGTAATGATGGCATCGTGGAAGTGGTAAGAGAGGGTGAAATGACATCATTGTTTTCAGTGTTGGTTCCTTTAAAGAATGGAAAGGAATTTTCATCAAAGACAATATGTCTTGTGATAAGGAGTTTGTTATTAGGCAAGAGAACTCTATAACCTTGTGAGAGTTACTATAGCCCATAAAGGTCCCAGCCATGCTTTTGAATTGAAGTTTATTGGAGTTATAAGGTCTAATATAAGGGTAACATTTGCATCCAAAAACTCTGAGATGATTAAGGTAAGGTTTGGTTTTAGTGAGGATCTCATGAGGGCTCTTGTAGCTGAGGTGTTTTAAAGGAGTCTTGTTGATCAGATAAACTGCAGAAGTGAAGGATGAATCCCAATGCCTTTGAGGAATGTGGGAGGTTTCAAAAGGGTTAAACCTACCTCTATGATATGCCTATGCTTCCTCTCAGCAAGTCCATTTTGCTCAGGTGTGTAGGGACAAGACATCCTGTGTTTAATGCCATGATCAAGAAAAAGATTGGACAAAGCTATGAATTCTCCTCCACCATCACTTTGAACAACCTTGATATGTTTGTTGTATTGAGTCTCAATGAGTTTGAAAAAGTGAATGAAGGCTTGATGTGTGTCTGATTTGTGTTTGAGTAAATATAACCAAGTATACCTGGAAGCATGATCAATGAAACTCACATAGTAATTGAAACCACTGAAAGATTTTGTGGGTGCAGGTCCCCATAAATCAGTATGAATCAAGTCAAATAAGTCATAATTCGATTCAGAATCAGGGAAAGGAAGATTATGAAATTTGGACTGTAAGCATGGAACACACAAATACATGTTTTTATTAACTGAAAAGGGTATATTACAATGACTGAGAGCTCTTTTAACAACATCAAAAGAAGGATGGCCTAATCTAGAATGCCAAAGTTCCAAACTTGGCTTATTCTTAACTTCTAAGCAGTTAACAGCTAGAGGGCCCTTATTGGAGAGTCTCTCTGGTAGATGATGAGGTCTTGATTTGTAGTTAACAAGATTGAAGTTGTAGAGTCCATTCTTAACAATCCCTTGGAGTAGCACTATTCATGTTCCCTAATCCTTCACAAGACAAATGTTGGGATGAAACTCAAAGAAAACATGATTGTCCCTAGCAAACTGACTCACACTAATCAGATTTTTTGTTATGTGAGGGATATGAAGTAAAATTTTAAGGACAAATGAGTGAGGGAAATGTGCTTCAGAGGATTGAACAATGGAATTACCATAATGATTGATATTCAAGCCTGTGTCATTACCAATTTGCACTTTGTCTGTTCTATGATAATCATCTGCTATGTTGAGATTTCAAAGGTCATAAGTCACATGGCTGCTAGCTCCAGAGTTAGGGTACCAATTAAAATCTGCAGTAGACTGTGAGTCACTATTTGTGGTATTAGCCACATTCACATTGTGATTCCCAATAGAGCCTTGAGTGTAGTTTGATCCATAGGAGCTGTTGTTGTTGTTGTTGTTTCTGTTATATGGGGTGAAATTGAGGTCTGTCCTTTAGAAGCACTTATCAGCAGTGTGATTGTTGTAGTGACAGGTTTGGCACCTTGCTCTTGAGTTTTCATATTCTCTTCCTCTAAAACTGGCTCTACCTCTTCCACCTCGGCTGCCTTGATTGAAGGGACTATTTCTGCCTCTGCCTATTATATTAACTCTATTTCCTTGCCCTTGTGTGGTGATATTGACAGAGAAGGCTCTATTTCCATTTATAGTATTGCTATAATGTGCTTATGTTCCTTCAATTCTTGTTTCAAAGCTTAACAGGACTGAATAGGCCTCCATTAAGGTGCAAGGTGGTATTTTTGTGGACAGGGACACCAGTGCAGGGTTGTAGTCTTAAGGTAGGCCTGAGAGGATGTATAGGAGTTGATCCCTTTCACTAACTCTTTCTCCTGCTGATCCAAGAAGATCACAGCAGCCTTTGATCTTGTTAAGGTACTCTCTCATTGAAATGTCCTCCTTCCTCATTGTTTGAAGCTGAAGTCTGTATTGTAAGATCTTAGCATCATTTTGGCTGGCAAATGTTTTCTCAAGGCACGGGCAGATTTCTTGAGATGTAGTAAGGCCTAATGTGGTGACCAATATACTCTCATATAATGAAGACAAGATCCAAGAAGCAAGTAGCTGATCTTTCCTATTCCATAATAAATATGAAGGGTTAGGCAGAGTGGACTCAAGAGATGTTCCTAATAAAAAGGGATCTGGAGGTTCAGTAGAACCATTGATGTAGTGCTCCAATCTGTATCCTCTTATAGCTGCAAGAATTTGCTGCTTCCAAATAAGGTGGTTTGACTCGTTGAGTTTTACACTAATTAATTGGGATTGAAGAGATACTGTTTGGAGAATTTGTGTGGTGGGATTAGTGACAGCTGCATGTGTCTCAACTTCCATCTTTTATTGGAGAGAAAAAGATAAAAGCTGCAGCAGGGATCCGGATCAGAGCTTTTCAGCTCTGATACCATAAAAGGTATTGTGCTGCAAGCACATTGCTCAAAACAGGTAAAGCTAAAGGCTTTGGACCCAAAATAAACATATTCATCTGTTGTGTATGAATTGCATTCAATGATAATAAATACAACCTTCACCCTTTCTATATATAGGGTGGCTGAGCACATAAAACTTAGGCAAGGGAGTACACGTGTAAAAACATAAGTGGAGGAGCTAAAAACCTAGGAGACTAACGGTGCAAATAAACGTAGCTAGCATGACAGCTAATAAGACAAACAAGAGCAGCTGGACCAAAGGACAGTGGTGTGTTCCTGTGCATACTTGTGCATGGGACTGCTGCATGGGGTTTGTATAATTAGCCTATCCTTTTACAATACTTAGATAATGATTGAGACTTTCCAAAGATGGTAATCTTCACCCTTTTGTGTTAAATGAAGTTTGTTGAGGCAACTACATCACCTTAGAAATTAGTTGAGGACATTAATTGATAAAATAATCAATTACTCCCTTTTGTGTTAAATAGAGTTTGTTGAGGCAACTACGCCACCTTAGAAATTATTTGAGGACATTTAATTGATAAATAATCAATTACTCAGACAATGAGAAAAAAATAGTAATAATACAATTTTTCCTTTTTTCTTGTTTGGTTCTAATGTTCTTATTGACCAAGATATGATATACCTATACTAATAATACGTGCATTTGCATTTTCTTACTCAACTGTGTTCTTTAATTATCTCCTCCTTATCTTTTAATAAAAATTATAATTTTCTAAATTTTATAAATGGAACTCCAATCAACAAACATAAATATATTAGTATCTTTTGTACTTCTCTTGTCAGCACTCACCACAATCCTAACAAGGACAATTCTTATTTCATTTATTCTTTATGTACATTCATATACTTGATCATTATCATGAAATTAAATTTTACTTAATGAACAAAAATAAATTAAAACTCCGAGGACATGCCTTGGCCATCTAGTTTTTCCTGCATACGAGAGAACATACGTAATTGTTAAAGTTTAGGCCATCCAATTACCATTTCCTTTGTTTACCTGAGCAAAATTAAGATAGTAGAGAAGAAATTTTGTCCCTGGTTCACGTATATATCCAATACCAAGATGGATACACTACTAGAGCTCGAATCTTTATTTATATATATATTTCATAAATAATAACATTTTGATGCTCATGAATACTTTGAAAAATAACTAGAATATAATAGCGTGTTTTAAAGGAAAAATCAACACAACACGTCTTGAAGTTGTGTTTTAAAGGAAAAATCAACACAACACGTCTTGAAGTTGCATTTGAGCCAGCAATGATAATATTAATACTTTCAGTGTATTTTGCTGTAACGAGAAATCCGAGCCTCAAACTATTGTTTTAATGATAACCTTGTCATTATTCCCATAGTCCGGTTCAAGTGAGTACAATTTCTTCTTCCATATTTTATTATATTTTTACATCGACAATTTCTTTTTAAGAATTTACATATATTCTCCCAAAGAGTGCATAGTAATCGGGAAAGAACTTCTAGCATGTAAAGAGAGAGGTCTTATAGAATCCGGAGGTACCTTTAAAAAGGAAAAACAAGCTGAACATGTATAAAGAGGCTAAACATTCTTGGTAGGGTTAGCAAATGAAGCAGAAAAGCTTAAAATATTTTTCATTAATATTCACAGCATTACAATACACATATTTATACTAAACATGGAACAATCTAGATTGTCTAGCTATCATTCATGCGATTATCTTGATTAGGTTGCCAGCTACTGTCCTTTCTTGTCGTTGCATCTTGATACACTGCTGCTGGTGCATGGTTATTACTTTGTGCATGAGCTGAGGTGGCTTTGTCCTCTAGCTGGTGATGATCTCCTGCTGCTGGTGCATCTTTCTTTTTCCATGCACATGCAGCTGATGTTTGTCGCTTATCATGACCCCTTAATTCTATGCAACTCTCTAAAGACACAAACAACTTGTTCCTCATTCTTGCATAGAATATATTTGACAAAGTTTTAGTAAAAATGTCTGCCTTTTGATCTATTGCTGGAACATGTCTGACGGAAATAACTTTGTTCATCACCTTCTCTGATGAAGTGTATGTCCAACTCCAAATGTTTAGTCCTTGAATGATGAACTTGATTAGAAGAAAGTGCAATGGCTCCTTGGTTATCAACCCACACTGTGCTAGGCTTGATCAAGTGCACCTTCAGTTCCTTGAAGAGAGAGTGCAGCCACATAACCTCACAACTTACTAAAGCCACACTCCAGTACTCAGCTTCTCTGCTTGATCTAGAAACAGTAGGCTGTTTTTTCACTTCCAGGATATAAAATTATTGCTTAAAAATACACAAAGTTCTGAGGTTGATCTCCTGTCATCCACATCAGAAGCCCAGTCAGCATCTGAGAAGGCTGTAATTCTGAAGTTGTTGCATCTTGATAGTTTCAGCCCATAATCCATTGTTCCTACAATGTATCTCAATATCCTCTTCACAGCCTTCCAATGTAAGTTAAGAGGGGACTGCATAAACTGGCCCACCTTGTTGATTGTATAACAAATATCAGGCCTGGTCAAAGTGAGGTACGGAAGTGCTCTAATAATCTTCGTATATTAGTTTCCATTCTGATCAGGCTACCCACAATGATTTGATAGGAGTGGATGAGAAACCATGGGAGTGGAGAGACCCTTTGACCCCTTCATCCCATCCCTATAGATGATATCAGCAGCATATTGTCTCTAGCTAAGAAATAAGCCATCTGGAGTTTTTGAAACTTGAATCCCAAGGAAGAAATTGAGGGGACCAAGATCTTTGATTGAAAAGTAGGTTTTGAGTTGATGAACCAGTTAATCAATAGCCTTGCTGTGACTTCTTGTGATGATTATATCATCAACATAAGCCATGACCAAGAGACATGAGGAGGAGTTATGTTTGATGTAAAGGGATGTATATCAGCCTGAGAAACATGAAAACCTAGCTCAAGGAGGACTTCACCAAACCTACTAGATCATGACCAGGATGCTTGCTTGAGGCCACATAAGGAGTTGTGCAGTATGCAGACTAATGGAGGATTGGAGATTTGTTCAAAGCCAACAGGTTGTTCCATGTAGAGCTCATTGTCTATATTGCCATTAAGAAAGGCATTCTCCACATCAATTTGCCTGAAGGTCCATCCAAAGGTTAGTGCAAGAGAAAAGATGACTCTGATTGTTCCTGGTTCAATAACAGAGCTGAAAGTCTTAGTATAATCCCATCCTGGATCATGATTGTATCCTTTAGCAACAAACCTTGCTTTGTGTCTGACAATGGCACCATTTGGATCCCTCTTGAGCTTAAAAACCTACTTACATCCTATAATTTTTCTGTTATGTAGAATAGGAACCAAGCTCCATGTCTTGTTCTTGATCAAGGCCTCAAATATATCCTGCATGACCTTTTTCCAAGCTGGGACAGTCAATGCATCATGAGCATGTTGAGTCTCAACTTCTTCTGAATTGGCAACAAACAAAACCTTAGGCTTGTGAATCCCAGCCTTTGATCTGGTGATCATCTGATGTGTACCTACAACTTAAATAGGAACATTAGGTTCATCTGGAGATGAAGAATAATGAATATTCTCAATTGGTAAATCTATGGTAATAGTGCCCCCTGGAATAGATGATGTGGAGGATGTGGAGTGTATAGGTGATGTGGAGTGTGTAGGTGATGTGTCTAAGGAATGTGAATGATAAGATGGAGTATGAGGTGGAGATGTATGTACTGAAGCAGAAGATGAATTTAATGGAATGAGTAAAGGAGCTATAGGTGTAGATAGAATAGGATCAGGAGGTGAATTCGATATAGGAGGGTTGTTTTTGTGAAAGGGAAAAGTGGATTCTTAAAAAAAAACACATGTCTTGTGATTATTATTTTCTTCGAGGGAAGTAAGACTTTGTAACCCTTGTGTTATGGGTTATAACCTAGAAATACTTCAGGGAGGCTTCTTGGTTGAAGCTTGTGATCATTGTAAGGCCTTAGTAAGGGGTAACAAAGACAGCTAAAAGTTCTCAAAAAGGAATAATCAGACTTGTTCCCAGTCAAAACTTCTAAAGGAGTCATAGAGTGCAAAGCCTTACTAGGCAATCTGTTAATGAGAAACACTGCACTAGTAAAGGCCTCATCCCAATACAGAAGTGGAATTTTGGATTGAGAGATGAGAGAGAGACCTACTTCTAATATTTGGCTATGCTTTCTTTCTACTAAACCATTTTGTTGAGGGGTGTATGGGCAAGACACCCTGTGTTGGATCCCACGCTGAGCAAGTACTGGTCTTAAAGCAAGAAATTCACCCCCGCCATTAGTTTGCAATATCCTTATTTTGCAACCAAAATGATTTTCAATTAGTGCCTTAAAGTGCAAAAAAGCTGACTTAGTGTTTAATATCTATTTTAAAAGATAAAACCAAGAGAATCCTGTAAAATGATCAATGAAGCTCACGTAATATTTAAAACCATAATGAGAGATAACTTGAGATGGACCCCAAACATCACTATGCACATGATTAAAGAGATGACTATAATTAATACTACTGTCAGGAAAGGGAAGTTTGTGTGCTTTAGCTTCAAGACATGCACAACATAGAGAATCAGCTTTATTATTAATAAAAGGAACATTAAAATGTTTGAGTGCCCTCTTAACAACATCAATAGAGGGGTGACCCATCCTAGAGTGCCAAGTGGCTAAGTCTAGGTCCTTAGTTATTCTAGCTGAAAAAACAGAATGCTGATGTAGCTGTGGATTGGATTGTGGACTTTTGTGAGGTGCTTGATTGTGCTGCTGAAGGTGAGAACTGTAGATAGAGCTTGGTAGATCAGAGGAAGAAGTAAACCATCTCTAAGACTCCCTTGCAGTAGTGTTTCCCTTGTTGCTAGATCCTTCACAATGCAAACGAATGGTTGAAATTCAAAGAAAACTTGGTTATCTTGAGCAAATTTTACTACACTTATGAGGTTCTTGGTTATAGCAGAGATATGTAAGAGATTATTCAATAGAAAAGTGAAAGGATTGGTTTTAGAAAGGGATTTTACCTTTAGAAGAACCAACATGAGCAATATTCATACCTGCTCCATTGGGTGTTTGAACTCTATCATTTCCTTGATAATCTGAAGCCATGTTCTGATTCCCAAAATCATAGGTGAGATGGTTGATGGCTACTGAATCTGGATACTAAAGGATATATTGGCTACATTACGATTCATTGGTTCCAAAACTTGCCAGCTGAGCTGAAGGAGAGGCATTGGTGCCTGGATGATTGTTGTTAATGTAGGAAGCTGGAGAGTAGTTCATATCAAACTTGTAATAATACTTTTCTGCAGTGTGGTTGTTATAGCCACAAATCTAATATTTAGGCTCATTATTTCCAGGAAATCTTCCTCTTCTTCCTCTTAAACCATTCCCAGCTACGGAATGCGACAAGTGAAATGAGAGACAAATTAGAAAGAACATCCTCTTGAGTAATAGCCTCTTCCCCTAGCTGGTTAGAGAGACAATAACTGGATCTTACTCTGGTACCAGTCCAGTGAGCAGGTGCAACACTTGATCTGTCTCCTTAATTCCTTCACCAACATGGAGATCATATCACAGATGGATTTAACTTTGTTGAAATAATCTCTAATAGAGATATTTCCCTTTTTGAGAGTTTGAAGCTCCAGCTTAAGTTGCATAACCTTAGTAGAACTCTATGTGGCAAAAGCTCCTTTTAGGGTGTCCCATATTTGCTTAGCACTCCTTAAACTAACGGTAGTAACTAGGGGATTTTCTGAAAGTGAAGATAAAAGCCAAGAGGCAATGAGATGGTCTTGCTTGATCCAATTAATGTAATATGGATTCATCCTTGGTGTTTCACCATCTTGACCGGCAATTAATTTTTCTGGGACCACAACATCTCTTGTGATGTAGCCCTCTAATCCATAGCCTTTGAGAGCAGTCGAAATTTGTTGCTCCCATAAGAGATAGTTGTTGTCATTTAACTTGACAGTGACAAATTGTGTTTGCAATTGAACCACAGGCTCCGAGGCATTAATTGTAGGAGCTATAGCCATGAAAGCGACAAGTGGTGGATGATGAAAATTTGAAGCCTTTTAAATAAAAATCATGTGTTCTGATGCCATAAAAGGAAAAACGAGTTGAACATGTATAAAGCGGCTAGTTGGTAGGGTTAACAAATGAAGCAGAAAAGGAGAAAATATTTTGCATTAAAATTCACAACATTACAATACCTATATTTATACTAAACATGGAACAATCTAGATTGTCTAGCTGTCATGAATCCGTTTATCTTAATTAGGTTGCCAGCTACTGTCCTTTCTAGACGTTGCATCTTGATATACTGCTGCTGGTGCATGGTTATTAGTTTGTGCATGAGCTGAGGTGGCTTTGTCCTCTAGCTGGTGATGATCTCCTTCTGCTTGATACGACATCAAAAATCGACTTGATTATATATGGTAAAAACGTAATAAAAATGGTGGAAGATTCTAGGTCCCAACAGGACACCAACATGGTAATAATATATTTTTTATGGTTGTTATGGAAACTAAAAATCCTAATATGGGAGTATTTATTTATTATGGATATAGAGTATAATTAAGATATTTAATCCCACATTATGAAGTAATCCTATTGCTTGGTGGATAAGTCTCAATAATCTTATAAATAAGGGGTTCAGGCCCTTGTTTTACAAGCTTGACGCTTGATAGCTTCTACAACCTCTCAGGCCCTTACATGCAACTATTTCTCTCTCTATCATAGAGCTCAAATTATTCAAAATAATTCCCTCATCTTTAACTATCATGGATCACGAAACTTATGGATTTATGGATTTATGGCGAGCTCTCCTCTAGGAGACCTCCTTTAGAAGAAGCGATCTCTTATATATGTGACGTGAACACGTCTATGAACAAGCTCTGAATACGAGCTCTTATACAAGCGATCTCTTTTCTCTTGTTCACGCAAAGAGGACACAGGCCTCGCCTTTTACTCTAAGTTGATTTCATATCCTAATCATATCTTGAGATCTCTCTCACCTAAAAGGGCTCTCACTTATTTCTTAAGCCCTAATATAACTTAGGCATCGGAGGGCCTACGCCGGGGCCCACCCAGCATGGGTTCTATTTTGCAGGTTATACAGGTCTTCTGGAGACTTTGGGAATCTTTCAGGTCGCTAATTTCATATTTAAGGTCAGTATCCCATATTCTTGAGGCACCAATCTTTTTGGTCGCATCAAGTGGCACCAACTGTGGGAAAGAGGGACATCGAGTCCTTGAGCAAAAGACGGAAGAATATATAATTTTTGTAGGTCTGAAATCAAACTACATTATAAATCTGAAAATTTGTTTTCGTACGTTTCAACCGTTGGATCGCGTTACAGTTTTTACAAAACCTTAAGAACCTGCTGAATTAAGTTTTGAACGTGGAGATTGGATTCTAAGATACAAGAAAATATATATAAATCGAACAAAGCAGATTTTATTTGTGAAAAATTATGTTCAGCGTTTTTCAAAATACGATTGCACACAATAAAATCGTTGGATATTTGAATATGAGTTTGGGAGAATCCTATGGAAAATTTCGAACAGAGCTAATTTTGTTTCCAAAAACTGTTTGTCCAGTTTCTTCAAAAAATTAAATTACGCACAATCGAACCGTTGGATGAAGCTGAATTTTGAATATAATATTCACGAGATATATTGGTTGAATCTGAACGGTGGAGATTTAGTTTTAAGGTCTAGGGACTCGAGTAAGGGTTGAGATACTCGCATCTTATTTATAGATTATTTTTATGATCGTATACTAACAGATTGAGTACAGGTCTATGAGCTCGAGTAAGGGTTGTGATGTTCGCATCTTACTTCCCAATTATTTTTATGATCGTATACTAACGGGTTGAGTGCAGGTTTACACGTTTAGTTCATGCTAACTTTGGTTTTGCAGGATTAATTTATAAGTTGCCCGACATCTAATTCGGAGATGGTCAACTCAACGCGAGGAGTTCGCCAATATATCAGGCTGCGCGTCCAAACATCCACAAAAAGGTGATCGTGGAATTTTGCTACCTGAAAGAAAAGAGGTCGCACAGTTGGATATTCAAGGAGAGGTAAGTTTTCCTATGGCATCGATATGATTACGTATCAGGTACGCCCATTTAAATCTCGCATAAGAGAAGGTTTATATTTCCTTGGTTTGTTACTCGGATCTTCGGGCACCGGGATGATGGTATTAAGTGCCAAAATTTTCGCGCGCCTCTGAAAGAAAACTAACTCGTTACGGTCTCATACGACCTCATTATGGTCTCAGCGGCCTCATTAAGGTCTCATACAAACTCATTACAGTCTCATACGTCTCAGCGACCTCATTATGGTCTCATGCGACCTCATTACGGTCTCGACAATATCATGCGATCTCACTACATAGAATAGATAGTCTACAGATTCTATGGTCAAACGTGGTTTTAATGGTTAATGCCTTGACGCTTTTATTAGATCGGCAATGGTTTCTATGGATATGGTCATGGACCAACGCTCCTTTAGGTCGGCGGTGAACTCATGTTCTTATCGCATCTCTACCCATCACGGGCTGGTATCTATCGATAATGAATAAAGGATTACTTATGGCATCGAATGCGTTCTATGATTTCGTGCGGATATGAATATAAATCCTGATGCTTGTATCAAGTCGGCGATCGAATGTCTAGGCACAATAATGGATAGTTTTGTGTGACAACATGTTTGATTTAAATGTTCTCGCATATCCTTGAATATGTTTGATTTACATATTCTAGGATATTTTGGTGGAAGAGCATGTTTGACTTACATGTGTTTTCTACATCCTTGAATATGTTTGATTTACATATTCTAAGACACTTGGGAAGAAGCATGTTTGATTTACATGTTTTTTCTCAGTTTTTGGTGTTTAATTTGCGTATGTTCTATCTGGATTAATGTGATTCTATGTGTTTATTAGGTTTTGTGTGAATTGCTAGGTCTTATCTGACTTGTTTTTTGTTTTTGCAAAGTATGCTGGTTTTTATGTTGAAACAAGTTTGATTTACATGTTTTGGCGTATCCTAGAGCATGTTTGATTTACATGATCTGGGATGCATTGGAAGGGAGATATGTTTGACTTACATATTTTCTTTTAAGTGAGAACATGTTTGATTTACATGTATTCACGTATCCTCGAATATGTTTGACTTACATATTATGGGATGTTTAGGAGGGGATATATGTTTGGCTTACATGTTTTCCTTCAGTCTTTTGGTGTGTTTGATCTACATACTCCATGCAATCTCTGAGCATTCAATTTAGGGTAATTTATTTACATAGTCTTTGTTGTTTTGCGCATGTTTGATCTACATGTTCTTCGCAAACTATGTGCCAATTATTTTGTTTGATTGATCTTGCGACCTATGTGCAAAACAGGTTTACTTGAAACTTCCTTTAACATATTGTTGGTAGATAACCTGAGTGATCTATGTGGTTGCATTAACTTAGGGGGACTAAGTAAGTTTCTTAGTTACCTTTGGTTTACTTTCATTAAATTGATGCGACCTAATTAAAATTATTTTGCTCTCATTATTTAAACATGGGGGACTAAGTAGTCTTCTTAGTCGTCTATGGTCAAGCTTTATTCATGTGATCTGGTTGAAATTGTTTTGCTCGCATTATTTAAACTTGGGGGACTGAATGGTTTTCTTGGTCATAAATGGTTTTTATGGTTCTTATGGCTATGAGCTGACAGATATCCAGGTCAGTAAATATACAGGTATTGTGTGGATTTAGTAAGCAACCTCTTCTTCTAGAAGGTGCAATCCTTCTGGAAGGTGGGCGAGCTATTTTCGGGGGCAGCGACCTCCCGTATAAGAGTGGGGAGCTCTTATATGGGGTGGCGAGCTCTCACTGAGTAAAATAATATTATGGCAGCTCGCTATTGACTAGTAGCTCGGTATTAAGAGCTGAACTTTTTGTGATTTATGCGATCTTGAGCTTTGATGGGCTATTATGGTTTATGGTTTGAAATAACTTTTTGGCTGACCTGTTTTAGGTCGGATAATTGAAATCTTATTATATTCTACCTGATTTCGTACCTCAATCAGCCAGAACATGGGGGACTAGCTGATAAGACAATGAAAATCGACTTGATTATATATGGTAAAAACGTAATAAAAGGGGTGGAAGATTCTAAGTCCCGATAGACGCCAACATGGTAATAATATATTCTTATGATTGTTATGCAATTATGGAAACTAAGAATCCTAATATAGGAGTATTTCTTTACTATGGATATTGGGTATAATTAGGATATTTAATCCAAACTTATGAAGGAATCCTATTGCTTGGTGGATAAGACTCAATAATCATATAAATAGGGGGTTCAGGCCCTTATTTCACAAGCTTGAAGCTTTATAGCTTCTACAACCTCTCACTCCCTTACATGCTCTTATTTCTCTCTCTATCATAGAGCTCAAATTATGGTGAATAGTTCCTTCATCTTTAATTATCATGGATCACGAAGCTTATGGATTTATGGCGAGCTCTCCTCTAGGAGACCTCCTTTAGAAGAAGCGATCTCTTATATAGGTGACGTGAACACGTCTCTAAAAAATCTATGAATACGAGCTCTTATACACGCAATCTCTTGTCTCTTTTTTACGCAAAGAGAACACCGGACTTGCCTTTTACTCTAAGTTGATTTCATATCCTAATCATATCATGAAATCTCTCTCACCTAAAAGGGCTCTTTCCTATTTCTTAAGCCCTAATCTAACTTAGGCATCGGAGGGCCTACGTCGAGGCTCGCCCGGCTTGGGTTCTGTTTTGCAGGTTATACAGGTTTTCAGGAGCCTTTGGAGATCTATCAGGTCGCTGACTTCATATTTAATGTCAGTACTCAATATTCTTCAGGCACCAATCTTTTTGGTCGCATCACTGTTGGTGCATCTTTCTTTTTCCATGCGCATGCAGCTGGCTTTTGTCGCTTATCACCTTTCTCTTCAAGAAACTCATAACATGTTTTTTTTACTGATTCTTTTCTAAGAATGTTTATGATAATCATTACAATGTAGTGAAAATGGTACGAGAATATGGGTTTAAGGCTTAAAGCTTGAATTGATTGAGCTAAGAGACTTATTGGAGAATATTCTAAGGCACTTCTTCATATATTCCCTCAAGATTTTGAGGTAAATATAACATTTTCAGATTCTCGAAGCCTCAGTTATTTGAAATTGACTGATTATAATTATGGGCCTTGCAAATATTATGAGAATCTTTTAGAATTCCTGAGAATGTTGTGAGGACATGTACCAATTACTTTTGATGTGAATATATCCATATATATTTCTCGATTGGGAAATATAGTTTGATTTTTCAGGTTTCCCCAAATTGTGGCACTTCTTTTGAAGGCTATTAGAAATATCGTAGGATCTGTGGGTTGGGATATTCTTGTATCGGGAGATGCTCTTGGAACTCTTATTTAGGTATTGTATCTTATTCCTCTTAGGATATGTCAAAATATAGATTGATATTGTAAAAAGAAAAACATAAGAGAAGAAGACATAAAGGAGACGATGGAGATGATCGAAATTAGGGCTCCCTTTATAGAGGAAATCAAATACATGTTTCCATAATATATAAAGATAACAAATACCTAAAATGTCCTACATCAATTACTTATTGACGAAGGCACACACTAATTGTATTTTTCCTTCAACACTCCCCCTTGTGCTAAGTCAAAGGGTGAAATGGTGTTTCATTGTTGCCTCGTTAAAACCTTGCCAAGTAACAAAACCCAATGGGAAAAATAAAAATTGGTATAAGGAAAAAGAGTACAACACACCTATGTTGAGGCTCCCCCTAAAGTCTACACCTCTCTTTGATATGTTCATATATCAAGAGAACTTTGAAAGTTTTCAATTCCTCAATTTACTTGACTCTTGAGAAAGTGCATAGTTGTTGGTTGTAGAAGAGTTGTGGTGATATTACTCGTATTATCACATTTTCTTCAGTGATAGAGTTCAAGCCACTATTATCAAATATATGAATGATCATAATATTTTCCATTGATAATCATGAACTACTACATGTATGATAATGACATCTTTACATGGATCAAATGAGTAACCAACATCAACGATACTATTTGGTGTTTCACAATAGGAAGTAAACTCAACATTTTCTTTAGAGGTTACAAGTCCATCTGCAGTCCCAATTATATTTATGAATGGGAAAAATAAACTCGCGTCAATGGTTTCTTTTAAGTATCAAAGTACATTTTGATTCCATTCCAGTGACATTGCGCTTTCTTGAGCTAAATCAAGATAACAATTTTGAGAAATTAATATTTGGTCAAGTGTACTGACGAAATTGATATTTCCTTATATCTTCACTTTGACCAATCATAGGAGTGATAACATAATGCACTTATCCATATTTAATTGCCTGATCATCTTTTGGATATATTCAAATTGTAGAATTTAGTATTCCACAAACTCGGTTTTAGTTGCTTTAACATGACCAAGTTTTCCCATGATGCATTATCTCAAATTAAGATTTCAAATAACTAGCGATATCTCTTTTTTCATTAAGAGTGGATGTTATGTTCTTTTCATCGACATATACAATTATAATCGCAAATTTGAAACTTATCTTCTTTATAAATACGCAAGAACATATATTATCTTTTCCCAATCAAGTAGTCACTTAGACGGTTATACCACATCCGTCTAGATTGTTTCAATCCATAAAGTGAGCATTTCAATTTAATTGCAAATTCACTCCGTGGCTTAGAGTCACTTGCCTTGGCAATAAAAGGCCAACAAGCACTTTCGTATATATCTCTAAATCATGATCCCCATAGAGATATGATGTAACCACAGGTATAATTGAATTCTCATTCTTTGGAATTATAACAACTATTATGAGAGAGTACATATCCTCATAGCCAATTGCAGGGCGTTATGAAGAACTTTGTGCTTCAAATATAGATTTTCATCTCATGGCTTTATTTTTCTCATTGCGATTTCTGACAAATCTTTGTTTATGTCCTACACGCTTTACACTTGGTGAGATTAGCACTACCAAACCAAATACCTATCTTGTTTTCAGTGAATTTAATTCTACCTGGATTGATTCTTTAGAATTAGGTCAATTTTCTCTATATTAACATTTTAATAGGCGTGGTTCGATGCCATCGTGCTGTATGTTTCCTTGAGAAACAATGTATATATCATCAATGTGTATGGAAAGTTCTTCCATCAACTTATATAAACTCTCATTGTACATTGAGATTTTTTTATTCTCTAGAGTCATATTAAACATCGGAGCGTCCTCCAGTAATGAATCATGGACATAAGTATAATCAGAGATAATCTCATGAGTGTCATTATCTTCATTGATGATTAATTGAATTTGTGCCATACATGCCCTTTTATTCCTTGGGCGAGTATTGATCGAACCAAGTGACCTCCCTCTGTTCCTTTTGGGAGTCACGACCTCAACCATACCTCCACAAAGTATGGTTGCAATGTCTTAATATACGATATTGTGCCCCTTATAGGGTCTTTAACCTTGCACACACATTTGCAGTTGGTATATATATGATCTCGTCACTTTCGAAATTGAGTCTTCTATACTTTGAAGACCAATTGTTCACTTTAGTTTTCTTTCACGTTACATTGTGAAATGCGGGGATCATAATGAGACACAGTATGAAACTATTCCTATCGTTCCATTAGAAAATACTTTTTCTTATCTCCCCCTAACGACAGTAAGACTGTCTCATTAGAGTGAAAAAATCACTAATTTAGCGATAAAAGATCGTCTGTCAAAGTTTTAAAATAGCGGATGATTGTTGGAGATTCATATCAATCAAAAATACTTAATCGTCTTTAGAAACTTATATAAATGCGTTGTGGGGGCGCAATAGGAACATATACTGCGTAATCAAATATACATAGATATGAATTATCAGGCTTATATCCATTTACCAACTGGTACGCAAAATATTTGGTTAGTAGGGGTTCATAAACGAATAAGTAAGATTTGCGTGCAATATTGCATAACCCTGTGCAAAGACAAATGAGTGCGCATAAATATTGTCTTACTCACCATCTATATTCTTTGTGATGATGTCTTCTTTGAGACAGTATTATATATGCACATTAGGGTACAAGATGCATTACATCGATCTTGATTAAAATGCAATAGACATCGAATACTTTTGATGTAAACTTTCTAGCATTATGAGTCTGGGTGCTCTATAAGGGTGGTGAGTCCTCAATCATACTAAATGTGCTAGAAGTTTTGCAAATGCAACATTTTTAATGGACAATACGTGCTGAAGCATCGACCAAACTATAAAATACTTGAATGATCCGCATTTAGAATGGTTATGTCCACATATATCACCAATTATCAATTATAATAATGGAATATTATACTTTGTATCTGTAGCATATACAGGTCTCAATCATACAATTTTTCTAATGATCAAGTTTTGAAAAAATGAGTGCTGTATCTTTGAGATATGAATGTATGTAGTGCTCCTATTACTTTAGAATACACTAGCTGTAATGTAACAATATTAGTTCGACACTATACTGTGCATCAAGTTTCTATCTCATTTTGTATTTCACTCAAAATAAAAGATGTACATGTTAACTTCTTATAAAATGGACCATCATATCACGACGACATAAGAATCCATGTCAATCGTATCAAAATTTGAACGAGTTAGTGTCCAAGAGTTCTTTGTTGGTCATATCTTATGATTCAATAATCACAAAGTAGTAAAGTAAAATTACTAGATTGACTCTAAAACGTAATTTCTTCCACATAAATTAAAGGTATAGTTTCTTAATGATAATCATCGGCATGAACTTAACAAGGTTCATTTCGCTTTTGGTCCATATTGAGCTTTTATAACTTTAATCAATGTGCCACTAGGCATCAAGATTTTGTCACATATAAATATCAATTCAGTGAATAATTGTATATTCCTCGACAAATCTTCACATTTCTCAGAGTTATTTGAACGAAATACTTTTCATTCTAATATTTACATTATTTTTTAGATATGTTACTTTATATCTAATATTTTGCTCATGAACCTTGTATGTGAATGTGTGGTAAATAAACTCAATTACATTCAATGCTTTAGAACGAATTTTTTCAATAGTAGAAGATCGCAGAGAGAAGTAAGTGAAATACAAAATTTACCAATAAGCCAAAAATAATTAAATCAGGCCACATCATATAAATCTAACTCAAAATAAACTTTAAGACCAAATACAATAGTCTAATATGAATGATTGATTATACTTTCATCAATCGAAATAGAGGATATCCATTGATGAAGCAAGGTTATTAGATGAACCTCCATCACTTATACCACGACCAATAAATATCACAAACTCTTTACTTGTGGTTCATTCCCACATAGGTAGGGATCAACATGTCCCTTCCCTTTTACTTTGAGGTTATTTCCACTCTTTATATCAATCCTAGTTAGCCTAAAAAAAATTTCTTATCCAGAGGTCTGACATTAGTATTATGAAGAATAATATCATGTCTATTATCATAATTAATATTATACAAGTGCATCAGTATGTTTGCTCAAGTGGAAAAAAATAGAGTGAGACCGTATCTCTCAATAAGACGGGGGAGGTCCAAAGCCTAGACCAACAAATGGAGGAAATGCTCGAATGTATGCCATGGCACGCAATGAGGCTGAAGAGAATCCTGGAGTTATAACAGGTATGTTAACCGTCTCAGGAATTCCTGCTTTTGTGCTTTTTGATACGGGTGCTTCGCACTCTTTTGTGTCGAAGAAATTTCATGATTTAACTGAAGTTAAGAGCACTAGAGTAGAGAAACCCTTAGAAGTTGGTTTACCATCTGGAGACGTAATGATTACGAACTTGATGGATTAGGGAGTGAAGGTCGATGTAGGAGGAAAGAACCTCGAGGCTGACTTGTATGTGATCGAAATGAGAGATTTCGACTTGATACTAGGGATGAACTGGCTCACAAAATATCAAGCGAAGATACAATGTCGCGAAAGAGAAATAACTTTCAAACTCCCAGAAGGTGGAGAGATCAAGTTCTTTGGAGCCAAGACCAAGACGGTGCAACAAGTGATAACGGCAATGAAGGCCATGAAGCTGTTGAAGAAAGAGAGATGCCAAGGTTTCCTGGTGAATTTGGTGAGAAATCTAGTGGTCGAGGTGACACCGCACGAAGGGCCCATCGTCCGAGATTTTAAGGACGTTTTTCTGGAAGAGTTACCAGGATTACCGCCCAGTCGTCAAGTCGAGTTCACAACTGATTTGACACCAGGGGCAGCACCTATCTCAAAGGCATCATACAGGATGGCGCCGAAGGAACTTCAAGAACAAAAGGCACAAATCCAAGAGTTGTTGGATTTAGGTTTTGTCCGACCGAGTGTTTCACCGTGGGGAGCACCGGTCCTCTTTGTTAAGAAAAAAGATGGGTCAATGAGAATGTGTATCGATTATAGAGAACTTAATCGACTCACAATAAAGAACAAGTACCCGTTACCTCGTATTGAAGACTTATTCGATCAATTGAAAGGAGCAAGTGTCTTCTCTAAGATCGACTTAAGGTCGGGGTATCACCAGTTGAAGATCAAAGAGAGTGACATTCYGAAGACTGCTTTTAGAACGAGGTATGGACACTATGAGTTTGTTGTGATGCCTTTCGGGCTAAGCAATGCTCCAGCAGTGTTCATGGATTTGATGAATAGGGTTCTCCACCCCTACTTGGATAAGTTCGTCATAGTCTTTATCGACAATATCTTGATCTTTTCAAAGAGTCAAGAAGAGCACGAAGAACACTTACGAATAATGYTGGGAACACTTCGCAAGGAGAAGTTGTATGCGAAATTCAATAAGTGTGAGTTTTGGATGGACCGAGTTGTGTTCCTTGGTCACATCATCACTTCTCAAGGGATAGAAGTTGATCCATCTAAGGTTTAAGCGATAAATGGATGGGCCACCCCACAAGTGYGAGTGAAGTTGGCAGTTTTCTGGGTCTAGCAGGCTACTATCGAAGATTTATCGAAGGATTTTCTAAGATAGCTGTGCCGATGACTCGACTTACGAGGAAAGGGGAGAAGTTTGTTTGGAGCACGAAGTGTGAGGAGAGTTTACAAGAGCTGAAGAGAAGGCTCACTTTCGCACCCGTCTTGACAATTCCCGACCCAACGAAGGACTTCGTTATTTATAGCGATGCGTCGAAACAAGGTTTGGGTTGCGTTCTGATGCAACATGGGAAAGTAGTGGCTTATGCGTCACGACAACTAAGGACCCATGAGACGAACTACCCTACACACGATTTGGAACTCGCGGCCGTAGTTCATGCTTTGAAGATCTGGAGACACTACTTGTATGGARGCAAGTGTGAGATTTTCACCGACCATAAGAGCTTGAAGTATTTGTTCACTTAGAAGGAGTTTAATATGCGTCAAAGAAGATGGTTGGAATTTGTTAAGGACTATGACTGTACAATTAGCTACCATCCAGGGAAGGCGAATGTGGTAGCTGATGCTTTGAGTCGTAAGGGAGGACTGATGAGTTTACAGATAAGTTGGTTGAGGAGTTCGCCAAGATGAAGATCGAAATGATGATACCTCCAAAGAACACGAAGGGGATCTTAGAATCCTTAGTGGTGCAACCAACTTTGAGAGAAAGGATCAAGGAAACTCAAACTCGAGATGGTTTCATAAGCAAGATGAAGGAGAAAGTGCGGAAGGGAACCATCAAAGGTTTCGTTGTAACAGACGATGGAGTGTTGTTTTACGAAGGAAGAATTTGTGTTCCAAAAGACGAGGATCTAAGGAAATAAATCCTGGAAGAAGCCCATTGCACTCCTTACACTGCACATCCTGGTGGTACCAAGATGTATAAGGACTTAAAGACAGTGTTTTGGTGGAGGAGCATGAAGAGAGACATTGCCACTTTTGTGGGAAAGTGTCTAGTTTGTCAGCGAGTCAAGGCTGAGCACCAACGACCGTCAGGTTTGCTTAGACCACTAGAGATTCCAGAATGGAAGTGGGAGCATATCTCGATGGATTTTGTAGTAGGTTTACCGCCATCGACGAGAGGTAACAAGGAAGTTTGGGTGATAGTAGATCGTCTAACCAAGTCGGCTCACTTTTTACCGATCAAGATGACCTTCAACATGGAACAATATGCCCAAATCTATATTCGGGAAATTGTTAAGTTGCACAGAGTACCGGTCTCGATTGTTTCGGACAGAGACACGAGGCTCACCTCGAACTTTTGGAAGAGCTTGCAAAGTGCTCTAGGCACTAAATTGAAGTTCAGTACGGCTTATCATCCACAAACAGACGGTCAGACTGAGAGGACTAACCAGGTCATGGAGGATATGCTGAGAACTTGCATACTTGACTTGGGAAGTCAATGGGAAGGCTTATTACCATTGGTAGAGTTCGCTTACAACAACAGTTACCAATCCACCATTGGTATGGCTCCATATGAGGCTTTGTACGGAAGGAAGTGTAGATCTCCTTTGTACTGGGACGAAGTAGGGGAGAAAAAGATTTTGGGCCCCGAACTAGTTCAAGAGACGGTTAAACACATCGCCACGATCCGAGATCGAATTAAGACTGCGCAGGATCGACAAAAATCTTATGCAGACTGTCGAAGAAAAGATTTGCATTTTGAGGTAGGCGATAAGGTGTTTCTAAAAGTAGTGCCGGTCCGAGGTGTAGTGAGGTTTGGTCAAAAGGGGAAGTTGAAGCCAAGGTACATAGGGCCGTTTGAAATTCTCAGGAGAATCGGGGAGTTGGCTTACGAGCTTTAACTACCACCTAGTTTGTCGAGCATTCACAACGTCTTCCATGTGTCGATACTAAGAAAGTATGTCTACGATCCACACCATATCGTGAGCGACGAAGAGTTGGAGGTTAATAAGGATTTAACTTATGAAGGAAACACCAGAAGCGATTTTGGATTGTAAGATACACCGATTAAGGAACAAGGAGATAGCATTGATCAAGGTGCAATGGAGACGTCATGGGATGAACGAGGCCACTTGGGAACAGGAGGAAGAATTCAAAGCGAAGTATCCAAATTTCGGCATTTCGGGTAAGTGCGGAATTTTGAGGACAAAATTTTTCTAAGGGGGGTAGGTTGTAACATCCATACATCCAATGCATATTTATTTAATTATTTATTTATCATCATGCATTAAAAATATATATAAATATAATTCTAGTCCCAAGCTCGTCGCCATAAATGAATTCCTATTTTAGTTTTAAATAATCTAGAATTCTATTTAAACGATAGTTCGTTTCCAAATAAAATTATATTATCAACTTCTAAGAAATTATTATAATTATTTAGTAATTTATTTATTTAAATTACTCTCGAGTCGTCTATGAAATAATTTCAATTTCTAAAATTATTATAATTTATTTGTATTATAGTTATTTTTTTTATAAGTTAAAATATTACTGGGTCGTTCACGGAATTATTCGGTTTAAATTTAAGTCGTCTAATATATCAATTATTATTTATATTGGACGTGAAAACGAGCCCAATCGAAGCCCATTGGCTAGCCCGAGTCCACTAAACCTTAGCCCTAACTTTCCAAAAATAAACTCATCTTTAGTTTATAAGCAAAATTCCTTTCTTTTTTCTTCAGCCGTTCCTAATCATCTTTAACAAACTCCAATCCTGTGTTTCTAAATTATATTTTTCAAAGAACCGTACAAACCCATCAATCCCATTTTTCCGGCAACCATCGTATTCGAATCGGCTGCCGATCCCAAACCATTCAACCATGCCAACATCACAAAATCGTCAACCCCGACGAATTCCCGGTCCAAAACCACAGACACATTAGCCCCATACTGTCGGGTTTTTCCTCGCCAAAATCGACAGCCACCAATTTCTCAAACCCATCGCCGAGCCACCACCACAGCCACGTCAAACCCCACACCGCCGATTTTTCAACCACTGGCTGAATCGCCACCAGTGGCCCACAATCTCCACGCCTGCCACCCAACAGCCCCCACGTCGAACCACTGCCAACCCCTGTCCAAACAAATACAATCACCACCATATCGAACCACCAAAACCATCATCTCCGCCATTTCCGAAAAACCACCGCCACGACCTGTTTCAACCCACGGCAGCAAACCACGCCATTGCCAAACCCCCAACCACCGTCACAGACCCAATCCCAAACCACCAAACCCGTACGCCAACCCGCTTGAACAACCACAGGCCACCAACCTTGCTCCGGCCCGTACAAGACCCGAGAGCCACTACTACCGTCGCCGGCAAACCCATAAACCCAACCAGCCCGACTCAGCCATTTTCCAACCACTCTCCATTGTCAGCCGCCGCCATGGATTGGTCAAAGGCGAAAGTCGCTTCGCCGGCAAACTCACACAACCACCACCGCGTAGAGACCACTGTCGATTTTCGAAGGGAAGGAGAAGGCCTCCGCGGTTTGTATCGAGCGCCGCTACCCACACAGTCGCCATTTTCCGCCAGACGCAAAACCAGCCAGAGAACCGAACGTCGCCATCCGCCGAGGCCACCACCGAGACGCCACAAACGCCGCCTCCTGCACAATCGCCAAAGGAGCCGCCGACTCCCGGGCCACCGTCGATTTTCTAAGAAGGTGGGAGGATTTTGGCAGCCCGATTTTTAAAAAACACGGAGATTCTCCATGCTCGTCGAAGAAGGTGGAAAGCCGCTGGCCGCCGTTCTCCGTCTGTTCGTCGTTTGCCGTAACCCGCCATCGAGTGGCCGGCTGTTTCGCCGCCGAGTCGCTGAAAGTGGAGAAGAAGGAAGAAAGGGAAAGGGGATGGGCTTTGACGGGAGGAGAGATTTAGGGATTAAGGGCTGGGAGTCTCCTTTTATACCCAACCCATCTTTTCAGAAAGTTACAAATTGACCCCCATCTTTTCTAGCCTATTCAATTTAACCCCCAAAACTTTTAACATTGTCCAATCGAACCCCCAACTTACAAATAACCCCAAATCCAGCCCCAAAACACATTTTATAAAATACTTTTCAGTCCAATTTTATTACTATTATTATTATTATTATTATTATTATTATTATCATTATTATTATCATCTATATTGTTATTATTATTATTACTATTATTATTATGATTACTATTTTAAATATGAAAAATACTGATTTAAATATACTTTCTAATTGATTAGGTGACGAGCATTAAGGGGACTTAGGATCTCAACTACGTGCATACCACCCGATTTTCCAAGACATTTTTACGAGGTAGGGACCACTGACCTATTTTATGCTAAATTTTGCTTCTCAATATTGTGCAATGTGTATCATGTAATCTAGAGTACGACTTAATTCAAAAATCGAATTTTATAGCTAAGGGCCTTTCCCAATGTGCTATCCACGAATTAAAATCGGTAACCATAAAAGTTGTTATCGCGTTTTAGCTGCAATCAAAGTATTTTCTAAAACCAATCATGAATTAGAACCGGTGGCCGTACAAGTTGTCATCGCGTTTCTAGCTGCGTAGTCAAAGTCGACGTTCTTCTAAAACTATGAATTAGAACCGGTAACCGTACAAGTTGTTATCGCATTTCTAGCTGCAGTCAAGGTAATTTCTAAAACCAATCATGAATTAGAACCGGTGGCCGTACAAGTTGTCATCGCGTTTCTAGCTGCGCAGTCAAAGTCGACGTTCTTCTAAAACTATGAATTAGAACCGGTAGCCGTACAAGTTGTTATCGCGTTTCTAGCTGCAGTCAATGTCTATGTATTTCCAACATGCTATTCTATGAATTATATGGTTCAATGTGCTATTTTTGAGTTCTATGATTTAGTTTAAATATGTCAGTGTAACTATTGAGTACGTTGAGCTCATCCCAAATCAACGACGTGTTTTTCAGGTACAAATGAAGATATCGAATGAAAGGGAAACGAGGAGGGGAATGAAAACTGTTGATGTTGGATTTTATGTTTTAATCTTGTTTTACGTTTTATCTACTGTTGAAAACTTGGTTATTTACATTACGATTATTTCCGCTGCGTATCTCTTGAACGTTTAGAAAAATGTGAATCTTTTATGTTAAAATCGTGAAAATTAGACATTTATTGTGACGCCAAGATTTCTCAATTCGATTGTTTAAAAATATAAATCCATTTCGACTAAAGTGAAATCGGGGCGTTACAAAGGTGGTATCAGAGCCAAGGTTTTGATTGGTTCTGTAGACTCGTTTCGTTTGTGAAAATCAAAAAGTTTATAAAATAAATATTTGGATTACTTAAATAATCTTCATTCCTCCTCGTTGAACATTCGTCGATATCCTCAAGGTACCAAAGTTCATTATAATTGTTTAATCATTTATTTAAATTCCATGTTAATTCATAACTGCATTGTATTGGGTATGGATGTTTATACTATGGATGTGATTGCTTTGTCTTGGGAATGGTTGTTTACGCTATTGGTATGATGACACTCCAAGGAATGGAGGCTTTCATTAGTTACAACTTTTTAGAGGTAGATACGATGGGGTCATTTTTGTTGACCAAACATCGTTTGTGGCGCTAGGCCAAAGAAGAAACTCCTTAGGAAAACCGTGAAGAGGTTTTCAAAGGGAAGAAGAAGCGGGAACAGGGTTAATGAAGAAAACCCACCCCACTTCGACCAAACGATCGTTGAGGCTATGGATACAGTTTTCACCAACTTCTTCCAACGCCTTCAAGATTACGGTTTGGGGAATGGAGGCAACAACTCGAGAGCAGTGGATCAGTTYCGYCAGTACCGACCACCAACTTTCAATGGGAGAGATGGACCTGATGCAGTGGARGAGTGGTTTCGGTCGCTYGAAAGAATCTTTYGAATGATAGYGTGCGACGACGTRCAGAAGRTCAYGTGTGCCACTTTTCAGTTAACTGAAGATGCTGACCACTGGTGGGAAGGTTATTGGAGAACCTGTTCAGAGGCGGAGCGAGACGCCTTCACTTGGAACAAGTTCAAGACGGTGGTTATGGAGAAGTTTTTCCCGCGCTCGTATCGCGATCAGAAGGAGACCGAATTCCTGAATCTCAAACAAGGGAGCTTGACGGTCACTGAGTACGAGAGGAGGTTTAATCAGTTGAGCCGTTTTGCTACGCACCTAGTGGATACCGATTTGAAGAAATCGTTGAGGTTCAAAAGAGGTTTGAGGGCTCAACTAGCGAGTATCCTTTCAGCACAAGGTGATCTCCCATACTCGGAAATGGTTAAAAGAGCCCAAGACATGGAGTAAGTCTTGGAATGGATGAGGTGAAGCCTAAACCCACAACTTCGGTGGACAAGAGAAAGTGGGTAGGAGGAAGTTCCAACCAAGCCAAGCAACAGATGACTGGTGACGTGAACAGACAACAGGGGATGAACAACAAGCCCATGTGCCAAAATTGCGGTAAGAGACATTTTGGTGAGTGCCTTCTAGGGCAAGGAAAGTGTTACCGCTGCCGTCAGAGTGGGCATGCAACGCAGTTCTGTCCTGTGTATGGTCAAAGGCAACAAGACGGGGGAGGTCCAAAGCCTAGACCAACAAATGGAGGAAATGCTCGAATGTATGCCATGGCACGCAATGAGGCTGAAGAGAATCCTGGAGTTATAACAGGTATGTTAACCGTCTCAGGAATTCCTGCTTTTGTGCTTTTTG
>BMAC01000106.1:1523152-1541864 GCA_014905375.1 Phtheirospermum japonicum | reverse complement strand
AAAAAAAAAGGAACACTACACTTACAGCTTATTCACAGGTATAAGTCTAAGAGATGACATGTAGCTCTTACCTAGTCCATAAATCTCTTGCGAATCTACTGGGACAAAAGAACAACATCCACCTGCAACATAACACAATTTTGTCAACTGGATAGGCCAAAAGCATAAGAGATGGTGAGAGACGAAAAACATTTCTCTATAATCAAGAGAGAATCATGCGAAGAAAATCAAATAGCATGAAAAAACTATCTCATAACAGTGATGTGGAGCAGTAAAGAAAACCAGAAAATAAGAACAAAAATGCAGAGTGATGAGAAGGAAATATATACCTGTTCATCTTTTGCCCCTTTCTTTAGGAGCTCTAATTCGAGGGTCAACAACGCAAGGTTGAAATCTTCAGGAGGAACAAATCTTGAAGATTCAGAATTTTCAGGAAAGAGAAAAGTTTTACAGGTTGGAAAAACATGATCATCGCCATAGAATCTAAACCAATCATACCTACTAACAGATACTGAGTCCCGTCGACACTTTCGCATGGCGACGCTGAATGGCATTAAGAGCTATATGGCCAAACATATATTTATATGTATACACAATTACACACACACTTCCGTTAAACCTAGCTATGTGGTAGAAACCTAGACTAGAGATGTAAAACCATCAACATTTTCACATGAATAACAGTGAAACAAAGGATACAACCTATCTATGAATAACAAAATCCATAATTCACTTTTCCTTATTTGCTATTTTTATTCCTTATTATTGTTTTATTTATTTTTTTTCAAGAACTTGTTTAGGACATAATTTATTTTTCTTGATTCACAAAACTTGTAATTTCTTATTTAAAGGAAAATTATAATTCAATAATGCAAGCAGAAAAATAAATCCCACAGTGGGAGTCGGGGAGATTAGGATCTCAAACAAACCCTACGTTCTTTAGTTTGTCTTTTCGTTATTCTAAGTTCTTTTTCTTTGCGATATTCTGAATGTGTTATTTCGAACCCGTATCAAAAGACATAAAATTCAGAACAAGAGGGGACCTGATTCTAAACCGAACCAATTATTCAATGGGTTTCAAGATCTATATTCAAATGCCCATCATCCAAAACTGGTTTCAGTGAAAATCAAACCAAACATTATTTGCTTTTCAAACAACTAGAGAATAAAAGCACCGTTAGTGGTTTACAAGATCCCATACCTGAAAAAGTTGTGCCATTAAATTAGAATCGCTACGTAATTGCTGCTGAAAAGACGAGGGGTTTATTGCTGAACCTTCAGGATTGAAAAGCCCACGGCTTCGTTTCCAGGCCCTCCAGCTCTACAATACATCATATAAAATTCACAGTATAAGCAAAAGAAATTTCTCTAAATGCAAGTATCAATATATTTAGAATATACACATGTGACCAAATAAAGAAACAAACAAAGGGTGAGGTTCATATTTAGAATATGTCTCCATCTTCTCAGGATAGTTCAGGTCATCTATGGTGGATATCACAGACAACAACTGCATATAAATGTAAAGGCTATTATATTAATTTGTAAGCTTATAAAAGGATATATTTATTTATTTTTCTAAATAGGAAATAAAAAATACCTTGATTTGATTCAATGCAGAAATATTTAGACCAATCATGTCCAGAATCATTATGCATGTGCCGACGTACCGATCGAATTTTGTCGTCGCAGAAGTCTATTAACATGAACCAGAGTAATTTTTAAGTTTTAACAAATAAAATAAATATATATTTTTTAGACTCACCAATATCACACGATCTCTGTATTCATTCATTTGGATGTGCGATTGAACATAGGAGTGAATCTAAAACACATAAGACCAAAAATAATTTTTAAATAAACTTTAAAAACAATTGTTAATAAATACATATTTCCATACTACATTTGTCAAATATTACAAAAATAAATTAAAAAACAAAACTCTTACAGATGCTTTATCATACATGCTGCGCCCTACACCAATGGCAATAGCAGGAAGGCCCTATATAATTACATAGATAAAGCATGAGATAGATTTAAAACAAAATTACATTAAAAATATTAAAAATCACATCCACCCAGTAAATCAAGATTTTAAATAGTAAGATTTTTACCTCTTTCGAGTGTCCAGACATTCCAGTAAGCTGAGAATCACGTACTGCACTATATAAATCAGTGGGGTTAATTGGCTTCTACAAAAGTAACCAGCTAAATTAAAAATGATATAAATAAGTTTAAAATCGAACATACAGTAATTGGATATCATTATTATTATTTCAATAATAAGCACCAAATCTTGTGTTTAAGCTACCTCAAATCATGTSTTATTATGAAATTGCTGGTACAAGAATACGAAAAACAAAACGCAATAATATGCTAGACGAAAAATAATCCAAAATCTYACCGCCAGTACGTATGTCATCAATTTCATTTTGTACCCTCCAGTTCAAACAGTCAATAAGCTAAAAATAAGGGTACTGTTAACAACCTTAAAAGGGAAAATAAAATTACCTTCCAAAAATTGAAAATAAAATAATATAAATCAATTGAATAACAAAAAACGACTACTTTATTATTAATCCTGGCAATATACAGGAGTACGTTTTATGTACACATTCTATTGAATCAACACTTTACATCCTACACTCATACCATTTACAATTTTTACAAAGTGTAAACACAAGCCTACAATTATCTGTCCACTTACGAAATATTATTTATTTAAACTTCATCATCACCTTCAATTGAGGCTTTACCTTCTTGTAGGTTTCAGTGGATGATGTATGGAAATGCGCATCTGTAAAGATTATCATTAGAACGAGAAAAACAATAAAGAGTTTGGGTCAGATTACAAACTTTTCAACAGAAAATGTTCAGACAGGGATAACTGTGAATTTGTTTGTCTCATCATACCAAAAACGAGTAAAGAATATCATTTTGGTCAAGTGTTTCAAATAACTTAATGAAAATTAAATTATAAACACTAAACAAAATATCAAATGCACAATCAGTGAGTATCTAAAACTTCAAAATGAAACTGCCTATTTTAAAATGAAACTTTATGCAACATCAATGTCAGATTACAAAAATTCTGCAGAAACTTATCAGACAGGGATAACTGTAAATTATTTGATCTCATCATTCAGGGATGTTGCACTCAAATACATAACATCACCAAAGTTTAAAAAAATGTGATTATAAAATTACCAAAAAAAACAAACAAATAGAGATTTCAAGTTCAAATCCCACATGAAGCCTCCTGTAAAATAATAAGGTTGGGTAAACTACGACACTAACCTACATGGTTAAACAATAGCATAACAAATCAAACCCTATATTAAGCCCTTAAACCTGAATCCAATCACTGGTAATCATATATTCACAAGTCAAAAATCCTAAACGTGGATTTATCACAAAATATAGTAGAGAGTGAGCATCGGTGTGAGATATTAAAACTCTAATGAAAGGAGCAGCAGGAATAAGAAGCTTCCAAGACTTCTGATATTTCCGAATCTCAGGCACTGCCACTGTCCCTGGCCTATTTCACCGCTTTTTTCGAGTTCCACCCCCAGTCCTTGCTAAAAATAAAATAAATCATCAACATTATTGAGTTTTCCAGAACTCACTACCAACAATAAAAATCCGAAAAAAAACCCAAAAAATGGGGGGAAAATAGAAACAAAAGAAGACTCACGCAGTAGAGGAGCAGAGCGAGGGGTTCTTCTTGGAAATTGTTGCTAAAGAGTTGCAAAAAATTAATATAAAATTAACAGCGCAACAAAGAACAACCTATAATTAAAACTCGAAAATGCTTAAAAAACAAAACGACGAAGAAAAATACCGGCGACGGGAATTCCTAATCGGCATGGCTGATTTGGAGAGAGAGAGAGAGAGAGTATTGGAGCAGGCGAGTTTTGGATTTGAGATATAATTGGACATGAGGATTGGTAGGTTGAGTCTGGAGGGGTGGTTTGCCTCTGAAATTGACTCGCCAGTGATCGGCGGATGGTCAACTGGTATGGCGGAATTTTGGGGGTAAAGTCGGGAGACGTTTGAGGATTGTACATGGTGGGTTTTGTTAGTATTGATGATGTTAGGGGATGAGACATTCCAGAACGGTAATTACACTACCGTTCCGAAATTGTGAAAATATTTTAAATTGGTAAATAATTTCCAGATCGGTATTATTAGAAATACCGTCCTGATTTTTTTTTTTTTTTGAGAAAGACATTCAAGAACGGTTTTTTAGTAACCGTTCTAGATTGATAAACATTCCAGAACGGTAATTACACTACCGTTCTGGATTGTAATTTGGTTTTTTAGATAGACTTTCCAGAACGATAATTTCAAAACCGTTCTGGAATGTTCGGATTGTAATTTGGTTTTTTAGATAGACTTTCCAGAACGGTAATTTCAAAACTGTTCTGGAATGTTCGTCAATCCAGAACGGTAATTACAATACCGTTCTGAAAAGTATACTTTCTAGAACGGTATTTTAATACCATTCTGGATTGACGCCCATTCCAGAACAGTTTGCAATTACCGTTCTGGAAAGTATACATTCCAGAACGGTATTGTAAAACCGTTCTGGAAAGACGTCATTCCAGAACGGTATTTTAAAATACCGTTCTAGAAAGTACTATCCAGAACAGTTTTAAAAATACCCTTCTGGATTAACTTTTTTGTCTGTTCTAGAATGCAGTTTCTGTACTAGTGACATTGCCACTTTTGTGGGAAAGTGTCTAGTTTGTCAGCGAGTCAAGGCTGAGCACCAGTGACCGTCAGGTTTGCTTAGACCACAAGAAATTCCAGAATGGAAGTGGGAGCATATCTCGATGGATTTCGTAGTAGGTTTACCGCCATCGACGAGAGGTAACAAGGAAGTTTGGGTGATAGTAGATTGTCTAACCAAGTCGGCTCACTTTTTACCGGTCAAGATGACCTTCAACATGGAACAATATGCCCAAATCTATATTCGGGAAATTGTTAAGTTGCACGGAGTACCGGTCTCGATTGTTTCGGACAGAGACACGAGGTTCACCTCGAACTTTTGGAAGAGCTTGCAAAGTGCTCTGGGCACTAAATTGAAGTTCAGTACGGCTTATCATCCACAAACAGATGGTCAGACTGAGAGGACTAACCAGGTCATGGAGGATATGCTGAGAACTTGCATACTTGACTTGGGAAGTCAATGGGAAGGCTTATTAGCATTGGTAGAGTTCGCTTACAACAACAGTTACCAATCCACAATTGGTATGGCTCCATAAGAGGCTTTGTACGGAAGGAAGTGTAGATCTCCTTTGTACTGGGACGAAGTAGGGGAGAAAAAGATTTTGGGCCCCGAACTAGTTCAAGAGACGGTTAAACACATCGCCACGATCCGAGATCGAATTAGGACTGCGCAGGATCGACAAAAATCTTATGCGGACTGTCGAAGAAAAGATTTGCATTTTGAGGTAGGCGATAAGGTGTTTCTTAAAGTAGCGCCGGTCCGAGGTGTAGTGAGGTTTGGTCAAAAGGGGAAATTGAAGCCAAGGTACATAGGGCCGTTTGAAGTTCTCAGGAGAATCGGGGAGTTGGCTTACGAGCTTTCACTACCACCTAGTTTTTTGAGCATTCACAACGTCTTCCATGTGTCGATACTAAGAAAGTATGTCTATGATCCACACCATATCGTGAGCTACGAAGAGTTGGAGGTTAATAAGGATTTAACTTATGAAGGAAACACCGGAAGCGATTTTGGATTGTAAGATACACCGATTAAGGAACAAGGAGATAGCATTGATCAAGGTGCAATGGAGACGTCATGGGATGAACGAGGCCACTTGGGAACAGGAGGAAGAACTCAAAGCGAAGTATCCAAATTTTGGCATTTCGGGTAAGTGCGGAATTTTGAGGACAAAATTTTTCTAAGGGGGGTAGGTTGTAACATCCATACATCCAATGCATATTTATTTAATTATTTATTTATCATCATGCATTAAAAATATATATAAATATAATTCTAGTCCCAAGCTCGTCGCCATAAACGAATTCCTATTTTAGTTTTAAATAATCTAGAATTCTATTTAAACGATAGTTCGTTTCCAAATAAAATTATATTATCAACTTCTAAGAAATTATTATAATTATTTAGTAATTTATTTATTTAAATTACTCTCGAGTCGTCTATGAAATAATTTCGATTTCTAAAATTATTATAATTTATTTGTATTATAGTTATTTTTTTAATAAGTTAAAATATTACTGGGTCGTTCACGGAATTATTCGGTTTAAATTTAAGTCGTCTAATATATCGATTATTATTTATATTGGACGTGAAAACGAGCCCAATCGAAGCCCATTGGCTAGCCGAGTCCACTAAACCTTAGCCCTAACTTTCCAAAAATAAACTCATCTTTAGTTTATAAGCAAAATTCCTTTCTTTTTTCTTCAGCCGTTCCTAATCATCTTTAAAAAACTCCAATCCTGTGTTTCTAAATTATATTTTTCAAAGAACCGTACAAACCCATCAATCCCATTTTTCCGGCGACCATCGTATTCGAATCGGCTGCCGATCCCAAACCATTCAACCATGCCAACATCACAAAATCGTCAACCCCGACGAATTTCCCGGTCCAAAACCACAGACACATTAGCCCCATACTGTCGGGTTTTTCCTCGCCAAAATCGACAGCCACCAATTTCTCAAACCCATCGCCGAGCCACCACCACAGCCACGTCAAACCCCACACCGCCGATTTTTCAACCACTGGCTGAATCGCCACCAGTGGCCCACAATCTCCCACGCCTGCCACCCAATAGCCCCCACGTCGAACCACTGCCGACCCCTGTCCAAACAAATAGCAATCACCACCATAATCGAACCACCAAAACCATCATCTCCGCCATTTCCGAAAAACCACCGCCACGACCCGTTTCAACCCACGGCAGCAAACCACGCCATTGCCAAACCCCCAACCACCGTCACAGACCCAATCCCGAACCACCAAACCCGTACGCCAACCCGCTTCAACAACCAAAGGCCACCAACCTTGCTCCGGCCCGTACAAGACCCGAGAGCCACTACTACCGTCGCCGGCAAACCCATAAACCCAACCAGCCCGACTCAGCCATTTTCCAACCACTCTCCATTGTCAGCCGCCGCCATGGATTAGTCAAAGGCGAAAGTCGCTTCGCCGGCAAACTCACACAACCACCACCGCGTAGAGACCACTATCGATTTTCGAAGGGAAGGAGAAGGCCTCCGCGGTTTGGATCGAGCGCCGCTACCCACACAGTCGCCATTTTTCGCCAGACGCAAAACCAGCCGGAGAACCGAACGTCGCCATCCGCCAAGGCCACCACCGAGACGCCACAAACGCCGCCTCCTGCACAATCGCCAAAGGAGCCGCCGAGTCCCGGGCCGCCGTCAATTTTCTGAGAAGGTGGGAGGATTTTGGCAGCCCGATTATTAAAAAACACGGAGATTCGCCATGCTCGTCGAAGGGGGTGGAAAGCCGCTGGCCACCGTTCTCCGTCTGTTCGTCGTTTGCCGTAGCCCGCCGTCGAGTGGCCGGCTGTTTCGCCGCCGAGTCGCTGAAAGTGGAGAAGAAGGAAGAAAGGGAAAGGGGACGGGCTTTGACGGGAGGAGAGATTTAGGGATTAAGGGCTGGGAGTTTCCTTTTATACCCAGCCCATCTTTTCAGAAAGTTACAAATTGACCCCCCAGCTTTTCTAGCCTATTCAATTTAACCCCCAAGACTTTTAACATTGTCCAATCGAACCCCCAACTTACAAATAACCCCAAATCCAACCCCAAAACACATTTTATAAAATACTTTTCAGTCCAATTTTATTACTATTATTATTATTATTATCATCTATATTGTTATTGTTATTATTACTATTATTATTATGATTACTATTTTAAATATGAAAAATATTGATTTAAATATACTTTCTAATTGATTAGGTGACGAGCATTAAGGGGACTTAGGATCTCAACTACGTGCATACCACCAGATTTTCCAAGACGTTTTTACGAGGTAGGGACCACTGACCTATTTTATGCTAAATTTTGCTTCTCTATATTGTGCAATGTGTATCATGTAATCTAGAGTACGATTTAATTCAAAAATCGAATTTTATAGCTAAGGGCCTTTCCCAATGTGCTATCCACGAATTAAAATCGGTAACCATAAAAGTTGTTATCGCRTTTTAGYTGCAGTCAAAGTATTTTCTAAAACCAATCATGAATTAGAACCGGTGGCCGTACAAGTTGTCATCGCGTTTCTAGCTGCGTAGTCAAAGTCGACGTTCTTCTAAAACTATGAATTAGAACCGGTAACCGTACAAGTTGTTATCGCGTTTCTAGCTGCAGTCAAGGTAATTTCTAAAACCAATCATGAATTAGAACCGGTGGCCGTACAAGTTGTCATCGCGTTTCTAGCTGCGCAGTCAAAGTCGACGTTCTTCTAAAACTATGAATTAGAACCGGTAGCCGTACAAGTTGTTATCGCGTTTCTAGCTGCAGTCAATGTCTATGTATTTCCAACATGCTATTCTATGAATTATATGGTTCAATGTGCTATTTTTGAGTTCTATGATTTAGTTTAAATATGTCAGTGTAACTATTGAGTACATTGAGCTCATCCCAAATCAACGACGTGTTTTTCAGGTACAAATGAAGATATCGAATGAAAGGGAAACGAGGGGGGGAATGAAAACTGTTGATGTTGGATTTTATGTTTTAATCTTATTTTACGTTTTATCCACTGTTGAAAACTTGGTTATTTACATTACGATTATTTCCGCTGCGTATCTCTTGAACGTTTAGAAAAATGTAAATCTTTTATGTTAAAATCGTGAAAATTAGACATTTATTGTGACGCCAAGATTTCTCAATTCGATTGTTTAAAAATATAAATCCATTTCGACTAAAGTGAAATCGGGGCATTACAATTATTATTATTATTATTATTATTATTATTATTATTATTATTATTATTATTATTATTATTATTATTATTATTATTATTATTAGCTTGACTATAAATTGGTGTATAAATGAAATTAAAAAAAATGCTCTTCTCAATCCGTTAAAATAAATATTGTGCAATTATTGAAGATTATATATATAATGAAATTGGTAATAAAAAATAATAATTAAATTTACAATCCTAATATTATATAAAAACAAATAAAAAATAGCATTAATAATATTATTTTAAATATGTACTTTTGTATTTTTGAGTCAGCTTATCAGTTAAATTTGTCAAACGTTTTTATTTAGATCAACTAACTTTTCAGCTATCAGTCATCGGCTATTAGCTCTCAAAAAACTTATCAGCCATCATCTAACTTTTTAGCTATCAACTAACTTATCAGTTTTGTCTGTCAAATATACCCTTAACGTATGCTTACCAAACATACACTAAGTGTACTTTAATACTATTCTCTTTCGTGAAGATAGGTTTAATAATGGACAATAAAGTCCAAGATGCAACAATTACTAAATGGATAGAAAAGATAAAAATTTGCATAATTTTCTCATAAGGAGATATAGTATATATATAAAAAAAAGGCTCTCTTACATTAGCATCTAACGAAGTGAGGCTTACGTGTGATGTAAGATAATTCTACCATCCCTCATGCTTTCATAAAGATGTTCAAAATATTTGTAGTCCTTTACTGTACTTATATTCTGGTGAATTATCAAGAAAATCATTCTCTTTAAGCACATGTATTGTTGTTTGTTAATTTGTGTTAAATGCTTGCTATACGTTTATATTTTCCTTAGCATAGTATGATGGAATCCTAGGATTCATTTGGATGCGTGTTGATAAAAAAAAATGATTTTGATATATACAAAGTATATATCTCCCACTATATGCTAAAATTAAAATTAAATCTCATGCGCAGCGGAACAATTGAGATAGATCAATTTACTTTTGTAGTGGCCAAAAAGATTGAGACTTTGATGTGGGATTGATTTTCCGCTCCAGAGATTTTCTGTTGTATATCATTGATCTCGATGTAGACGTCGTGTGGACGACGATCCTCCAGACCTCGAAGAAACTTGAAGACTAAGAACCCAAAACCCTAAAATTTTCGATGATATTTCTCCTTTTAAAAGAGGTAATTTCGAAATTATGGTGTGCTAGGGTTTTTAGCCTTCCTTAAACAGATATAAATAAGGCTAAAACAGGGATCCAAAAGGGTTTTAGGGTTAGGCCTCCAACAGGCTTAAATTCTCCATGTTCAGCCCAGAACATAAAAACCCATTAATATTAATCCAGTCCACTAAAGGATTAATATTGCACTACCTCCTTAAACCATATTTATCGAAAATCATGGAATTCTTTTAACTCAATTAATTCCCCGTGTTTAAGATATCGAATGTCCATTAATTAATTACAGTATACTGACAACTGAATTAATTAATTTCTTATCCATGAGCAGTACCACTCAAACTTTATTATTATGCCGGATAAAAATCCACCTGCAGGGTTTAGCATAATAATCCTTCTAGAGCTCCTCAGGGACATCATCAACCCAGCGCACTAGGACACGGATTCCTTCTATAATTTGTAACTCTTCAATTATAGTAATGTCAATACCCAACTTATCGAGCTTATTGATTCTTTAATTAGAATCTCACCCATTGATAAATCAAAGTAATAAGCATTAAAATAATTATGTCTACTATTATATAGGGATTAAGAATCATGAGTATCCAAGATTTATATTTTAATGTCTGTCAGTCCATTAGAATTATCTCACTGCGATCCAATTCAATACATTACAAATATACTGGTATAATTAATTAGTCAAGATAGACTAACTCCAAATTATACCACAACTATACAGATGGTTCGTCTACTTCCATCTAAGTTCTGAACACTCTTATATAATAAGGCACCAATGATATTATCTTCTGTGTGCATTCCACACACCATATCATCTTCGATATTAAGTAAACGACGATATTGCATAAATAAATAACAATATTAATGCAATATAAGTGACTGTTTATTCTCATTCAAAATAAGGAAATAAGGTATATACAAAAAGCAAATTGTTTTAGTATAAAACTCAATAATCTCCCGCTTTATACTCAAAGCATTTGCTTTTAAGTATACTACTAAATAAATAGTACAGTTTCTCCCACTTATACTTAAAGCTATGCAGCCATGACTCGAGCTCCCATGCTCTCCACGTGACTATCGAAAGTCTTAGCTGGTAAGCTCTTCGTGAACGGGTCTGCCAAGTTGTCCAATGACGCAATCTTTGTCACAACAACGTCTCCTCTCTTTACGATTTCTCGTATAAGATGGTACTTGCGCTCAATGTGTTTACTTGCTTTATGGGCTCGTGGTTCCTTTGAATTTGCCATTGCACTGGCATTATCACAATAAATTGTGATACTCCTAGGCAAATCTGAAATCACACTAAGTCCAACAAGAAGTTCTTGAGCCAAACAACCTCTTTTGCAGCTTCCAAAGCAGCTACATACTCGGCTTCCATAATGTAGTCAGAAATACATTTCTGTTTAATACTCCTACATGCCACGGCTCCACCTCCCAAGGTAAACACATATCCCAAGGTAGACTTGTTCCTGTCCTTATCAGCCTGGAAGTCTGAATCTGTATAACCTACAGGACATAAATTATCAGTCTGGTAAACTAACATATAATCTCGAGTCCTTTTCAGATACTTGAGTATATGCTTTACCGCAATCCAATGTCCTTTTCCAAGATTAGTCTGATATCTACTCACCATGCCCATTGCATAGCAAGTATCAGGTCTCGTGCACAGCATTGCATACATGAGACTTCCTATAGCCGAAGCATAAGGAACTATCTTCATTTCCTTTATCACCTCTTGTGTTTTGGGACACATCTCCTTAGATAGAAGCACTCCATGCCGAAAGGTAGAAAACCTTTCTTACAGTCTTGCATACTGAAATGGGAGGGTACAATATCAATGTAGGTGTCTTGAGATAAGCACAACATCATTTTCTTGCGATCTCGGATAACCTTGATCCCAAGGACGTGTCCAGCTTCTCCCAAGTCCTTCATATCAAACTATTTGGAAAGCCATACCCTTACGTCTGATAATACTTTCTTATTATTTCCAATAAGAAGAATATCATCTACGTATAGTACTAATAATACCACTACATTTCCGTTGCACTTCTTATACACGCAGCTCTCATCCGGACATTGATGAAATCCATATGACTAGATTAACTCATCAAATTAAATGTTCCAAGATCTAGATGCTTGCTTGGGTCCATAGATGGACCTCTTAATCTTGCACACAAGATGCTCTTGGCCCTTTGCAATGAATCCTTCTGGTTGCCGCATATGTATATTTTCTTCAAGACTTCCATTCAAGAAAGCTGTCTTGACATCCATTTTCCAAACCTCAAAATCAAAATGTGCAGCTATAGACAAGAGAATCCGGATTGACTTGAGCATGGCTACCGGTGAAAAGGTCTCCTCATAATCAATTCCTTCCCTCTGAATATAACCTTTCGCAACAAGCCTAGCTTTTAAGGTTTCAACCTTTTCGTCAGATCCTCTCTTGCGCTTGTAGACCCATTTGCACCCAATGGGTATTACCCCTTCAAGAAGTTCTACTAGCTCCCACATTTGATTAGAATCCATAGATCTCATTTTGAATTCCATTGCAGTTTGCCAAGAAGCTACATCTTTATCTTAGATTGCCTCATCATAAGTCCATGGATCTGGTTCTTTTATACGCCCGAATCCGAAGATTCTCCCACGAACATGAACCTTTCGGGTTGACGAACAACCCTCCCACTGCGACGATGCAGTACCGGTGCTAGTGTACAAGGAGCAACACGTTGTGCAGTGTCCTGTGGTATCTCCTCTTGTACAGTTGGTACAGGAATCGGTGCTTGTCCCCTTAGTTCTTCAAGAACAATCTTATTCATGGGCTTGTGGTTCATCACATAGTCCTCTTCTAGAAACTGAGCATTGGTGCTGACAATGATCTTTCGATCTCTAGGACTATAAAACAAACCACCTTTCGTTCCTCTAGGATATCCTACAAATAGTTGTACTTCTGTACGCTGCGCCAACTTCTCAGCATCCCTATCTATCACATGTGCTGGAGATCCCCATACCCGAAATTATCTTAGACTGTGCTTTCGACCAGTCCACATTTCCATGGGTATTTTTGGAACTGATTTAGAAGGTACCATGTTTAGAATATACGCCGCTGTTTCCAAGGCAAATCCCCAAAACGAATCTGGCAATTTCGAATAACTCATCATTGATCTAACCATTTACAAAAGAGGCCTATTTCTTCTCTCTACTACACCATTCTGTTGGGGTCCCCTAAACGTGAATATTTATTGCTTACATGTGATTTTCAACGCTCATGTTCATTTATTATTTTTCTTTCCTACACTTGGCCATGTCCCATTTGAATATCCAGGGCGGAGCCACTCCAAGGGCTGGGCTAGACTTCAGCCCATGTTGAATTATTTATTTTATTTTTGTTTTATTTATATTTTGAATAAAAATAGATAATTAATTTATGTTAAATTGAATTATTCCATGTTAAATTTATTCTAGTCTAATTATATTTCAATTATTTTAGCCCAAAATCTATAAATTATATTAGTGATGGTTGATTATATATGAGAACTTTCTACATTAAACGAGAGTTTATTGACACTAATTCAATAATTAATGAGATTTATTTTATAAAAAATTACACGACACATCTATTTTCAGAACGTCACTTTAATACTTTATTTCTTAGTCGAATCACTAATATTTGTAATTAATATAGAATATTTGAGTACTGGCCATTTTTTTAAGTGATTAAGTTAGTCAAGAGTTATGACTGTCATGTCTAATATAACACATAACTTATATCCATTTTCTTAATAATTACTAGTATTTTATTATATTTTGATTCACACATAAAAACACATGCAAGAATTGTTGTACACTAAGCATACAGAAGGTTTCCATTAGACATTCATATTTTTTTAAATAAAAATGTATATTTTAAAGGTAAAATATCATACTTCTTAACATGTATATTCATGTTAACTATAACGTTTCACCGTAAAAATATATATTTTTGTTCAAATAATATGATGGTATGAAGAAAAAATCTCGTACAACGACTATGAAACAGACCTACTAAAATATTTATATTCGGGCAGCCTAGGGCAAAAAGAAATTCTGACTATACCCCTGTTCCTATCATATATTTATCTCCTTTTGATGTAGCCATTGATGCTGATAAAACCAAAAAGATTAGTTACCAAGAATATGGGGTACTAACTCAAATTTGAGATCAGCGACCTGAAACAGTCTCTAAATACGTCACAGCGATCTGCTAAGCCTCTGAATAATACTCCTAGCGACCTAGCCGGTCCTGCAAAACAACACCTTCAAGCGGGTCGAATTTCGAACCCGCAAAGGTCCTCTGATGCTTAAGTCAAAAGCAAGTGGTAATTCAAAATGCCCAAAGTATGATAAAGACCAGATAAAAATAATAAGAGGTATGCACCTCCTTTTATAGAGATAGGAGAAGTGACCCCCGGTCTAGGATTACCTTCTCTCACAATAATTCCCTAAATACCATGACACCACAACCGACTTAGAATTAGGATTCCTCCTATATGCTAAGCTCCCATAAATAATAAATCTCTTACCGTAATAGTTCTGGGCCCATTATTCTTTCCATAGAGTCCACCAAGACCCCATAAACTACTCACATTAAGACCGTGAGCTTGATATTCATAAAGCCCAAGACCGAGCTCTATCACCCATCACAAACATAAGAGGTCGCGACCCTATATGAGAACTCATCCTCATACTCCACGTCGCTACTCTACAAACAAGCTCGCCTACTCTCCAAAGAAACCATTCAGCTCGCTCACCTCCCAGAAGAAACACCCTTTCCAGGAAATGAGGTCGCTTACCATAAATACCCACATACATCAAATAATATCTTGTACGGACCTTTTGATCCGTATCAGCTAGTCCCTCATGTTCTAGCTGATTGCGGCACGAAATCAGGTAGAACATATAAAATAGAACGTTAAAAGAGCAATCATTAACAAATAAAATACACAACACACACAAATCACCTCACCACTCTACCAAGCCATACTTTAGAATCATCCAGCCTGATATACCGAGCTTTAATATCACATCCCATAAAAATTCGTCAGGTAAGCCCGCGACCTCCAAAAGGATAAGCTTACCGATCTCGCTCATCCTCCAATATGAATACTCCCTTCGAGAGAAAAGATCTATAAGTCCCCCAGGTCGAATACCCAGACTTCACTTCTAACGACCTAAAACCACACAGCTTTGATCCAACGACCTAGACTCAATAATTTCAAAAACGCAATTATAAACAGCCCCAAAAGTCAAAACACGCCTTTCTTTATCTATCCCATCCCTTTTAAGTGTCATTAAATGCAGCCTGACACCGTGCCGGGCACGTGTCACTCCCACCTTTTCTTGTAGTATAATAAACCTAGTGGGCCTAAAACAAAAGGCCCAAAACATTCCCAAAGAACCCTACCAACTCCCGCTCCAATCTGTCCCATCAGATTTCTCGCCGCCCAACACACAAAAACCACTTCACCTTCCCCATTTATCACTTTTCAGAAATTCTAAGCAAAAAACCACCATACTCGCTCTGCAAAAAAGCTCGCCAACCAGCAAGTTTTCAGAAATTTATCAACAATGCACCACTCTGCACCGACCTCCAGTATTCCGAAAATGTGTAAGTCCCCCAAGATCCTTCATCCTTTCAATAATTTTAATTTCGCTGCCTTAAATTAAATGCACGTGCTGAGTTGTTGTAATTTTGCGATGTTCCCCTCCCCTTGTACTTCTTAATTAATGGTGAAATCAACATCCTCTAACCCTAACTCCCAAAATTCGAGCCTCTTCCCCGACTCAAACCCTATCGAGAACCCATACATCTTTAGGAGAAGACAAAAACAGCCCCTATCTCCCCCCTCCGGCCTTCGTGACGAGACAGAAGGCGACGTCAGTTGGTCGGAGTTAGAAGCTGAAACCGGAGCCTACACAGAGGCTCAAGCTCTTTTGGAAAACGTTCCCGAAGATCCTTCCCCTACCACTTTAACCCTTTTAAACATTCCAGAGGGCGTTCCTTTGCAAAAACTCAGCAACCCACCATCTTGCGAGCATTTTATGGAAAACCCGATAAGTATAGCTCGCTCCATAAATGCTTCCGACCTACCGTCCTCATCTCTCTCAACCAAAGAAATTAAAGATAATTACTGGTTACTCCCCGGCCCGAAGAAACTAGAAGAATTTAAACAAATTCTTAACCTTCCCAAGACCGTGAAAATGATCCAGCCCGACATCCTTCACCTAGACCCCATGAAACCTTCCCTAGACCATATTACCTTCTTTGACGCACTATTTAGGGCAGGCCTTAGATTTCTCCCACATCCTTTTTATCTCAAAACCTCCCTCTTGTACAAAATGCCCGTCTTACAACTGACCCCTAACTCCATGAAATACCAAGCGAGCTATATATAATTATGTAAATATTATAAGACGCAGCCCGACCCAGATTTTTTCCATTTTTATTTTCAAATAAAGTACCAGAGCCATTCCTTCTACCTCTCTGCTCGCACTGGAAAAGCCCGCTTCTTAGTGAATCCTCCAAATAAAGTGCCCAAGTGGAAGAGAAATTTTTTATTTATACACAACACCGAGGAATGGCCCTTCATAACCGAGCTACAATACCACACTCCAAAACTATCCACTACTCCCAGCCCCAAACATCTTCCCACTCTATATAAAAAATACTCTAATTACGTCGCGGAATGGAGCAAACGCCCATTTGACGTGGTACTTCTTTCCAGCCGATCTGATGTGTTCTGGTATGTGGGCATCGACTCTTACCCAGTTGAACCAGATCTTGCCCTTACCGAGTTTGAGTTTGATAGGTTTCCCAAGTCTTATAATTCTACATCATTCCCCACTGTCAAAACTAAATAATAACACCCCTTTTTGCCACTGCAGTTACGTTCATCAATAGTTGTGCTGTGTCGCAATCTGAGGGAGTCAAGGAACAGCCTATTCAACAGCCCGTCGTTGCCCCAGTACCTTCTCCAGTCGACATAGATGAGGCACTGAATCAGGCTTTCGGGATCGGAGCGGAAGATGATGAAGTGGAGGAGATTCAACTGATATATAGATCTCAAAAGGCCAAGGGGAAAAAACGTCGCCGCCTCCGCAAGACTTATGCTGCGACCTCCGCCATCTCGCCTGAACTGAGCAAAGGATTGGCTCAATGTGATAACGCCAAGGAGATCCAGGCCTTCCTCAATGAGCGCCTAACCAAATAGGTAAACTCCAAAAAACCATTTCCTCTAATACATTCTACACTTGCAAATTCTTATAGAATGTTATGGTGCAGCTGAGTCCCTTGGTTTCAAAACTTTACGAGGAGTTAATGGATCGATCAACGAAGAGAGAACTCCAAAAACATGCGACGAGCTGACCGCACAAACCGAATAACAAACGCGGCAGCTATCGCTAACACAAGGAGAGATGGATGGTGCGATCAAACTGTTGAAGGCTCGCGAGGAAGAAATACTGATCTTGAAGATACAGGTGAACAACCTGAAGGACGAGGCAGTTCGCACGGGCAATGAGCTTAAAAGTGTATAGAAACAGGCTGGGGAGCTCAAACTGCAAAATTAGAAGCTCCAAGAACAAAATCAGGCAGTTCACGAGCAGGGCGTGGCTGAAGGTTGGCGGACCTTTCTTACAAGAAAGGCCGGCAAGAAGTTCACTGGCGCCTACCGGTAGGGACTAGTGGAGGCATACGAGAAGTCCTCCATATACTTTGGTACGATGGCTGCTGGTGCCCAAGAATGGCTTTTCACAGCTGCTGGAATAATCAAAGAGCAGGTCGCAGCACTGAATGTCACTTACAACCCCGACGTTCCGGCCATCATCAACCAACTAACTCCCTTGAGCACCTTCAAAGGCGATTGGAAACAACCAATTGATTCAAAGTAGTGGCTATCGTGCCAGAGTCGAGCTATCTTGTCTACCGGACTATCCTCCTAACTAGAGACGCCTCCGGAAGACCTGGTTCCTACATCTGAACCAAGTACCAGAACCACCGAAAACCTTCCAACTCCTTCTTCCGAAAAAATTGTCTGAAAAACTTATATTTATGCTCATAACTTGTATGAAAGATTTCTTACTTATGTAAATACTTCCCTTTTCTGCAATATCTGCATAGCTCATAGATTCCAAACATTTACGATCCTGCACTTAAAACTTATGTAAAAAATAAAACCATAATCCATGTATGAAATAAACCCATAAGCTAATATAGGTCGCGTGAAATTACAACCAATCACACTTCGCCCCATGAGATTGCAAGATCCTAAAAACAGTCAAACCATGACTTATAAACAATCCAATCAACCAGCATACAGGATATATTAGCTCGCATAAAAAGAATCATCCATAACATAAGAGCATGAGAAAGATATGTAAATCAAACATATCCCTCCCAAACATAAGTAAAAAATCATAACCACTTCAACCTTAAAAGATCATCAATATAGCTTGCCAAAACTTTATTTATTGCAAAAAATACCAAACTTCCAAAACACAAACTCTATAAGAGAGAAGTGCCCTACGGTCCGGAGTTATCTTCTCCCGCC
>BMAC01000106.1:1503087-1513478 GCA_014905375.1 Phtheirospermum japonicum | reverse complement strand
GCCGACATATATTATATTATCAATATCACAATCTTGATAATCATTAGTCGTGGCTATTTTAAGAGTAATATTTTATCAATGACATCTCACTATATCAATGACAACATCAACTCTACGGGAACATTTATATGAATAATTACAAATAATCAAAATAATAATTCAATAAATGCAATGCCATATATATTACGATATATATAATAATTGTGATCAAGTATAATGTCTTTAAATCTGATTGTCTCTAGGACATTCATACTTTCACTAGCTTATGTTCGACGGGTGAGATGTTAATACATTTCATTCCTGATTTGCCGAACTGTTAGAGATGCTTTACTATTATTATTGACGCCTTACTACCTTATTCTATTTTAAATTATTTAATTATGTTTATTTAAGTCATTAGCGGGCATTAGGTAAAAAAGAAGTTATCATTTAAAATTAGAAATACACTCTTGACATTTGTTTCTCTTTTACAAATTGCACATCGTTGGTGGGTGTGTTGTGCGTGAGAGTGGGTCTCCTGCTCTTTACCAAAATCAATGGGTCGATTCCCTTTATGTACCCAGAGCTCTAGTGGTGAGTATCGGTTATCTTATTCAGTTAAGCAATTTTATGTAATGTACGAATATTTTTATCAAAGTTTAGAACATTTGAAGTAATTTATCTAGGGAGTGTTTGAATTTTTTTTTAAATTTAAAACTTTCTATAATTGATTATAATATATAAGCAGGAGAAGGTGTGCTTTAGGTTTCTAAGATTAGTTTGTATTTTACATTTCAAAACAACAACAACAACAACAACAACAACAACAATAATAATAATAATAATAATAATAATAAGAGAAAATCACTTTTTGCCTCCAAAACTACACCCAATTTGACACTTTGCCTGCTAATTTTTTTCTTACACTTTGCCTTCTCAATAGTGCGTTTTTACAGTTTACATCCACGAGCCAATTTTCAGCAGAAACTGTTGCCGAAAATGATTTTTGACGAATTTTTTTTACACAATTGGAGGCAAAATTGTCATTCCATGCATAATATTTCAGCATACCTTAAAGAAGAGTTCTATAAAATGAAGATTTTGCCCTTCAATTATTCTAAAAAAAAAAAAGGCCGAAAATAATTTTCGACAAAATTTTCCACAAAAAATGGCTCAAGGAGGTGAATTGTAAAAAAACGCACAGTTCAGAAGGCAAAGTGTACGAAAAAAAGATTAGGAAGGAAAGTATCAAATTGAATAAAGTTTGAGTGGCAATAAAAAACTTTTCTCTAATAATAACAATAATAATAATAATAATAATAATAATAATAATAGTTTTTATAATATATTTGTTTCGCAGCTTGTATCAAATAACAGGTTTATTAGTGCTGAACATAGAATACTAGTAAATAATGTCAGCTCAAGAGTTTCGATCATGTGTTTCTTTAGAAGAGATCTTGAAACATCCACAAAGCATCTCTATGAACTGATCAAGGAACTCGTGTCTGAAGAAAATCCCCTGAAATATAGAGCAACTATAGAGAATGAGTATGGGCTTCCACTTCAACACTAAGGGGCTTGATGGTAATTATGTCCTTTCTCAAAATTAGAAAACAAGGATAATTATCCTAATATTCTGTCCTTTTCCCCACTTCATGTTTTCTCAAGTGATTAATGTAAGATTTGATGTTGTTGATGTTTTGGCACATATACTTAGAAGTAGTGGTCCTCGTTATTGATTAAGATCAGTTATTTGTATTGTGAATATTTAAACAGTTCGTACATTTAGTGATCTTTTTGATATATATGAATTATTGAGATTTTTTTGAGTTTTTGTTTATTAGACTGAGTTTGGATGAATTCAGCTTTAGGTATTTTTCATGTTGTGTGGTGCAGTGGTGGTGTGCAAGATTAATGTGAAAAAGTTAGTGTATGTTTTGTGGTGCAGTGTTGATGGTGTATAGGGTGGTGTACAAGAATGACGTGAAAATATATCCATATATTACATTTTCAAAAACTCAAGTTAAAACACATCAGCTCTCAAAAAACCAATTTCAGATATTTAACACCAATTTCTTAGACATTTAACATCAGTTTTGAACCGATGTTAGAATTCCCATCGGTTTTTAATAAAATCGATGTGAAAAGTCACATCTTTCACATCGGTCACATCAGTTTTACTAAAAATCAATGTGAATTCTCACATAAGTTTTACAAAAACCGACATGACTTTTAACATCGCGGCTATAACATCGGTTCAAATCCCTTTTTTTGTAGTAGTGCTCAATCAATTAGAATATGGCGAACGAGCTGATGTGGCATCAAATATTAGGTTGGCCATGCAAGGTTTAAAAGGTGGATAACAGGTAGACAGAATGGGATAATGAGGTTCTTAAGAAACTTATTTGTCGAGATAAGGTCGCATGGGCTCTCCAAGGCGCAATTAGATAAAGTAGGTCGCTTAAATGAGGTCACGTATAACATGACGTAGAACAGGTCGCTTAGAAGAAGGATTGGGCCCTGATGGATAAGGAAAATATGGTAGAAGGTTTTACGTTACGGCGTATATGGTAATATGGTTTAGGGTTAAATATGATTATGGGCTCTGATAAGTTAGTAACATGGTAGAAGGTTCCACATTAATACGATAGTATGGTTCTTATGATAACTTAAGAGAGTACGACTCTTAAAATGCGATTGTTTTCTAATATGGAGATTGCGTCTGATTGGGAGTTTAAAACCCTAGTTTGGGGCGTACATCTCTAACAGCTCTAAAGAGGACTCATGCCTCGTTTATTTTCTACGTTGCATTATTTATTCTTCTAAAAGCTCTCGTTGTATCAAATTTATAAGGTTACTTCCTTAAGTATCGCAGGGACTACGTTGGGGCTGTTCGACTTGGATTTTTGTGTAGGTTTAGTTTCTTTTTTCTTTGGAGAGAGAATTAATGAATTATTTATTTTCTTTTTTTTTAATTAAAATTTCATGCATGATTAGTTTCTTTTTTTGATTATGTAGGAACTTTCTTAATATAATTAGGATAGATACACTAATTATATATTTTTTAATTTCTTTTTGTTTATATATTTTTTCAACAAATTTTAATAGTTTTTTTCATTACTTTTTTTTTGTTATTATTATTTTGTATCACGTTGTTGAATTTCCTTATTATTATTATTATTATTATTATTATTATTATTATTATTATTATTATTATGTTTATGTTTATGTTTATGTTTATGTTTATATTATTGTCATGGTGTAATAATTCATATGCATTTTTAATTTGTATATTAGTTTTATTCCCTCTATTGGTCACTTTGAACAACAAAAATCGAACATATCATGTACACTTTGGCATTATTAAGTCTATCACTATGACTTGTACAACTATTATTATATGGTACGTGTTATTCAGAATCTTTATATATTATGTTCTTTTTAATTTGTTATTAATATATCGAAGGCTTGATTACAAAAATTTATCAATTATATCTTTTGAGAATTCCACATCATATAATAATATTTGATGCCAAATTTTGAACTAAATATGATGATAAATACTAAAATAACTTAAAAATATAAATTATAAATATTAGAGGGAAGCTCCACTTGCAAAAGTAATGGTACATGAGCAACTCATTATTTGGGACGAAATTCCGGTGGTTCATAGACATTGTTTCAAATTTTTGACAAAACATTAAAAAAAATATAATGAGATTGAAAAATCCGTCTTCCAGGCAGCTTCCATTTGGCGGCAAAATAATAGTCTTTCATGGAGATTACCATCAAAGTTTGCATGTGATTCCAAAATGCACTATACTAGACATATTCCGCACGGTGATCAATTCTTCTCATTAATATAGATATTGCACGGTTATGAGGTTGACAAAGAATATGAGGCTGCAAAATCTCAATTACCGTTTATGTCTAATTGAGAAGAATACACGAGTGGATAAATAGAGACAACACCCTTTGAACACAAATAAGAGCATTTGATATGGGGTATTAGCAACGACCTATTAATGATGACATGTTGTCGCAATTCCTCTTATTAGCTACAACATGGGTTTATTAGCGACGACATAGAGTTTTTTTTATATATATTTATACATAATTTAAAGTATAACATGTTCATTTTTTTCTCTTAATTGCTCTTAATTAATCATGGACATTTTGTTGTGATGTGCTTGACTATTTGATTCTTGACCTTAGCTTGATTAAGAAAATAAAGGTATAATATAGTTATTTAGAAAGTCATCTTTTTGGTTAGCCTTTTAAACTTATTATCAACAGATGAAGCTTATCTTGGCTGTCTTGATTATCCAGTATTTTGTTGGATTATATATTTACCATATTGTGAACAATTGAGAGTATAATCAATAATTGAGTTTCTCCATCACTAGAGACTGTAACTATCGACATGGAAAATGAATATTATAACCAAGAGTTGTCGGACGGATTAAGTGACTCGTTGTCTCAAACAGAGAAAGAATCGTCCATGTATTTGCACTACTATGGACTGTGACAATGGGGTAAGTGATTAACGTGGATTTGTCCTTATTTTTATTAGTATTTTAGTTCGTTTTTCTATTTGTTTTTGGTATAAGTTGGACGATTTAAGCGTAATTCCTTGTTTTTATAGTTACAGCTTATTTTACCGTATTTTGATCGTAATTGATGCAAATAGGTGATATTTCATTTTTTTTCACCTTACAGCTAAGTAACCGGAAGAGCTCAGCGCGTATCAGATGAAGTTGATATTCAAGAAATGGAGAACGAGCTTTCCGATGAACGAGTAGCAAAAAGATCGAGAAAAATAAGACAGACGCTCTGTCGCGTTGAGCGACGCGAGCGTCGACGCTCCTTCGATGCGAGTCCTTGCCCGCAACGACCAACCCGGAGCCGATGCACTGCCGACGCTACGCTCTGAAGCGTCGATTGAAGAGGCGTCGGTCGACGCAACTCTCTGAGGCGTCGATTGAGGACCGCGTCAGTCGACGCACCCGTCCAGACGACGCGCACACCCAGACCGCGTCGACACCGAGAACCTGCACACGTCAGTAGACGCACTGTCGACGTGGCTGCCCAATTTCGCGATTTTAGGGTTTCTTGCGCGCCAAGACTTGTTATATCTATAAATACCCTCAATATTTCAGATTTTCAGAGAACACACGACCTCCTAGGGTATTTTTGCCGGGGGAGATTGGTGCTCCTTGAGGTATGCCTTTCCGGTGGGTTGTTCCTTTATCTGTCTTTTCCATCCAGTGCCCGCACTGCTAGCTTATAATAAACATAATTCCACATCTCATAACGAGATTTGAAGACGGAGATCAAGGATTGAAGAACAACGCGTCCAAAACATTGAATTCGCATTCAGGATTCAATCTTCGCCCAAGATCGACGTGCAACTCCGGAATAGCTGGAGCTTTTCATTGCTTTTATTAGTTACAATAAGTACTCTAAACTCTTAGTTAATTTCGTAGTTAATTGCTTAGTTGATTTCTTAGTTAATTCTAATTTTAATAATTAGTTTAATCGTTTCATGCTTGGATATTGGATATTGGATTACTTTAGTTTATTTATGCGATTGATCAATGTTAGTTGTTCGTTCTTAAATTCATATGATACATTGCTTAGTGAAAATTTCTTATATTCATTTTCTTAGATTCGTTAATTAGATTTAAATCTTCGTAGCATTTTATTGATAATTTAATTATTGCTCGTAGTTGATAATATAGTTTAGAATAATTAGTTTAATCATCCTTAGTTTAATTATTGCTTTAGCTATAATGATCAATTCAAAATCTTTTAAAACCCCAAATGTACATGTATTTTATTTTAGTTCGTAAATTGAGAAAAACATCCGAAAGACCGAATAGTTGTTTTCTCGAGAGATACGACTCGAGTCAAACTCATCACCCTACAAGTTCCTCTTACTCTTGCGATCAAACTTAAGTGTTTTAATTTAAATATATATAATTGGGGTGCACAAAAGTTTGGTTCAAAATTTTGGCGCCGTTTCCGGGGACAACGAGTAGGAATTAAGGATATTTTTCATTTTATTTTCTTTTTGAATTATTATTTTCTTTATATTTTTGCACTTGGTTTTGGAATTTCTACCATTTGGTACGTTGATATGTTGTTAAGTTTATGCAAGATAGACGATCACTTCGATGCGATCTTGCACCATTCATTGACAACATCCATCGTTCAAACCAACTGAGACCAAGACCCATTTTTATTTCCGAGAACGTTTCTTCTACAGCAACTGATTTCGTGTGCGACGAAATTCCCGAAGATATGGCTAGAAGAGCGAATCATGAGTAAGATCACAATGAGTTGTTCGATGCATTAAGCAATGAGCTACCTTTCCAACCTCCACGAAGACGTCGGGGAGAGTATGGAAGTGAGCCGAGATACCTTGGAGGTCACATTCAACCACCAAACAATCGGGCCCCGCTACAACTAAGACAAGGAAATAGAGGAAGGAACACTCAACATGATGATGAAGTGTTTGAAGATTAGCCTAACAGACCAATTCCTTAACAAGAGTTTGTAGATGAAAGGTTCGACGACCAAGATTACGAAGGAGATTATGAGGCTGCCTATCATGGAGAGAGAGCACCGAGACACCCCCAAGCACCTCGACAACGAGATTCGGCACGCCCGAAGGTTGTACCTTATGGGTCTGCTATTGTTCTTGAACCAACTGCGAGGGAAGTGGAGATTAAACCACATAAATTGAATTTACTCCCGACTTTCCATGGAGGTGCCAATGAAGATCCTTTGGCATTCTTAAACTACTTTATCGATGAAGTAGGAAGATTTGTAGGTCATGGCCTTCACCGGGAGGAGATRCAAATRATTTRYTTCCCCTATAGCATGAAAGACAAGGCGAAGACTTGGTTACTATCCTTAGAACCAAGATCATTAACTGATTGGGAGATGATAAGCGAGAAATTCCTCAATCAATATTATTCAGCACAAAAAATGGGGCAACTTCGGAGGCAGATTGCTAACTTCGAACAAGTGGAGGGGGAATTATTTCATGAAACATGGGAGCGTTACAAGACACTTTTACAAGCGTGCCCCCATCATAGCTACTCCCCTGAGATAATTAATCAGTTTTTCTTTGATGGTTTGTCGCCCATGGGGAAAAGTCAATTAGAGATAGCGGCAGGAGGAGATTTCGGAGATTTAACGGCCCACGAGGCACAACAAGTATTGGAGAAACAGAGCGAGAAATCTAGACCAACCAACTCTCGGCCTCGTAAATTAAAAGTTAATGAGATGTCCATCCCTGATCCTGATTTAGATGATGGTAAATTAGTCAAAGCGAAGTGCGAAGAGATATTTGATGAGACATTGGTAGCTTGAAAGGTCGAGCGAGTGAGCAAGACCTCTTCAAGGAAGACTGCTGCAACGTGTCACCAATGCGGATCCCCCGAACATTTAGCTGATATGTGCCCATTCAACAACGAACAACGAGGGGACGTCAACGCCATCCAGTATTATTCGAACCAACAACATTCAGGGCAGAGACTACCATATACGCAAGCACCGCCTCCAAGTAATTTCCAAGTGCAAGGGCAAACGCCTACTACAGTTCAGTCAACTGATCAACTTTTAGTTTGGCAACAAAACCAAGTCGCCGAAACTATTCGGAACCAAGACGACCTCACACATGTTCAGGAGGAAATGAAGGGAGTTCGAGACGATATGAAAGAATTGAGAACGATGATGACTGAAATGGCCAAAAGCACTCTTGAAAATTCATCAGGACTAAGAAGATTGGAGATAATGGTAGGACAATTGGCAACTGACATGGCGTCATTGAAGAAGGAGAAAAAGTAGTGGATAACGGCATATAGCTAGAAAAGGAGAATGACGAGGAAGAAGCCGAAACCCAACCACAAGTAGATACAACCAAGTCGGACGATCTAATGCATCAATCTTCAACTCCAAATATTCAGGGGCCATTGAAGAAAAAGAGTTCGACAACAACTGAAGACCCCATCGGTTCCTTAAATGCACCACCGAAGAAGTTAACCATTTATGATCATGTTCCCTTTCCAAGTCGCCTACGTCCGGCCAAGGAGAATAAGGAATTCATGGATCTATACAATTTATTGAAAAATATTAATATTAACCTCCCCCTGATAGAGGTGATAAAGACAATGCCAGCGTTTGTGAAGTTTTTCACGGATCTAGAATCAAGGGAAAGGCATTTGGCTACAAATCAACATGTGGCTTTGATAAGACAGGTTAGTGATATATTTAAAAAATCATTGCCACCCAAAGAAAAGGATCCCGAGAGTTTTTTCATAACTATTTCTCTCGGGAATGAACAAACGGCAAGAGGGATGCTCGATCTTGGCGTTAGCATAAATTTGATTCCCCACTCAATTTAAAAGGAGTTTGACCTAGGACCACTGAAACCAACAACGATGAGGTTACAATTGGCGGATAGAACGATAAGGCTACCCTTGCGGATTGTGGAGGATGTTCTAGTACAAGTAGACAAGCTAGTGGTGCCAGTCAATTTTGTTATTATGGACGTTGGTGACGTACAAAGCGAGAATCGAGAACACGCCATTTTGTTAGGACGTCCATTCATGTCTACAACGCGCACGGTGATCGACGTAAATAAAGGGAGGATGACTATGTCCGTCTTAGGCGAAACGGTAACGTTTTCACTTCAAGATATTCACAAGACTCCTGCACCATTAATAAAGGACGAATGTTCTACTATTGATTTAGTGGATTCTTGCGAGAATGAACTCATGAGCATCAGCACGATCAAAGAGTTTGATAATGTCGAGGCATTTGATGATGGATTGCCCATGAAGTTTAACGAGCCAAAAGTGGAGTTGAGACCACAACGAGATCGTTCGAAGTTTGAGACAAGAGAAGAGACGAAGCCACCGCATAATCATTCAAGATGTGTTTCCCTCAACCCCTACAAGAATTTTAAACGTACGAGGAACAAGGAAAAGGCATATGGCAAGGATTGGACGACGAACAAGAAGAAGTCAAATGAGGTTTTTGATAAGAAGTTAAATGATGGGAGGTTGAAGGTTGGTCAACTAGTGCTATATAATTCCGATCGTAACTTTGATCCAACCAATTTTGAAGTCGCATGGAGTGAACCATTTTTAATAAAAGAGATGAATGAGTATGGAGTCGCCACTATTTACGATGAGAGTGCAAACACGAGATTCCAAGTCCACAAGCATCGACTTAAGCCTTATTACAAGAAATATACGAAGAGTCAAGATAGAAGTAAGAAGGATTTTGTGGACCCACCACGAGCTAGGAACTGATCAAGCAAATTGCGTGGAGCATATGACGTTAAATGTTGCACTTCTTGGGAGGCAACCCAAGCGTTCGTTAATTTTCATTTTCTTTAATTTTTATTTATTTTATTTTTATTTTTATATTGTGTCAATTGCCGTGGTACGATTATGTGTGTGTTGATGTGCAGAAAATACGATAAATCGCTTATTCTGGACAATGGTTATATAACGGTAGCTCGCTACCGCAAGGCCTTACCGCTAGTTCCACTCAAGGCATTAACGAGGACGATCAACCGCTAAACGTAGCATTCAGGGATAACGATGAGCTTACCGCTAGTAGCGTCTGCCGTATAATTTTTCTCGATCGAGGTCACAATCTAACCCAAGTTAGCTGCAGTCCGGAAACATTTACGACATTGAGCCGCAGTTCGGCCGTTTCATTTCCCAAAAGACGTGCCACCGGGCACTTGCGCGTAGCAATTGATCGTAATAGTTGTTTATTTTTTTGTTTTATTTTTTTTTATTTTTCTAGGTTTGTTAGGACAATACAATCACGAGGTCTGAGACGGAGGATAATTGCACAAGTATTTTTGGAGAGACTCGACCATCGAGTTTTCAGGGACGTTTTCTTTTCTACCTTAATCTTATTTTTTTTATATTTATGACAATCAGGAGATTGCCAAGTTTTTAGGGAGGGGGGTGGTTGAGTATGGTTTATATTTAAAAGAAAGTGCAATTTGATGTCTTTGTTTTGAAATGCATAATTTTTAAGCGTGATTAATTGCTATTTCTGCGCTAAATTGTGTTTATATGGCATGCCTGTCAAAGTTAGCTAAGTATGATTTGAGTTTTTTGTCTTTGAGCATGTATAAGTGCATAAATTTTTCAAAATTATTATTTATATATTGTAAATTGGTACTTGGACGCAATTGATTTCACAAAACCTTAAAAGCAGCGTCAATTCAAAACTTTTTCATGCAAAAAGCCAATGACTAGCCTGAGCGATTATCATCTTTGTATGTGCTTGAATAAGTTTCAGTCTTGATATCTCTTTGAAACCGCTGTGTGTAGTCAACTTTGAAAATGAAGTTAAGGCACATATAAAACCCTATT
>BMAC01000106.1:1399011-1425384 GCA_014905375.1 Phtheirospermum japonicum | reverse complement strand
CGTGACATTCCACGTCGGTTTTTCATGAACCGACGTGAAAATCCACGTCGGTTTTTATGAACCGACTTGGAATCTCACGTCGGTTTTTTTGAAACCGACGTAACATCTCACGTCGGTTTTCATGAACTGACGTGGAATATCACGTCGGTTCATGACAAAACCGACGTGGATTTTCACGTCGGTTTTCAGAAAACGACATGACTTTCCACGTCGGTGGCTAAGACGTCGGTTGAAAAACCGACGTGAAATTGCCAAAAAAACCAACGTGAAAAGCCAGTTTTGTAGTAGTGTTTGCTTGCGCTATAGCCCCGTTGTTGTCACAATAAATTATTGTTGGATCAACAGTGGACGGAACTACATCCAACTCTTGGATAAAGTTCCGCATCCAAACAGCCTCTTTTGCTGCATCTGATGCAGCAATATATTCAGCCTCTGTAACAGAGTCTGCAGTCGTTTCTTGTTTGGAACTTCTCCAACTGACTGCTCCTCCATTCAAGATGAATATATATCCAGACATTGACTTTGAGTCATCTACATCGGATTGAAAACTAGAGTCAGTGTATCCCTCTAGTTTCAATTCTCCATTGCCGTATATCAAGAATATATCCTTAGTTCTTCTCAAGTACTTAAGGATCTTCTTAACGGCGTTCCAGTGTTCAAAACCTGGACTCGACTGATATCTGCTTGTGACGCTCACAGCATGTGCGACATCAGGTCTAGTGCATAGCATTGCATACATAATGCTCCCAATCGCGTATGCATAAGGTACACGAGCCATCTTTCCTCTTTCTTCAGGTGTCTTTGGAGACATAGCCCTAGAAAGTGGATCACTGCTCATTGGGAGGTATCCACGCTTGGATTCCTCCATACTAAACCGTTTTAGAACTTTGTCTATGTACATGGATTGGGATAGTCCGATCATCTTTCGTGATCTATCTCGATAGATCTTTATCCCAAGGATAAATGATGCTTCTCCCAAGTCCTTCATGGAGAACTGCTTAGACAACCAAGTTCTTGTTGATTGCAACATCCCTACATCATTCCCAATGAGTAGAATGTCATCAACATAGAGTACAACAAAAGTAACTGCCCTCCCACTAACCTTCTTATAGACACATGGTTCATCCGGATTCTTATGAAAACCAAACATTTTGATTGTTTCATCAAATCGGATGTTCCAACTCCTCGAAGCCTGTTTGAGACCATAAATGGATCTCTTGAGTTTGCAAACCTGTTGCTCACTCCCACTGGAGATGAAGCCCTCTGGCTGCTTCATATATATCTCTTCCTTAATATTTCCATTAAGGAAAGCAGTCTTCACATCCATTTGCCATATCTCGTAGTCATAATACGCAGCTATGGCTAATAGGATCCGAATGGACTACTGGTGAAAATGTTTCCTCATAATCAATGCCTTGCTTCTGAGTATAACCTTTTGCAACCAAACGTGCTTTAAAGGTACTTACCTCTCCATCTACTCCAAGCTTCCGCTTGTAAACCCATTTGCAGCCAATGGGAACAATTCCCTGTGGTGGGTCCACCAAAGTCCATACCTTGTTGGAGTACATGGAGTCCATTTTGGACTGCATTGCTTCTTGCCAATTTTTCGAGTCAATGTTAGACATTGCCTCATCATAGCTTCTTAGATCACTATCCAAAAGGAGTCCCTCTTCTTTGTTCTCTAACAAAAGGCTCATCCTCTCAAGAGCACTTGAAACCCTTATGGATCTTCGAAGAGGTGGTGCTACAGATGGTCCAGCCTCAGCTGGTGTGCTATTTGCGGTAACCTGTGGGATACTTTGTAGTTCTTGAACTTCATCAAGTTCTACAACTCCGCCACCCCTTTCAGAAAGAAACTCTTCTTCAAGGAAAGTAGCATTCCTCAAAACAAATACATTTTGTTCCGAAGGGTCATAGAAATAGTATCCTATAGACTCTCTTGGATACCCCACAAACTTACATAAGATGGATCTCATGTCCAACTTATCTCCCACTTGACGCTTCACGTAAGCATCACACCCCCATGCTTTTAGGTATTTGTAGGAAGGTGACTTCCCATACCATATTTCATAGGGTGTATCGGGAACGGCTTTACTTGGAACCCTATTTAATAGGTATGCCGCCGTCTCTAAGGCATAGCCCCAGAATGAAAGAGGTAAGGAAGTGCAACTCATCATTGATCGAACCATGTCCAACAAAGGTCGATTTCTACGTTCCGAAACTCCATTCAATTGTGGTGTTCCGGGAGGAGTCCACTGTGAGAGAATACCATTCTCTCTTAGATAATCAAGAAACTCAGTTGATAAGTATTCACCTCCTCGATCTGATCGAAGAGCCTTAATATTACGATCACTTTGTTTCTCTACTTCACATCTGAATTCCTTGAACTTTTCAAAGGCCTCAGACTTATGCCTCATAAGGTATACATAACCAAACCTAGAATAATCATCGGTAAAGGTTATGAAGTAGTGATAGTTCCCTCTCGCACTAACACTTAGCGGACCACATACATCTATATGGATCAAATCCAATAGACCTTTGGCTCGTTCCACTTGTCCAACAAATTGTGATTTAGTCATCTTTCCTTTAAGGCATGACTCACATGTTGGCAACTTTTGCTCTCCCTTAAGGTCGAATTTTTGTCCCAACTTGTGTATCCTTTTTTCGGAAATATGACCTAATCTAGCATGCCAAAGTGTGAAAGAACTTTGATTATATAATTTCCTTTTATTTTGTTGAATTGTGAGAATGGGTTCACTTGGAGAAATGGTGTATAAAGAATTCGTCAAATAACCGGAATATATAAAAGAAGAGTCTTTGAAAATGGAATAACTTCCATTCTCAATAACAAGTCTAAAACCTTCTCTGTCCAAAACAGGAACAGAGATAATGTTTCTAATAATATCCGGAACATAAAGACAATTATTCAAACATAATTTAAAACCATTATCCAAAGATAAATAAACAGTCCCTATTGCTAATGCAGCAACTCTTGCTCCATTCCCCATTCTAAGAACCGTTTCCTTTCTGTCCAACTGCCTACTTCTTGACATTATCTGCAAATCATTGCAAATGTGTGAGCCACAACCGGTATCCAATACCCAAGAAGCATCATTAACAGATAGGTTAACTTCAACAAAATATATACCTGAACTTTTCAGGCTTGCAAGATATTCCTTGCAATTCCTCTTCCAGTGCCCTGTTTTTCCGCATTGAAAGCACTTGTCATCAACTTGAGAATTAACCTTTTTCTTACCATTGTCCTTTGTCTTCTTGTTGGGTTTAGAGGAACTCTTTCCTGTCCACTTCCTTTTCTTTGGCTTTCCAGCCTTCGATTTGGAAGAGGATCCAACAAGCATGACCGGCTTATCCTTTTTGATGGTGGATTCAGCCGTCTTCAACATGTTCAACAATTCAGGGAGACTATTCTCCATGTTGTGCATGTTAAATTTGACAACAAATGTGTCATATGAGGGAGGCAAAGACTGCAATAAAAGGTCCACAAAGAGTTCATTATCCATAACGACTCCAAGGGACTCGAGCCTTTCAATAAGAGCTATCACCTTCAGCCCATGGTCTTGGACTGAAGAGCCCTCAGTCATACGATACCTGAAAAACTCCTTAGATATCTGATATCTTTCTTGCCTTTTTCTCTCTCACCATTCAACTCTTGCAGGTGGAGAAGGATCTCAGAAGCATTATCTAAAGCTTCATTCTGCCTTTGTAACTCATTTGACATCGATGCCAGCATGTAGCATCGAGCATGCAGATTGTCATCACTATGACGAACATATTCTGCATACTCATCTGATGTCTTATCCTCGGGCTCTGGAGGAGGCGATTTGTCAAGTACATATGCCCTTTTCTCCAAGCTCAGGATAAGCTTAAGGTTTCTCAGCCAATCGACAAAGTTCGGGCCAGTTAGTTTGTTTTGATCAAGTATGGATGCAATTGGATTTTTAGACATTTTAGTAGAGTTATCTACAAAAATAAACGAAGCAGAAAATGTGTGAGTTATCGAGAATTATATTCATTTAACATAAGGTCTTTAATATTAAATGTCTCCCACTATTTTATTCAAACTTTATTAACCCCATAGTAAAATTCGGAAAATCAAATTTTCTTAGTGGGCTTGAAGTCCAATATAAATGTTTCACACCCCAATAATATGAGCCCATGAAAAATTCATGTCGGTAGTCAACTCTTTGACAATCATGCTAACATTCATCACATAGAATAGGAGGCTCGCAGGCACCAAAACCCAAAGATAAAAATATACAATCACATTGGTCATAGGCTCATGATCATCCCTAAATAAATCATGCTAACATTCATCACATGAATTTAAAGCATAAAAAACTAATTAATTTTGTGTGTTGATTTAATTTTAGGATAATATATATAAGAAATTTTGAAATTAATTTTTTAATTTTGAATAGAATAATTAAAAGTATTTTCTTTTATTATTACCTGCCTGACCAAAAGGTCAGGCCCAACAAACTTCAGCAAGGCTCCATTCAAAATTGCATGCTGACATGCATCAACCTCCTTTTACACATTTTTTTTAAAGACGTCAGCACACTCCTTTTGCAAAACATCCAAATAAACAAATTTGAAAAGTCAAGGCTGCCTTTTCGGATTTTTTTTTTCTGACAGTGCATCAATAAGATTAGCCGCCCAATCCTTTCTATTTAGCCTCGCTGTCTTCTTAAGTATGGCCTTCAACTGACGGTTGTTGGTCTCTACTTGTCTCGAAGTCTGCGGATGATATGGAGTGGCCACCTTATGCCGAACCCCATACTTTGACATGAACTTCTCAAAAGCTCGGTTACAAAAATGACTACCACCATCGCTAATTATCGTTTTCTGAACTCCTATTCAACTAAAAACATTCTCTTGCAAGAATTTAAGCACTACATCAGCATTCGCCTTCTTATTGGGAATCGCTTCCATCCACTTGGATACGTAGTCGACTCCAACAAGTATATACTTGAATTCACCACTCTTGAGAAATGGTCTCATGAAGTATATGCCCTAAATGTCAAAAATCATATCACCTGATTGGGCACCAATGGCATCTCATCTCTCTTAACAATGTTTCCGGTTCGTTGGCAATTATCACAAGTCTTATAGTACTCGTGCCCGTCAGCAAATAAGGTCGGCAAACAGAACCTGGATTGAGAACTTTAAATGCCGTCTTCTGAGATCCAAAATGCCCTCCAAGCCCATGGAAGTAATGCAAAATGCTCGTTCTTTCTTCATCACGGACACATCTTCTTCTTAGCCCATCCTTGCATATTTTGAACACGTATGTATCATCCCAGTGACTCCTGCAATTATGTAAAAATCTCTTCCATTTTTGGTAGGATAAAGGGTTAGGCACAATTTTACACGCAATATAATTCACGACATAAACATACCAAGGAGTATCCATATTCTCAAGAACATAAGCATTCTTATAGAGAAATAGATCATCAATCATAACATGTTCCTTCACATCATTCTCAATCACCATCCTAGATAAATGATCAACTACAACATTCTCACAACCACGCCTATATTTAATTTCAACATCAAATTCTTGTAACAACAAAATCCATCGAATAAGACACGATTTACTCTGAGGCTTAGCAAACAAATGACGTAATGCAGCATGATCAGTATGAACAATTACTTTTGCTCCTACAATATAAGATCTAAATTTATCCAGCAAAAACACAACAGCTAGAAGTTCTTTCTCAGTAGTGGTGTAATTATGTTGTGCATCATTAAACATATAACTAGCATAATATATCACCCTAAGCAATATATCCACTCTTTGCCCCAAAACGGCCCCTACTGCCACATTAGACGCATCACACATAGTTTTAAAAGGTAGGGCCCAATCGGGGGCAACAACAACAGGTGCTGACATAAGCTTCTCTTTTAGTAAATGAAACACATTCATACAAGCATTGTGAAACACAAAAGGAGTATCGAGAGTTAATAATTTAAATAACAGGCAACTAATTTTTGAAAAATCTTTAATAAATCGCCTATAGAAGCCCGCATGTCCAAGAAAAATTCTAACACCTTTAACATCACGAGGGGGAGGAAGAGTCTCAATCACATTAATTTTAGTCTTATCTACCTCCATCCCCTTTTTCGACATAATATGACCCAACACAGTACCATTCTTAACCATAAAATGGGATTTCTCCCAACTCAATGTAAGACTCTTCTCAATACAACGCTCTAACACCCTATACAAATTAGACAAACAATTATCAAAAGATGCACCAAAAACCAAAAAATCATCCATAAATACCTCAAGAAAATTGTCGATGAAGTTGGTGAAAATGGAAAGCATACATCTCTGAAATGTTCCTGGGGCGTTGCGTAGGCCGAACGACATCCTCTGGAAAGCAAAAGTGCCAAAGGGGCACGTAAATGTCATCTTGCTCTGGTCCTCCGGGGCGATAGCCATTTGATAATAGCCCAAAAGGCCATCCAAGAAGCAATAAAACTCTTGTCCAGCTAGCTTATCAAGGAGTTGGTCAATGAACGGCAACGAGAAGTGATCTTTTCTGGTGGCCACGTTAAGTTCCTATAATCAATGCACATGCTCTAGCCAGTCGTTAGTCACGTCAGGACTATCTTGCCTTTTTCGTTTTCGATTATGGTGATACCACCCTTCTTCGGGACCACATGAAATGGACTCACCCATTACTATCGGCGATAGGAAAAATATTCCCTTCTTCTATTAGCTTCAAAATCTCCTTCTTGACCACCTCGTAAAGTGTTGGAGTCAATCTTGTTTGGCTGTCTCATACCTGCCTTACATCAGGTTCGAGCTCGATTCGGTGCATACATGTAATGGGAATTATCCATTTGATGTCGCTGATGCTCCATCCTATAGCCTCTTTATATTTTCTCAACACCAGAATCAATTTCTATTCCTCATCTTTCGTCAATGCTAAAAATATGAAGACGGGTTTTGTTTTGTTGGGTTTGAGGAAAATGTACTTCAAATGGCTAGATAGTGGTTTCAACTACACTTTTGGCTCATGCTCAGGTGCGTTAGACATCTCGCACAATTCAAAATCAAGATCTTCGAGGTCAGCTTTAATTTCATAAAAATTTACCCCAAGTAATTCAGCTACCTCCTCCCCTCTCAAAAATTTCTCGTCGTCCTCGACGTATGATTCATTTAAAACAGTGATGCCTTTGAGCTCATGGACTCAAGACTAATCGGATCAACAAACAAACACTCATCTCGCATGAATGAATAAGGGGTATTATGGATATCCTTAAGTGAAAACGTCACTGATTTGCCAAAACCTGACATCATCATCTTTCCCCTATTCACGTCTATCAATGTATGAGAATTATACATAAACGGAAGACCCAGCAAAATCGTATGTTCCTTGCTTTCAATCGTCACTTCACCAACATCAAGAATCACAAAATCGAACAGAATTACTAATTCACCAACTTGAACCAAAACATCCTCAACAATACCTAAAGGGTGCTTGATCGATCGACCCACCAATTGTAGTCGCATGGTGGTCGGTTTCATCGTCCCAAGATCAAATTACCTATAGAGAGAAAATATCATCAAGTTAATACTGGCGCTGAGATCAAGTATTCCACGCGCTGTCTGCCCATTCCTGAGTGAAATAGTGATACAAAAACTCCTTGGATATTTTTATTCTTGAGGTGATGACTTTCTACAAATTGAACTAACCTCTTTCGTCAACTACACATGCTGGTTCGCCTTTAAACAACTATCTCTCGAAGCAAATTCCTTGAAAGACTTCACATATGCTGGTATCGTCTTGATCACATCCAAAAGAGGAAGGTTAGTATTCACATTCTTCAGCAAATCTTAAAGCTCCAAGAATTTTTTATTTTCTTTGGCCGGACGTAGGCGACTTGGAAATAAAACCGTATTGGTAATCGGGGTCGTTTCTGCGCTGGTTGAGACTTCAAGGACTAAATGGGACTGTCAACTAGCATTTGAGAAGGGGCTTGGTTTGGAATTGTCCCCTTAATGGATCCCGGGACATAGCGATTCGGTGACTTATGTATCTGGTCCACTGGTTTGGCTGCGCCATCTGTCTGTGGGATCGGCGTTGGAACTGTGGACACCCTTTCCTTTTCCTCCTCTTGCTTGACTACACCATTATCAATCTTCTTCCCACATCGAAGGATATGAACAGCTAAGGCCTGCTCTAATTGACTAGGGAGTTTTCCTTTCTCGTTTGCCATTTTTGTCATAGAAGCTGCTATTTGACCCACCATTGCCTCCAAATTCTTCAGCATTTTAGAATGGTCATTTAGCAACACCCTGATTATTTACCTGCACAGTCAATTGCGCAGTTCCATCTCGGTTACGAATGGTGACCGTGCGTCATTACGCGATAAAATTAATATTATTACTTTTCCTCAACATTCTTCCACTAACTAGTAGCAGCGGTAAGTAAGGGTCAATCCCACTAAGAGTGTGGATTAGTTTGTGATTGTTCGTATTTATAATGAAATAATAAAAGGGGGTGAGAGAAAATGAACTAACTAATGAGAACTAAAAAACCAAATAAATAAAGAAATGAAAATCAAAGTAAATAAATAACTCAACAAAAGAACACGTAAGAGAATTAAGACAATATCAATAATAATGAGAAAACTCCAGTCCAAGTTCAGTTTCAACCCTTGATCGATTCATCTAACCAATTTTAATATCATAATTCACTTTTTTTTATGAAACTAAAAGCCCTAAATAGCAACAAGCTCTGCTACTCTAACTTGCCCTTACCGAATATTTAATCAAAACAAGCTCTTCAATTAAAACTAATTAATGAACAACCTAGAATAAGCTCTGTAGATTTAATCCAATAACAGCATTACATGCTAGGCTAATAGGCTAATTTAAGTAATAAATTCATAAGCTCGGTTTAATACACTTATGTTGTGTTATCCCTAATGATGCGCGATCATTAGTTGCTACCAAGGAAATAAGAACAACAACAATTAAAGGGATGCAACCATATTTTTAGCAATTGATATCCAACCCCTAATCTACGTGATCAGTCTAAATTAGAAATCAAACAATCATCGCATGAAAGTAGAATAACACAAAAAGTCTTATATGAAGAACGAATAGATATTACGCAAATTAATTAAAACATAATCAATCTATGGGTTTCAAAATCACAAGGACAGGAATTAATTAAACTACTCACTCATGGAGTTCATGAAATCATAAAATAAAAATAAAAGAGAAAACATTGTTCTTGAATAAGAAGAAAGAAAGAAGGAATAAATCTTGAATTTCTTGGAACTCTTTAATCTCTTGGATGAAGGGAGGAAATGGGACTCTTGTTTATGCCTTAGAACCCTAGGAATCTGCCAAAAACTACTTTTGTTGAATTATGGACGCATATATATAAGTTTTCAAATAATTGGACTGCAGATTTCATTTTAAAAATAGCCTTCCAGCATTGGTGTCGATGGGCGTCGATCGATGGGGTCTATCGACGGCAGCAGAGAGCATTGTCGAACGAGTACGTCAATCTATGGGAGAGAATCGATGGAGATATATAGTTCCTTCGACCAAGTGGTCGATCGACGCGGCAACTCCAAGGGCGTCGACGGGGGCGTCGATCGACGGGTTCCTGTTGTGTCACATTTTCGTCGATTAATTCATTTTTATCTCTCGATTTTAATTGAAACACTTACGAACCATCCTTCAATCATCGTCACACCATTCGAGCAACTAAATATATCCAAATAAGTGAAAAACATGCAATTAGTGCTCGTCTATCCATAAGAACATATATACGAGAAATAAATAAATAAATATAACACTATGGAACACATAAAAGTATATTCTTAAACCATTAATTACCACACAATTTCTCGCTTATCAAACTCCCCAAAACATAAATCATTGCTTGTCCTCAAGCAATTTTATAATTAAAGCACAAAAACACACATAACATCAAGAAAATGGTTAATTGCTCAGTTCCTTGCACTTTCGCTCTAGTAAGTCACTTGAATTACTCAAATAAACTCATCCGGACTCTATACACCCTTATATTTCTAGAAATCGCAAGCGTTTCAAGTATTGACTATAGTGACCCTAGTAGATTGGCAATCCCTTTTCATATGCGTTACCTCAATGTACTATGGTGCCCCCTCGTTACTCAATGGTTTGGATACTATACATTGTTGGTTGTGATCAAATATCTCGTCCACCCATTTATTCATTCTTTTTATTTTATTATTGAGGCCTGCAGCTCCACACTATAGTTCTTGACTTGATAATTAGGATCAGGCACTGAGTAGGACGATTGTATTAGTTAGGAATTTGATTTTTCGAGCTTCACCTCCGATTTGTTGGAATTGAGATTAGGATGTGCCATTTGAGTATAAGCATACATGCGTGAAATGTCGGGCTTTTGATCATGTCTTCGTTGGAAATCGCTCGTAGTATAAGCAAAACACACTTAGTAAACACAGATAGGCAGTTGTTTCAACCCCTCAATTTATTTCTTTTATTTTTGACTACAACCCGCCGGTATTTCTCCAACCGAACTTTAATAATTTCTGTTTCAACTAACGGGATATTCTCAAATAAACACCAATTTTAAGGCCCCACACAAACTTGTATGGAGTACGACAACCACAAGGACACCTCAACAATGCAACCAAGCTAGAATTGACGCCCCACAAATGAATCATAAAAGTACTAACAATCATGCTCTTGATGCCTAAAGACTTTAACCGAAACATAATTAAATTAAGCAATGCAAGTAAGTACATTTAATATTATAAATCAACTCTAGGATCATCATAGAAAATAGACCATTAACCATTCTGTTATGCTACTCTCTTCTCTTTTTGTTTTTTCAGACTAAACAACATTCATCATCAGAAGACTTATCACACATTCATGAGCAAAAATGCAAAAATCTCAGCACCACATATATCATAGACCATTGACTCCCCCTCCAAACTAAAAACTTTCTTGTACTCAAGCAAGCATACAACAATAATAAATATGAGGGAAGAGTAGGAATTTAAATCACCCGAGTAAATGGCGAGAAGGTCCCTGTGTTGAACAATCACGATGAATTTTCTTCACTAGTTAAGCCCAAACATCCAAATCCTTCAACCAAGCCATTCTCCCCGTTCAACTGTGAGATAGAAAGAAAAAAAATGAAAAAAAAAATTGAAAAGAAAGACAATGTAAACATTGGGTTGTTTCCCAACAAGCGCCTTTTTTTTAAGTCATTGGCTCGACTTCTTACGCCCTTGTTTAAGTTGAAGATGGTGCTTCCAACTCCATCCGTTCTTCTTTAACTGTGCTAAACCCTTCATAATACGACTTGAGTTGGTGTCCATTCACCTTGAACATTTTGCTCGTCTTAGGGCTACAAATCTCCACAGCACCATGAGGGAATACACGAGTGATGACAAATGGCCCAACTCAACGGGAACGCCACTTCCTGGGAAACAACTTGAGGCGAGAATGAATAAGCAGCACTTTTTAGACCTCGAATTTTTTTTTCTCGAAATCTTTAAGTCATGAAAGTCCTTCGTCTTTTCTTCGTAAATCAAGGAGTTTTCAAATGCCTCATTCCTAATCTCTTCTAGTTCTCGCATCTACAACTTTCTATGAAACTCATCTCCATCATAATCATAATTGCACTGCTTCACCGCCGAGAATACTTTATGCTGAAGTTCCATCGGCAAGTGGCATGGCTTTCCAAAAATGAGTCGGTATGGAGACATCCCAATTGGTGTCTTATAAGTTGTCCTATACGCATAAAGTGCATCCTTCAGTTTGATGCTCTAATCCTTTCAGTTTGCAATAACGGTCTTCTCCAAGATAATTTTGATTTCTCGATTCGAAGTCTCGGCCTGCTCGCTCGTCTGCGGATGATACGCTGTAGAAAGCCTATAGACGACACCATACTTCTTTAGTAACACGTCCACTGTCTTGTTACAAAAATGGGTTCCGTGATCGATTATCATGGCCCGAGGAATTCCAAATCTTGAGAAGATTTGAGATTTAATAAAATGTGCAACCACCTTCGAGTCGTTAGTTTGAGTGGCCTTCGCTTCCACCCATTTTGAGACGTTATTGACTGCGAGCAATATGTAGAGGTTCTTGAAGGAAAGTGGAAATGGTCCCATAAAACTAATACCCTACACGTTGAAGATTTCATAAATCATTATCGAATTTTGGAGCATTTGATTCCTTAAAAATATTCCCCATTCTTTGACAATTATCACACGTCTTACAAAAATTATTCGCATCTCGAAAAAGAGTCGGCTAGTAGAAACCACTATCGAGCACCTTATGGGCTGTTCTCTTGGATCAAAAGTGTCCACCGCAGGCATGAGCATGACAAAATGATAGAATCGACTAGAACTCAGAATTTGGAACGCATCTTCAAATTACATGAGCCGCCTTATCAATCCGTTGCCCCAACACAGCTCCCACAATATAGTCACTAGCGTCGCACATGATTTCGAATGGAAGGTCCCCCATTGGCGGTTGGATTATTTGAGAAGTGGTCAGAAGATTCTTTAAGTATCAAAAGCCATTCTGCAATCGTCATCGTGGCTGAACTCCACATCCTTTTTCAAGAGCCTACATAATGGGGCTGCTATCTTCGAAAAATCCTTGATGAATCGTCGGCAAAACCCTGCATGACCAAGAAAAGAACGAACTTCCTGCAAATTTACAGGATAAGGCAACGTAGCTATAATATTAATCTTAGAATTATCGACTTCAATCCTTTTCAACGAGGTGATTTATCCTAAAACGATACCTTTTTCCACCATGAAATAACATTTTTCCTAAATTAATACAATGTTAGTTTCAACACGTCGTTTCAGAATTAAAGAGAGATTTTTGCGACATACCTCAAATGAGCCACCATAAACTCTAAAATCATCCATATAGACTTCTATGATGTCGCCAACATATTCTGAAAAAAATGCTTACCATACATCTCTAGCATATGGTGGGTGCATTGCCCAGTCTAAATGGCATGCGACGATAAGAGAATGTGCCAAAAGGGCACTTGAAGGTAGTCTTATCTTGGTCCCCGTTAGCAATATGGATTTGAAGATACCCCGAGAAACCATCCAAGAAACAGTAGAAAGAATGGCCTGCTAGCCTCTCGGGCATCTGATCAATAAATGATAAAGGGAAGTGATCCTTACGAGTCATGGCATTCGACTTATGGTAGTCTATCAACTTCTCGATCCAGTTTGCACTCGGGTGGGCACCAAGTCTCCATCTTTATTTTCAACAAAGGTCACCCCTAATTTCTTAGGGAAAACTTGAGTTGGGCTTACCCATCGGCTATCTAAAATTGGATAGATCACTCTCACATCTAGCAACTTGAGTATTTCCTTCTTTAACACCTCTATAATGGGAGGATTCAATTGTCAATGAGGCCCCCTCGATGGTCCGGCACCTTCCTTGAGTTGTATGTGGTGCATGCATAAGGATGGACTTATTCCATGCAAGTCCGCTATCGTCCACCCAATTGCTTGTTTGTTGTCCTTTAATACTCGTAACAAGGAAGCCTCCTGAATAGTGTCTAATCGCGATGATACGATCACATGCAACATCTTTTTATCCCACAAAAAGACGTACTTTAGGTGTTCCAGTAGGGACTTGAGTTCGAGATCCATCGCTTGTATAGTGGATGGCACGGTCTTTTGATGTGACTCAGGAAGTTTAACATAGTTGACAGCATATCGACTGGGTTCTGGCTTGAGTACTTTCAAGGCCAAGATCATCTCATGCACCTCGTTCTTCCAGCTCGGCTCCGTTATTGGGTGACACAATAGTAGAGAGTCTTCCCCAAAACTTAGTGCGATAGTCGTTTCGAGCTCTTCTCAACTGTGCACCTCTAAAATTCCTACGCTAAAGGGTTAAAACAGTCAAGTGCGAAACAGAGTTAACACAATCAGGAAATTTCATTGCGTCAAAAATATTAAAATGAATAATGTGACCGTCGAACTCCATCGTGAGAGTGCCTTGAGGAACATCAATCTTTGTCTGAGAAGTATTCAAGAACTGGAGCCCCAACAAAACGGGTGGTGACTTTGAGGCGGTGTCATTCATACTTAGCACATATAAGTCAGCTGGAAAGACTAGCTCATTGACTTTTACAAGAACATCTACTATTACCCCATCAGGATATGCAGTACTGCGGTCGGCAATTTGGATTATTACCCCAGTCCTCTTCAATGGGCCCACGTTCAATCAATCAGAAATGTCATGCGGCATAACATTGATCGAAGCACCCAAATCTAACATAGCCCGCTCGACTCTCAAGTTACCAATCGTGCATGGAATAAAGAACATACCCGAATCATTTCTCCATTGAGGTAAATTCTTTTGAAAGAATGGCCAAAACATTCTCCCCCATTAAAACTTTCTCGTCTCCCTTCAAGATTCTCTTGTGAATGCAAAGGTCCTTGAGGAATTTGGAATAACGAGGAATTTTTCTTTATCGCGTTGGTAAGGGGAATAGTGATCTCCACCTTCTTGAAAACATCTCGTACATGCTTCTTCGTGTCCTCCTTAACTTGGCACTTGATCCGATATGGAAATGGAAATGGTTCGGCTCTTGTAGTAAAAATGACGGAATCATGGACATCATTTGTAGGTTTAGGCACACTATTATCAACGTGTATCTGCTCCATTTCTCCCTTCTCTTTCTCGTTTCCATTCCCCAATTCAAGTGTTGGATTCTCCGGGTCTTCTAGTTTCTTACCACTCCGTAGCGTAATGGCACTCACATTCTTTAGATTAATCTCAGACTAAGACGGAAACTTTTCTCTTATATGTGCGTCTATACGGATGATGTGATCCGCCAATCGTCTAACTTGCTCCTCCAAGTTCTTTATGCTAGATTTAGTGTCCTGTTGGAATTGTAAAGTATTTGATGTCAAAGCCTTCATCATGTCTTTGAGCAATGAGGACGTCTCTTTTGCATTAGGTGGGGTGTTATATTGTCTTGAAAATGAAATTGCAAGTTGGTCAGGTGCCTCGTAGTGTGCCTCAAATTTAAAATGCAAACCAATATTGAAAATAAGAAAGTAAAAGCAATGTTTCACTAAGTACAACAATGAAAGCTCAAGGTACAACCATGCTTGCATGAACATAAAAACTTGAATAATGTAAATTGACAAAAATAGAAAGCATGAATAGAAAGAGCAATGAAAATTGACGTCAAAGTTTAAAACATTACGTAAAATAACAAGTAACGAGAAATAGATCTAGAATTTAGCATGAAACAATGCATGAAAATAATAAACTAAAGAAAGCATATGAAATACTTGAAATAAAAACGATCCGAGACTCGATCTATGATCTCGGTGTGTCACTCACCTAGATTCCATGGACGATTCACAAGATCAAGAAATAATTCTAATAGCTAAGACAAAAAGCATAAAATGAAGAACAAGCATGAAACATATGAAAATACTCAAAATAAAGATAATCAAGCACTCGATCTATGATCTAGACGTGCCACTCATCTAGATTCAATGGACAATTCACAAGATCTAAAAAGAAATAAAAGAGCTAAGGCAAAAAGCATAAATTGAAGAACAAGCATGAAAGTGAAAAAAAATCTTACTTGAATTAAAGGAAAAGAATAAAAAGCTTGAATTAAATTGTATCAAAATAAAATCCAAGGGAGTACTTAAATTCTTCCTGAGCTTACAAACCCAAGCCAAAGTTTGAAATTAAATCTAAATATAGAGAGAGAATTTAATCCCAAACCCAAGCTTGGGTTGGGAGAAGGTTAGATTATTTAAAAAATGAGAGTAGTCTCCTATTTATATTAAGTTTAATTGGGTTTAAACAGACCAAGTTATCCAAAAAGGCTTGTATTTCTCGGGTTTGACCAGGTTTGACCCGAAATTGCACCTTGGCTTGAGGTTTGGCACGACTTTGGGCGTGCTTGGGATTGGCATGGCTGTAGGCTTGAAATTCGGATCGGAAGTAGGCGCCAATTCGCTGCCTATGGTGCTGAAGTAGACGCCAGTTTGGGCGCTGAAGTAGGCGCCAGTTTGGGCGCTGATGTAGGCGCCAGTTTGCTGCCTAGGGTGCTGCTGGTCGCCATTCTGGGCTACCAAGAGTGCTGCGCCTTAGGCATGAATTTAGGCAAGGCTAGGCCACCATTCCAGAATTGTGCCATTTTGAAGCCTGCTCTTGGCACCGATTTAGGCATGCAAATAGGCAAGGCTAGGCTTGAGTTTTGGCCTTCATGACTTAGCTTGAATTCAGATCATTAAGCCACCTATTAAATGAGAATTCTAAATATCCAAACCCAAGAGTTAAAACAAAATTTTAATTAACTGAAGCCATTTAATCTAATTAAATATAAAATTAACAATAAACACGAAAAACAACAAAATGAGAAAAACAAACGAATAACCTAACGAAACTCGATTAGAAACCACTAATATTTACACAAAATTCTAATTAAAAACACAAGAAAAATACCACAATTATATGCTAAACAACCACCCCACACTTATCAGTTTGTTCGTCCTCGAACAACAAAAAGAATCGAGAATTTACATGCAATGAACATTGTGTAAAAATAAAAACCCTTGTGCTTATAATATTTAATATGACAAAAGTATCAACCAAAACATGTTATCATCAAGCATTGATCGTATTACTCTTCCTCAAATTGATGACTTCCTCTCAAATTCAATTTTGAGGGTGTTCGCTCAATTCGCTCAAGTGTTTGTTTATATGGGATGTATATACACTCGAATTGGACAATGCATGCACCTTGTCAAGATTTCACAAACCGGGAACTCAAAATCGCCAATTGTACATGACCAAATAAGAATCTAAAGAGGTCTTTATTTCGGGTTGCAATGTTGGCTCTTTGGTAAGGTATGGAATATTTGGATATGGTGGATAACACACGATCAAACGTGATCAATAACACATGAAACCCTAACTTCTAGAACCCGAAGCTTATGATCGCTTCACCCTTTCCAAATTACCAAACTTTCATTCGAAACCCTTTCATATACTCACACGCTTTTCCGACTTTATTTCTGATTCGAGATTTTGTGTGTGCCTACTTTATAAATAATTGTCATAAATTTAATAGCTCGCCCGCAAGAGAACAGGATCACGTGTAGGTTGGCAAGCTTAACTCGAGTCGTCTCTCAAGGAATGACGTTTGGAATTTTTAATGTTTGTTTAATCACAATGTTTAACACGAGAACTTGTATAAATTTTGTTTTTGAAAATTATCAACGACTAATAAATTTAAAAGCATCAACTAATTATTCTAAACTAGTTAATTTAACCCAAGCTTGAAAACTAAATTATCTAAGAATTATTAATCTAGAGATTTTAAAGCAACTAGAATTATTTCTAAATTAACTAAATTAATTATCCAATTATTATTCTAATTATTTTAAAAATAATTAATTCAAAACTAATTAACTAGCATGCATAAACTACCACAAATTAAATCTAAGCATGTGATTCCTTAAGAACAAGATCAAATCCACAATTCTCAAGCAATAACATAGCATGAATCAATTATCAACTAATTATCTAAACTAAAGCAATAATTAAACTAACATGAACAAATCTCATCACCAAGCATGAACAAAAGAATAAACGCAGCAGCTATAATAATATTAAAAACTAAAATCTCAGGTCCAAACTTCAGCGATTCAACGTTCAAATCAATCGAAATAACTAAACGGTTCAAGAACTCAAACGAAAACAATTAAAATCTAAAAACTAAGAACTAACTAAAGTTTAGAGAACTTATTAAGTAGATAAAGGTGCTAAAAGTTCTCCGTGAATCCGGGTTGTTGGTGGTTGAACGTCTTCGTCTTGGTGCTTCGGATCTTGAATCTTCGACGTAGATCTTGAAAATATGTTGTAGGGTGTTGAAAATAGGTTTCTCAACCCTAGGTAAGTGTTTTGGGTCGTGGTTGTGTGTGTAATCCGAAATATGAAGGGTTTATATAGTTATTTCATGACTTGGTGCACAAGAAACCCTAAAAATCATGATTTTGGGCCGTCGCGTCGATCGACATCAGTTCTGGCGCCGACCGATGCAAAACTGGTCGACGCTACAGAGACCGTGGCAAATGCGTCAATCGACGTCAGTTCTGGCGTAGACCGATGTGAATGGTCGACAGGTGTGCACAGCGCTCGGCAGGCATGCGTCGGTCGACGCTACAGAGAGTTGTGGTCGGCCAGGGATTTCTAGAACAGTTACATATTAAAACCGTTATAGAAAGTCGACAGCTTTAAATTCTTCAAATCGCAGCCCGTTTTCGCTGAAACTCCACTCGTACGCCCATCCTCGACTATATTCAGGCCAAAACACTTCAAAATAACTATAATAAACATAAAATTAATTAATTATAATTAAAATATGATAGGATAATTTGGAGATAAGAAAATACGAAAATATGCTCAATCTATCCAACTTATACCAAAAACAATAGGAAAAATAAACTAAAATACTAATAAAAACCAAGACAAGTTCGTGATAATCAACTACCCCACGCTTTATTGGTTTGTTCGTCCTCGAACAAACGATAGATTCAAAGTTTAACAAGAAAGAAAATCAGCTCAAGCAATGACTCGTGCTATGCTACATACATAATTTTGAAAATATAGATACAAGTAACGCAACGTCAAGCACTCCACCCTCATTACATTGTCGCTCCAAAAAAAATCATGCATCCTCTCAAAAGGGTAATATATAGGGGTGTTCGCTCAAAGCACTCAAGTATTTTCTGCATGGGACGTGTATACACTCAAATCATATAAATACATGCACAATAAACAAGAACGAAAAATAAATCTCTTTTCAATCGTAAATTAAGTGTGTTATCAAACAAAGAATCAGAAAAAGTCTTTACGGGTTGTAATGTAAGGCTCTTTGGACGGGTGTGGAATATATAAGTTGTGTGGCTAACTCACGATCTAACGTGATTAATAACTCACCAAACCTATTCTAATCATGAAGCCATGTGCTTCACCTTGTTCAAAAATAAAACCTCACTAAACATTCATAACGTAGCCTTTAATCTTAGGCTATTTCCCAACTCGTAATTCTAAAACCGACTTGTAGCGCAAACCACTTAAATACAATTGAAGCTTATAATACGCTTCTACACAACTCATGCCTTTTAAACATTAGGCTTCACTAAATAAAATAAGCAATGAACACAAGCCTTTATTAGCGTAGGCATAGACTCAACACGATCCAACTAGACTCACCATCCTTCTCTTTTTTTAATATTGTCCCCTTTTTTTATTTTTATGGGATCTTTTTCTTTATTTTTATTTTTTTTCTTTAATGATGGTGGTCCCCAATACTATTACAAAATCATAAATTCCTTGGTAAATTTCCAAAATTCAACTAACCAATAAAAATAACGAACTCCTCCTACCCCACGCTTTTAATGGTTGCAGGAGTTGACTCAAGAATCGCTCATGGCTAATGGAAATGGATTATTTGGCTATGATGGGCTCATTCGGAATTTATAGTGGCTAAAATTTATGGATATGTCCGGAAATAGGATTTTATTTGTGCCTTAACCTCATTTTCAAAGTCAACTGCACACAGCGGTTTCAAAGAGATATCAAAACAGAACTCATTCAAGCTTATGAAAAGATGATAAACACTCAGGCTACTCACAGGCTTTTTGCTTTAAAAAGTTTTGAATTGACAATGCTTTTAAGGTTTTGTGAAATCAATTGCGTACAAGTACCATTTTATAATATATAAATAATAAATTTTGAAAACTTTATGCACTTATGCACGCTCAAAGACAAGAACCTCAAATCATACTTAGCTAACTTCGATAGGCAAGCCAGACAATCACAATTCATACAGAAATAGTGATCAATCACATAAAATTTAGCACTACAAACCCACAAAAATTTAAAAATTGCACAAATTTCAACTATAACCCATAACTCAACCATCCCCCCCTTTAAAACTTGGCAATCTCCCGATTGTCAAAAAATAAAGAAAATAAGCACAAGGGAGATAAGAAAACATCCCTGAAAAGTTGATAGTTGAGCTCCTCCAGAAGGCGTTTGTGCAAAAATCCCTCCTTTTAAATCGCGTGATTGAAATGTCTTGGATTAAAAACGATTGTATTTAATTGTGGTGCACAAGTGCCCGGTGGCACATCGTGTGGAATTGAGTTAGCTGGATTGCGGCTCATCGAAAGGTTGCCGGACTGCGGCTAATTTGGGTTGGATTGAGACCTCGATCGACGGAAATGAATTCGTAAAATCAAATTTCCTGCACATTAACACACACATAAACGTACCATGACAATTGACTCAATAAAAACACAGATAAAATAAATAAAAATCGAAATAAAAATTAAAGAAAAAGAAAAAATAACGCTTGGGTTGCCTCACAAGAAGCGCAACATTTTACGTCACATGCTTGACGCGTTTCAACGTTTAATGCTCGGATTGAGGTGGATCACCTAGCTCCACCATGTTAAAAACTTCGTTGGGGTCCATAATTTTGAGGTCAGCGCCAATGTTGTGAAAATCAATTCCAAATAGCTCGGCTATCTCCTCCCAACTTAGAAAGTCATCGTCGTTCTCGGCCACCATATCGTCCAAAACTGTTACGCTCTTAAGCTCTTGGACGCAAGCATCTATCGGGTCAACATACGAACACTCATCTTCTTCCATCAATGGCGTAGGGCAATTATTCATATCTTTCAAAGAAAAAGTGACCGTCTCTCCCAAAACGGACATGCTCATCCTCCCCTTATTCACATCAACTACTGCATGAGACGTAGATTAAAACGGACGGCCTAAAAGAATAGTATGCCCCTTTTCGTCACTCGGCATCTCCCCGACATCTAAAACTACAAAATCAACTGGAATAATCAGTTCACCAACTCGCACCAAAACATCTTCAACGATACCTAGTGGGTGTCGAATTTAATGATCCGCCAGTTGGATTCGCATCTTTGTCGGCTTCAAGGGTCCTAATTCAAATTGCTTATAAAGGGAATGCGGTAGTAAGTTAATTCCCACGCCCAGATCAAGCATTCCGTGCACTTGTTTCCCATTCTCCAATGTAATATTGACACAAAAACTTCTAGGGTCCTTCTCCTTCGTAGGCAGCGGGTGCTTGCATAACGCACTCACCTCCTTCGTTAGATGAACGTACTGATTTGTCTCCGAATGCCTATGTCTTGTAGCAAGCTTCTTGAAGAACTTCACATATGCCGGCATCGTTTTGATCACATCCAAAAGAGGAAGGTTGATGTTGACGTTCTTCAGCAAGTTATAAAGCTCCATGAATTTCTTATTTTCTTTTGCCGGTTGAAGGAGGCTTGGAAATGGAACTTTTTTGACTATCGGTGAAGTGGGAGTTTTGTTCGTGAGCTTCCCCTTCAAAGATCCCGGAATGTAAGGGTTTGATGTCTTATGCAATTGTTCTATCGGCTTGGATTCATCTCCCTTTGGTGATGCCGGTGTTAGACTCTCCGTCATCTCTTCGTCCAGTCCGTCATTTGTTTCGACTGCATTTTCAATCACTTTTCCACTGTGTAGGACCTTAATCACTGAGGCTTGCTCCATTTGACTCGAAAACTTGTCCTTTTCCTTTGTTGGTGGTCGTTATTGTCCCTTGCTGAACCCGAGCCGAACAATTCAAAGTCGATCAAGAAAGTTGGCCGGGGATCGAAACCCCCGGACAGGGTTATCGCCGAGTTGGGCGGATGGCGTACCGGGCCTGCCAAGGGCGCCTGCGTGACGATGCCTGGCCGCACTCGGAGAGCCTGCCGAGCAGGGTGGTGCGAGCTGCGCGAAAAGCCGTGCCGGGCGTTTCCCGCCCATCCCTTGCCGGCAAGAGGCATAGCCAGAGCTGCCGAGTTCGGAAGCCTGCCGAGCAGGATGGCGCGGGCGGAGAGAGAGCCATGGCCGGACATTCCCGCCCATCCCCTGCCGGCCAGAGGCATAGCCGAGCCTGCCGAGCTCGGGAAGCCTTCCGAGCAGGGTGTGCGGGCTGGTGTGAAAGCCATGCCGGGGCATTCCCGCCCATCCCCTGCCGGTCCAGAGGCATTAGCCGAAGCTGCCGAGCTCGGGAAACCTGCCGAGCAGGGCAAGCGGGCTGTGTGAAAAGCCATGACGAACGTTCCCGCCCATCCCTGCCGGCCAGAGGCATAGCCGAGCTGCTGAGCTCGGGAAGCCTGCTGGGCAGGGTGTGCGGGTTTGTGTGAAAGTAAATTCGAGTAGAAACCTTGAATTGGAAACATTAGGTTAGCCGGAAAAGAAAAATATCTGAGCTCGGTTCTAAGTCGGTGGAAATGTCTGAGGTCGGCACTAAGGCGGTGGGTGCGAGAATAGATATTTTTGAAGGGCCAATGAGAGAGTGCCATGTGTTTAATTAGGGTTTTGATGGAAAACTATAAATAGCCTCTCCAAGAGAGAGAGAAGGGATCCCCAATTTTTAGAGAGAGAAACATAGAGAGCTTTAGAGAGAGAAAGCTTGTATTTCAAGGTCAAGCACCTGTAAAAAGGGTCCGGCTAAGGCCGATCCGAACTGATTTTGAGGAATAAAAGTTAAGCACTTTTTCCCATTCGTTTGCTGCTATCTGATTGCTGTTCTCCTTACTATTTTTGGTTTTGTATTGGTTGTGTTACTTTTAACATAAACAAAATGGCGCTAGAAGAAGGTCTCTTGTGATCTGCAGTCCCACTTGCTCAGTCAGCTCTTCGAATTTGATTTTCTGTCTTCTGCCCGATTCTTCATTTTTTCTGAGGAGCTGAACTTCAGCTCTTCGTTGTGTTTGAGTTTGGTAAAAAAAAAAAAGAGAAAAAAGAGAAATCTCTGCTCATCCTACTTTTTCAGCATGGATCCTTCAGAGAGTTCAAGGAGAAATCCTGGTAAGGAGCGCCAGGAAAGGACTGTCCAATCGGGCCCGAACGAGCTCGACCCAGAACAGGTCAGATCGTTCATGCAGCACCCTGCTTTTGCCAAAGAATTTGAGGAAATGATGAAGAAAGCAGCAAAGTCAATCCTAACACCTGAAGCTCTGGTCGGCAGCCCTAAGAATGTTGACCTTCGGGAAGGTCAAGCAGAATCAGATCTGGCCGAATGCCAAGAGCAGGCTTGATAGACCTCCCATTGCACGCTGCCTCATGTTCTCTTCCCCTCAAAACGTCTTTGCCCGGCTCGGAAAGACAACCAGCAAAGCACGAGAGGATCTCCCAGCGAGGTCGGCCAACAGCAAAAGCATGGCCGTGAGCATCCCAGGCAAGCCAAACGATGAATTAGCCGAGTTGAAGTTTCTGAAGCAAAGGATTGCCGAGCTGGAGGCCAAGCAAATCACCCCCCCGGTCCAACCCACATACCCGATCTCGCGACCGATTGCGACCAGCTCGGCGTGTGACGACGAATCCCCCCTATCTATTCAAATTCTCTCTAAGCCGCTGGAAGGAAGCAGTGACCCCGATTCACACTTGAGCCATTATCAGAACTACATGGACATGCTTGGCGCGTCTGATACCTACCGATGTAGGATGTTCTCCATGACGTTAGATGAAGTCCCCCTAAGATGGTACCGATCACTCCCACGCCACTCAATCTGTTCGTGGCCACAGCTGAGGTCCTCATTCCGTGGACACTTTATGGTCTCTAAGACCACTGTTGCACCCAAGAGAGCTATTGCCAACATAGTGCAGCAACCAAACGAATCAGTGAAAAGCTACATCGCTAGATTCACAAAGCAAGTCTCAGAATCTCAGCCGTGTGGCGACGAAGCCTTACTCATCCTGGCTCCGAATGGATTTTCGGATAATTCCTTCTTCAAATGGGTAAACAACCAACAAGACCCGCAAACCTTCCAAGAATTCCTCGCTCTGGCCGCGTCCCAAATCGCAGCCGAACAAAACATGTCAGCGCCAATAATCTCCTTACCACAGCATCACAAACCAGCTCGTCAAGTCGACAAAAATCCAAGCTCTCAAGCAATCATGTCCAAAAAACTCTTACAAGACAAACACACAATTTTTGAACGGATCAAAGACCTAGATATCCTTCCCCCAGCTCGGCCGATCAAGAAAGACCCTTCCTTGCTGGACAAAAAGAGGTTCTGCAGGTACCATGGATCGATCGGGCACAACACAGAAGAGTGCCACGATTTAGTCCGTGCCCTGATCAAAGTTTGTGATGATTGGAATCTGCTGCCGTTCTCAAAGAATCATCAAGTCCGGCAAGAACGAAGAGGAAACAATCAGCCACCCCCCCACCACCCGCGGGGGCCGGGGCCCCACGAGAAATCCTGACCTTCATTAACACGAGCCGAGCTGAGGAAGAGATTTTGAATAGGAAGAGAAAGATCCTGATCAGAGAGGCTAGGAGCTCAATTCAAAAAAACAAAAGTCATGAGATCTGACGTTTTTCATTTTGATGACCAATCAGAAGAAGAGGACAAGCTTGTATCATCCTTCACCTTTCACGACTCAGATGCAGCGCCACTGGACCATCCTCACTTAGACGCCCTCGTTATTACTGTGCCCATCCTTGGAATCCGAACTCATCGAGTCCTCGTAGATCCGGGAGCGTACGCAAGTATAATCTACCTGCCAGCCTTCCGAAGGATGAGGGTGCCAAAAGAGTATATCGAACCATGTGAGGACAGGATCAGAGGGATCAGCGGCGGTTATGTGCAGACTCTCTTTCAAGTCAGGTTATCCGTTGAGTTTGGTACGGGAGAAGAGAAGAGGACCATCCTCACAACTTTCAAAGTCATCGATGTCCCGAGCGATTACAACGCTCTTATTGGCAGACCAGCCCTTTACGACCTCAAAGGCGCGATGTCAGTCTACCACTACTCGATCAAGTTTCTGGGCATCTTAGGCGAATGTGAGCACCGAGGAGATGAAGTAGCCGCCCGGGAATGCAGCTGGTCAATAAGGCCAAAGCAAATCAACATGGTTGAGCAAGTGGAAGTGAGCGAAGAACTGGTTGAAACAAGTGAGATGAGAAGCAAGGACGCGTTGAGCTCAGAGATGGATGCCGAACTCACAAAAGATGAAACAAAGAGAAGGTTGAGCCCCGATCAAGGCATCACCAAAGATACCGAACTCAACCAAAYCGAGCAGAGARAGAAAAAGGAAGGAGAGGAGCTTTCTGGGYAACAGYGCCGAACAGAAAATGCCGAGYTCAKGAAGGCCGGACARGAGAAGGAATGGGAAAAACAAGTTGGAAGAATCGAYCTCAAGRCTGCCGAGCAAGAGGATGCCGACCTGAGTAGGGACCGAGGTCGGCGCCCAGGGAAAGAACCAATGTCAGAACTTGAAAACGCCAAAAGCCGAACAGAGGGTGCTGACCTGGAAATCTGGAGCGGCAGGAAAGATGTGGAGGACGAACTGGATCCGAGGGGACCAAACTTGAAGAGAAAGGCAACCCATGCTGAGCCTGTGGAGGAACTAGACTGGGTATCGCTCGATGAGCTTGACCCAAACAAACAAGTCCGGGTCGGCCACGACCTCAAGGAGCCACTCAGATCGGAGTTGATAAGCTTTCTGAAAGCAAACCAAGACGTTTTCGCTTGGACACACGCTGATATGCAGGGCATCGATCCTGAGCAGGCTTGCCACAGACTCAACATAGACAAAATCATCAGGTCGGTGATACAGAAGAGGAGAAAACTCAGCCCAGACCGGTACGAGGCGTTGGAGTTGGAGGTCGTGAAACTCCTTGATAATAAGTTCATCCGCGAAGTCAGGTACCCGGTCTGGGTGGCAAATCCTGTTCTTGTCAAAAAGCAAACAGGTCAGTGGCGGCTGTGCATAGATTTCTCCGACCTCAATAAGGCTTGCCCCAAGCATAGCTACCCGCTCCCTCACATCGACTACATGGTGGACGCAACTGCTGGGCACGAATTGATGAGCTTCATGGACGCTTACTCGGGCTACAATAAAATACCAATGCACCCAGAAGACCAGGAACACACATCATTCTACTCGGCGAGAGGCCTTTACTGCTACACAATGATGCCTTTTAGCCTGAAGAACGCTGGGGCTACCTATCAGCGCTTAGTTAATAAAATGTTTGCTAGTATGATAGGAAAAACCATGGAAGTTTATGTAGACGGCATGCTCGTCAAATCCTTGTACTCAACTGACCACATTGAGGACCTGAATAAAATGTTCTCAGTCTTGCGTGTTTACCAAATGATGTTAAATCCAAAAAAATGCTCATTTGGAGTTAGCTCAGGAAAATTTCAGGGCTACATGGTAAGCCAAAGAGGCATTGAAGCCAACCCAGATAAAATCCGAGCTATAACTGAACTACAACCTCC